>JAZFAU010000035.1:1155000-1592500 GCA_037178615.1 Dione vanillae | reverse complement strand
AAGGGGTTCATTTCCCGGTAGTTTGTCTTCTATGGTGTGAGATATGCCGAGGGCCGTTGATAATTTAGCACTGGAAGTAAAATATTTTTATTTTTTTTTGTAATAAATTTATAATTTATATTAATCATTAGATATTATTTGTGGAAGCGTTTCAATGCGTATAACACACTGAGAAAAGGCGAGATTGTGACCTTCAAGTTTACTTTTGTACCGTTTTAAAGATCTCGAAAAGACGGATTGGTGAACAAGTACATAAAAAGTACAGCTAATGGTAGAACTTGAACAGTTCAATTGATAATTGATTAAATAAATTCTACACTTTAGCCAATTGGATTTGCTTAAGATTTGACATTAGTTTGCGCGCGCTTTTTATCAGTGTCAAAAACTTAGTCTTTTAACAAAAAAGGTTTTTAGATTAACCATTCTAGTCCGGTCAATATAAACATTTGAAATAACAAAAATTCCCGGAAAGCCAAATATTGGTGAAGACCTATAGTTTACCATTACGAATCAAGTTTTAAAAGTCCCCATCGATCCTATGTGTGCTTAAAAAGTTATTCGAGGTCAAAGGTCAAAATTTGAGGTTATTTGGATTTTGCTTGAAAATGGTAAGTTTTATCAATAAAAACTTCGAACCAAAGCTGTAGATCTTAAAATTATCTACAAAAATGGTATCAATGAGTTTTTCCTAACAGTTACCATTCCTGAGATATCGCGATTCTAAGAGTCATATTATACATGATATGCACATGTAAGCCACGTATATACCTACAACACATATTAGGCACTTAATACAAGTATAAATACTTATTTGTTTCTCTTTTAGATATTACACTATCCTAAAAACATTTATTCAAATGGTAGCCAGTCCCTAACTGAATTTCCTCTATACACGGCTTGAAAAACATCGGGCTATTCTATTGTCCGTAGGTCCGTTCATATACCTGTTTTTTTAGTGCTAAAGGTTCAGTTCAAGTGAATATACGTACTTATTACAATGGCTACCATTTTGGTTATATGTGTTATTTTATAGCTTTAAAAAATGTCTCAGTTTTGCTTTATTTGCAATAAACTTTTAACTGAACATAAAATAGTTGTGGTTTATCGTGGAATGCCAAATTTAATCGAGGCTAGTGTCGCGAGAGGTGATGAATTTACTAAATATATAAGAACTCAATAATAATATACCTGAAAAACTTTAATTTCTGCAGTGAAAAGACAACGTGAAGATATACATGCTAGTACTTCAAAAATAAATCCACCTCATACTAGAACGCTAGTAAGTGAATAAAATTTTTGTTTTAAAAAATATTGTTTATTTTGTGGCAATGAAGCCAATGAAGAACCACAGCATCTTCGAAAAAAACTATATGAACGAAACCTACGGACAATAGAATAGCCCGATGTTTTTCAAGCCGTGTATAGAGGAAATTCAGTTAGGGACTGGCTACCATTTGAATAAATGTTTTTAGGATAGTGTAATATCTAAAAGAGAAACAAATAAGTATTTATACTTGTATTAAGTGCCTAATATGTGTTGTAGGTATATACGTGGCTTACATGTGCATATCATGTATAATATGACTCTTAGAATCGCGATATCTCAGAAATGATAACTGTTAGGAAAAAAATCATTGATACCATTTTTGTAGATAATTTTAAGATCTACAGCTTTGGTTCGAAGTTTTTATTGATAAAACTTGCCATTTTCAAGCAAAATCCAAATAACTTCAAATTTTGACCTTTGACCTCGAATAACTTTTTAAGCACACATAGGATCGATGGGGACTTTTAAAACTTGATTCGTAATGGTAAACTATAGGTCTTCACCAATATTTGGCTTTCCGGGAATTTTTGTTATTTTACTACTTTTTTATGTCTAAATTGACCGGACTATTCCTAAAAAGCTTTAAATATAAAACGAAGTGTACATGCGCGGGGCACCTACTAGTTGATGTGGATGTCGGGTAATATTAAAAAAATATATTAAATTTTATAATGAAATTGACATCATCTCAAATTATGTAAATTTTAGTTAATTAATAGTTAAAGACCGTCGTGGTGCGCCACAGCCTTTCTGTAAACATAACGGTTTGTAGGTTCGATTTCCACTTCCAGAAAAAAAAGTTATAGGGGGAAACATTTTTTAAATGTTTCTTGAATCTAACAACCTATGGCAGATTATTCTTATTATATACAATATGTGTGTTTATATACGAAACAATTTGAAACTTTTAATTAAACTCAAAACAAAAGTATATATTTTTCCTCCTTTCTTCTTTTGCTATACACATTCTTTGTGTTTGTATCACATCTAATTAAACATACTTTTAAAAGTTCTAACTTTTGCGATTCAATTTAACATCTTATAAGAAAAAATTTACATGCTTCATATAATAATACTTTACCTACCAATAACTCGACAAAACTGTCCACATTCCTTCAAAAGCTTCCACAACTTCCTTACCAACTTGACTTTCATCATTTATTCTCTTTTGGTTTTCATCATTTATTCTTCCTCTATTCTGCTCCACTGCAACTTCTTCTCCATTATTCTTCAACAGGTTCTCCACGGTTATTTTCGCCAAATCCATATATTCGGGTATTATTTGACATTTCCGAGCAATGTCTAAGCAAAGCTCTTTGAAATTTGCTACTTCAGACGTCGTTAATGTGTTTGCGTCTGAAAAATAACTTTAGTCTTAGTAATAGAATATGTAATATATATATTTTTTTGGCTTCACATTTTATCCCGCACTTGGCAGGGTAGGCAGAGGAAAGTGCAGAAACCATCGTGTTAATAAGACACTCCGTTTCCTGTGCACCGCCTTTTTTTCAAGGCATTACGTGTTGAGTGGTGGAACTCAACGCGCCACAACGAACATTTGCGCCACAACGGTCTTCTAGTTACATCTAATATTTAGTTTTTATTATTTACAAAAAAATAAATAATATTTTAAATACTATTATAGGAATTAAAATATTTCACTGCCAATTTTTATCTGCATATAAACAAAAACAACCGAAAACGGTTGCAAAGTTAGGAAATTCATTAATTCAAAAATAAATACACTTAACAACCCCTACTTTCTTTAAAACAAAAATGAGATATAACTAAAAAAATATTAATTTCTCGCGATTTTTATACCCTTTATCGTCAGTTTAGGTTTATTAGGTTTGATAAACCTCATATACTTGCTAAGGAAAATAGAAATATTCCTGGAATGACTTTTTGAATTTCAATGAAAGACTGTTGAAAGCTTCCTACCATCCATTATAAAAACTTTAAAATCCCTATTTTCCTTTTTTCTGACCACGGACTACTACAAAGTGTTCGAAATTTCGGGTTTCCAAAAAATGTCAATATACGCCGTTTAAATTGTTTTATTCAAAACACACCTACTCGTCCAAACAAAATCCAACAAAACCAACGCACCCTTACTATCGAGCACGGACAGCGAGTTGTTGAAGTCCACGAGGATGCCCTCGATCCTCGGGAACACCTCGCTGAAGACGGCCATCCAGTGCTTGAGCAGGCACTGCGCCACGTCCGCCAGCGACCAGGGCGGCGGCTTGAACACCACGTGCTGCCACAGGTTGTTGTATTTTGCTCGCATTTCGTTCTGGAATTGGAAATTTAATTCAAATATGGTAGATTATAAAACAAATTTGGTCGGGAGTGATGAATTTAGTCTAAAATTTCATAGAATATGTATTAAACTAGTTGATAGTCCATCTCTATATATTATATTTAGAAAATATTAAAAGTAGGGGAAATTGTAAAAAAATCATTCGCGGGAGAAGAATTTATTTTAAAGTTTCATAGAACAGAATATATCGATAAGATGATAGAGTTGGATATGTAAGTTGTACTAAATTTATAATAAATATTCAAAATTCAATTGTTTACTGGCCTGATACAAAATAAAATATAAAACAAAATTGAATACGATGACAGACCGAAGAAGATGTGTCATCTTCAAAATAAACAAATTAAAAGAAGCACTTAAAAATCACCAATAAATACCTCCAATATATTAGCTAACAATCTGTACATGGTTTGTTGGTAATGTTTCACGTTCGTCAACAAGTCGGGGTTCGAAGCCTGCGTCTTGTTTTCAACGAGTTTCTTCAGTTCATGCACGTCGATTCTTTTAACGCCATTTACAGTAGCTTTTGTGCATAGATTTTTGTCATTTGATACTAGTATCTGGAAATCAAAATCATAGAAATAAAATCATAGAAATAAAAGCGTTCTTGCACTACAAAAATATTTTTTTTTGCCTCACAGGGTAGGCAAAGGTAACTGCAGGAACCATAGGAACGTAGTGTTAAGACACTCCGTTGCTTAGTCCCTGCTTTCTCTGTCCCCGCTTTCCCCTTTTTTTGAGGCACATTGCGTGTTGAGTGCCGAGACTATTCGCCGCGCTTTGCTTACTTTCCAGAGCGAAGAAAATGTAAATAGAAAAATCTATCTTCCCCGAGTGGGAATCGAACGCATTTACAGGTAGACGCTTACGCCTCTGCGTCACGACTGTCCTTATGTCCTAAATAAATTAAATACTAAATTTAATACTCGGTGACATACCAAACGTTTAAAAATACAGTTTTTAACATTATTTAAATGAATTTTAAAATTCGTCGTTACGCAACTAAACTGTAGAATTTAATAAGAAAAAAAATGCGATGTTGAGTTCCGCCACTCAACACGCTATAAACCCTTAACACTAGGTTCTCTCTGGCTATCTCGCAATGTGCGGGATAAAACGTGAAGAGCCTACAACAATATTATTGGTTACTTTTCAATGACCTCTAAGCTAACAATAAACTTCAATAAGTAATAAAACAAAGTTGACAAATTTAAATTCAGGCGTACATTAACATATATTAATTTGTAATGTCAATGTAACTTGTATATTTTTCTATATAATATACTACGAATTTCTAATATTTGGATTTTTATTTGCTTTTATTTAAATAACACTTGCCAATTAATAATACCATGTAAACGGATTGTATCTTAAAAGTTTCCATTATAGAACTAATTTCTTAATAAACACTGTTATTTTAGACTGTGTTGACACAAGCTAACTTTTTATGGCCTTCATACGCTCCCTAGAAGTGGTCACGCTTTCTTTTTGCAATACGAAACCTTAAAACGTATTTTTCTCCACTCACACAAGAAAATAAGGAAACAATATCGCAATGCAACGGTTTGTGGGTTCGATTCCCCATCATGGAAAATGGATTATTTAATTCACATTTTCTTCCCTCTGGCATCTAAATAAAGCGCGGCGTTGAGTTCCGCCATACAACACATTAAGCTACGATCTTTCGTTTCTAAGGCAAAAAAATAGTAAGTATAGTTGTAATTGTCTTAATATTAGATTCCCTCGCTTTCTCCGGATAAAGCGTGAAACTTTAAGAATAGAAAAATATCACATAAATAATAACATTCCCATACAAAACTCACCACATTCTTGCCTCGTTCCACTTGTTGCAGAGTACAGTTGAGTATTTCGTCGTCGGGAAATTCGCAAGGGTAGATATGAGAGTTTGCGTCGCGGAGGGATTGACCTGAAGGACGTATGCGTGAAAAGCATTAAATTTTATCGTTTTCACGTCATAACCCGCATATAGCAGGATACTAACGAACTTGGTGTCTAGGACACTGTTCTCTGAATCAAGATTTCTTTATATAGGTACTCGAATTCTAGATATTCGGTTAAGAAATTATAACAGAACGTGGAAACGATAATAAACCGATAAACGATAATGAACCTACTAAAATCGCGTCTACATTCAAATTATATCCAACTGCGATATGAAGATGACTTTTTTGATAAAAAATAAATAAATAAAAACTTGAATACTGAAACATATAAATTTAATAATTTAAATAATTTTAAAATTTACCGCCCCCATCTACATCTCGTTATTGACACGAAATGTCTCTTAAAATGGCAAAAATCAAAAACAAAATATATATTCACTTGATTCTCTTCAATAAAGCTTTACAAGTATACCTTTATACAAAGGACTAAGTAACGGAGTGTCTTAACACTAGGTTCGTATGGTTCCTGCAGTTCCCTCTGCCTACCCTGCCATGTGCGGGATAAAGCGTGAAGCTAAAAAAAAAAAAAAAGTATACCTTTTATCCTATTATTTTCAGGCAGTGATTTATACAAATAGTCCATGGCGGCCTTAGCTCTTTTACATAGAACGCCATTTCCATTGTTGTTGTCTTTTAATCTGTCCAATTCGTTTATAACACGCCATGGAATTAGAAGAGTGGGGGGCTCACTGTAGCCTGGAAAGGAGAAATCATAATAAAATACTTTACTTTACACTCATACTAAAAAACACAATAAAAAGATCTTAATACGAGGACCGTCGTGGCGTAGAGGCGTAAGCGTCTGCCTGTAAAACGCGACAGTTTGATGGTTCGATTCCCACTCGGGAAAGATGAATTTTTATATTTCCATTTTTTTCGCTCTGGAAACTGGAAACTAGGCAAAGCGCGGCGTTGAGTTCCGACACTTAACACGCAATACCTCGAAAAAAGGCGGAAAGCGGGGACGGAGAAAAATATGCGGGATAAACTGTGAAGCTAAAAAAAAGACTAAATTATGATCTTAGTTAATAAGAAGTGTTTTATACATAATGTTATAATATTGTCGGAGGAGCACTGCCTTTAGTGCAACGATACAGCATCTTACTGTAGAAGGTTCGATTCTTCGACATTCTGTATACATAATTTATATATATATTGAAAGTTGCGTGATGCTAATCTCATTGAAGTTGTTGATAATATTGAAGACTAATTACTAAGAAGAAAAATGAATACATATCGTAGACATGTGACAGAAATGCTGTCAGTACATAGAAGTTATGTTGAAAAAGAAAATGTTAGCAATGTGTTATGAAATGCGATAGAAGCCAAAACAATGATATTTACTGATAATAATATTTCTTTTTAAAATGTATAAGGTTGTTATGGCGCAGCGGTGTTGTGGTCTGTATTGGGTTTGAGTTTGGTTTACATGAAGAAACAAGATGAACTATAAACCGTCTTCAATGGGCAGGGAACACAGTCTTGGTGTATTCTTTTACTTATACATACATACATACATACATACATATACATATATATATATATATATATATATATATATATATATATATATATATATATATATATATATATATATATATATATATATATATATATATATATATATCTATCTTTCTTTAAGTATGAAGTCATATCAAAATAAAAGATTTGAAAACAAAAACAAAAATATTGAAACTCACCTTTTATATGTGAATTGAGAACATTCTTTATGAAATGTAATTCATGTATAAATACATTGGTATCTACAACCAAAATCAAATCTTCTCCACCATTGTTACTATCCCTCTGTTTAGGAGATTTTGGTTTAATCTGTAAATTAGTTATTAACATATTGATTAAATAGTAATAAAGATTATATGATGTAAGATTGAATATTAAATGTGGTAGGACACTCCACAATGTTAGTAAAGGAAGGTCATGTAAAAATTATTAAAACCCCTCTATACGACATGTTAGTGGAAAGAAAAGTGGATATTAATGCTGCATATTGTCTTACTAAAAAAAGATAATGACAGTATTTCATTCCCCTGAGTATAGAATGAAACAATAACATTATTTTTAACATTAATTATACATACTTCTTTAAAATTCTCAACTTCCATGGCTTCACTCATGTTTTTTGAATCTTCACTATCAATTTCACAACTTTTCTCACTTTTATTTAAAAAACTACAGCTACTATTTAATTCTTTTTCAGTTTCCAAACTTAAACTCATTCTTAAATTTTCCATTCTTTCTTTTGCTGTAGAAAATTGTTTAATTTCTTTAGAAGTGGATCCTTTGTAAGCCAATTTGGATTTTATGGCTGACATTAATTTGCTAGCTTCAGAAAATTGTGGGGGTGTGGCAGGATGCTTAGAAAATGGATAATCGGTTGTTTGACTGCAAATCCCTTTTACTATGTCAGCAAATGTATCCTTTTGTTTCTCTTTATTACAATATTCTTCCGGTAATTGAGCTTTCATGGATGATATAATTTTATTTGCGGCAAAAAATTGAGATGGTGATGGTATAGACTGAAGACTGTCACTACTTGGTGATTGAGTTGATTTGGAATCATTAAAATTTGGGCTCTTATCGTTTCTTTTATGTGTCTCATTGGATTTTGGACTTATTTTTGACTTTTTGGGTAAATCAGGATCCTCCTCATCTTTAGCTTCGGAATTTAGCAATGCCCTAAGTTGTGATAATCTTGTATTGGCCAAATTTTTAACAGGAGATTGTTTCATTGGAGTCTCATTTTTACTAAAACTTTTTGAAGGTGTACTTTTTGGAGTACTAGTTTGTTTTGGAGACTCATTTCTTTTTTGTTCATTATGTGATGTAGAGAATCTTTTGCTAGAGTTGGCCAAGGAACCAGATGTGTCTAAAAAAATAATAAGATTATAAATGATTATCTTTTAAATATCAAACTTTTCAAATTTTATAGTCATAAAAAATGTGTACAAAACTTATATGTTTAGAGAAACTTTTATTAAGTAGATATTACATAAAATATTAAAAAAGTTTCAAAATTTGATATAATAACAAAAAATATACTGGAGATACAGACCATGTTTCGTCCTCTTTTTACTAGCGTTGTCTTCGTGAGAATCACTTTTTCTTTTGGCCCCTTTTTTTGATTGTTCCTCTCTTTTCCTTTTTTCTAATCTCCTATGTTTCTCTTTTTTACCATTTTTTTTGTCAGACTTGTCATCTTCCTTTAAATAAGAAAAAACAAACGTATCGCTATTAACATTATCATAAATATGTAATTAAATGTTTAAGATACAGTTGGTTGAAATATATAGATATAAAAAAGGTGAAATTAATAAAATATGCCAGAAAAACTTGTTAAATTATGCCAGAATTTCGTAATTCACCTGCGGTTGTGACCACGAAGATTTTCCAGTTTTCCTGTTAAAATAATATTTCCTCCCTGGAATTGATTTGGATTGACATAACACCCATCCATCCGGTAATTTATTGTCCTCATTTTTAGCAGAACTCATAATAAGTAACAATAAATAATTTAACAAAATTCATCAAACCCAACAAGATCGTTGAGTATGTTGATCCAATTGTCAAATGTAGTGTTGCCTTACCAAATAATATTAGAATATTAAGTGGGTAGCATAAAAATAAAGTTTTTATATAATTTATGTATAAATGTTACACAGAACTAAGGTGTACTTGTAAAATGAGCTCAAATTAGTTATTTATCATATACGTCATTATATATATACGTTCACCATAAAAATATTTCAAATAATAAAAGATTGTCAAACTTTATATTTCAAATGAGTTATATATACAACTATATGATTTTAATTTAAGATATGTAACCTGTATTATATGTAATTGCAGTGGTTAACAAAATATGAACAATTTGACAAAAGTACTTCTTCTACTTATTCATGACGTTTAAATTTTTCACAATTAACTTTGATAATATCGCATTAAATGTACTGAAGAACACTTAAAGGAGAATGTTTAGTAAAAAAAGAGATATTACTACATAATAAAAGAATGCATGTCCAAAAGAAATTCAGTTTAGTGTTGTTATTGGCAACACGTTTAATAATTTTGACATTTAAAACAGCTGATATATCATATAACCTATGAAGGGTTCCTTCTTTGTAAATAAATGTTTATGTGTTAACTACTAAAAAGCTATAATGGAGAAAATAATAAAAATTGGTAAAACACTTCGTAATAATTGGAAAAAATCTGTGTTTGGAGCGATTGTTGTTTATTATGGTGCTGCAACATTGAAGGAAAAATATGAGTAAGTTCGAACAAAATATTTAAAACTTCACCAAAATCAAATATTTCAGATAATGAAAACCATAACACTAATTTATTTTAAAGACTTAGATACTTAGCTTACTCAGATATTCAAATTTTTAAAATTTATATTTATTAAATTTAATTTTAAAATACTTTTCCGTAATAAGAAAAAAAAAATTTAACAAGGTAAAGAAAACTTTTATTTCAATTCTAGAAAAGTTATCATAATTTAACATGTAAATTTTATAATTCCTTCCTGAGAAAAAAAAATTACAACTCAGTTTTAAAAATCTAATACAGAAATGCAATTTAAGCAACAAAATAGCTCTAAATATATTTTTTTAATAATATTTAAAATATTTTACAGAATAAACCTTTTAATGAAGGCTGCATGCAAAGAGGCTTCAAAGTATGGTGATGCATTAATACCAATGGATAAAAACCCAACACTAATTACTGTAATATTAAATCCAGTTGCAAATAAGCGTAAAGCTAAAAAAGATTATGAGAAATATTGTGAACCATTACTGCATTTAGCTGGATTACAAGTAGATGTTATACAGACTACATCAGAGGGGCATGCCAAAGAAATAGTTGAAACATTAAAGGGTACTGAAGCTATTATAGTTGCAGGTGGAGATGGGACTGTGTCCGAAACAGTTACAGGTAATTTGAAAACTCAAATAAAAAAAGGAGTGTCTCAGATCACAGAAAAACGCACACTTCTAAATCTACATTTATGCTTATTTTTGTCACATTTTACTGAAACTTGTTTTGCAATTAAGATGAATGGCATTTCCTTTTACCTAGAATTATAAAATTTACAAAGGAATATAATTATATTCCTTCATAATTATGAAGCTTAAAAAGTTTTTGAGAGTGACATTCTTAATTTAACAAATTATTTACAGATTAACTATAAAATATATATATTTTTCTTCAAACTTATTACTTATTTTACAGGCTTATTGAGAAGAAATGACAAGGCCAACAGGTTTCCATTAGGTGTCCTACCTCTAGGACGTACAAACAGCCTCGGCAACATACTCTTTCCTGGTGGAGATGGCATAGAGAGAGTCAAACAATTAATTCAAGCATGCATGGCTATTATAGAAAATAACACAACTTGGAAAGATGTCATGAAAATCGAACCTTTAGTCAGCGACGATGAAAATCCAAAGCCTAAGCCCATTTATGCCATGACTTCGATCGAATGGGGAGCTTTCAGAGATACGTTAGCAAGAAAAGATAAATACTGGATTTATGGACCGTTAAAAGAATACGCGTCTTATATTTTTAACGGTTACAAAGATTCACTATCTTGGGATTGTAGTGGAACACTTAAATATACTCCGCCGTGTGTGGGATGTAACAACTGTTTGACAAGGATGCCGGAAGTTAAACGTAAATGGGCGTTTTTCATACCAACCAATGAACCTCAAAAGGAGGTTGTTGAGGTTATTAATCCAGAATGTTCTGTGGTTAGTGAATTGTGTTTTAAATGTACCGATTTTCGAGTGCGGCCACAGATTAAAGATGATTTGTCAGTTTTGAGCGTTGGTTTAGGCAAGAATAAGTATAATTATACAGAATTCGTGTCGGAAGGATGGAGACGGTTAAAGGGAAACAGCGATGTTCCCGAAGCGGTCAAAGCTAGGACATTAGAAATACATCCGTTAGAAAATAAATCCGATTTGGTTATTGCGATTGACCAAGAAGAATTTGAAGTGAAGCCCGTCAAAGTTACAGTGTTACCCAAAATGGTGAAGTTCTTTTGTAAATCTGAAGTAAAAGGTTGAATTGTATTGTGTATTTTATTAATAATGATAGCATTTTGTTTTAATAAAAGACATTTATATGTTTGAAAATCAAAAGAGTTGTCTATATGCTTATATTAGAGGCAATAGAAGGAGGAGTAAACTAGTCAAGGAAACTTTTTTTTAGACCAAGAAAAGAAATCATTAACTTATATATTTATAAGTAAAACATCAAATAAAACATATAAAATGTTTATTTAAAACAAATTTACAATATATTCTGTCTGACGTACTCCCATATAAATATGGCGGCTGTGACGTGGACGTTGAGAGATCTTACTACACCTTGTTGCGGTATTTCCACGCAATTGTCCATTAGAGGTAGAAGGTCGCACGGTATGCCTTCTTTTTCATGCCTGCAATAAAATTTATAGTAAATTATTATACAGTTTTATGAATATTAGCCGTATAGGCGTAGTGTCTGCCTGTAATGCGACCGATTGTGAGTTTGATTCCCACTTGGGGATGATGGATTTATCCATTTCCAATTTCTTCGCTCTGGCAACCAGACAGTGCGGCGATGAGTTCCGCCACTCAACACACAATGCCTGGAAAAGACGGAAAGTGGGGAACAAAATGTCTCCAGACTAGGTTGATAGTAGGTATTTCTTTAGGAAATTTTTACAAATTACCGCTACCTAACGATTATTACATGTTGATTGGCGGAACTCAACGCCGTGCTTGCTTTTCAGCGCGGAGAAGGTTATTTTTACGAACACATAATTGTATAAACCATAATAGGCAGAGATGAAATTATAACTGTCTAGAATAAATTTTTCATTCATATTTTAGGTCATAGTGTTGATTGGGTATGTATTGCCAGAGCGTAAAAAATAGCAAAAATACATATATTATAACATACCCTAATAAAAGTAACGTTTTTTCAGGAAACTTGAAATTTTGCAAAGATTGACTGTTAGAAGTTTGTTCCGCGGCCACTATTGAATAGCCATCTGATTTCTTCTTCATCAAATATTCTTTGAGATTTGTCGGACGAACCTCCTCTACGTTGATCCATCGTTCTGCTGACACACTGTTGAAAACGTATTGATAAAATAATATTATACATCTAAGGAAGGTAATACATAAATTAGAAAAAATAAAAATGAAATAGGACCGTTGTGGCGCACAGGCGTAAGCGTCTGCCTGTAAACGCGACGGTTTCTGGGTTCGATTCCCAGTCGAGGAAGATGGATTTTTCTATTTCCATTTTCTTCGCTCTGGCAACTAGGCAAAGCGTGGCGTTGAGTTCCGCCACTCAACCAGCAATGCCTCGAAAAAGGCGAAAAGCAGGGACGGAAAAAAGCAGGGACTAAGCAACGGAGTGTCTTAAAACTAGGTTCGTATGGTTCCTGTAGTTCCCTCTGCCTACCCTGCCTTGTGCGGGATAAAGCGTGAAGCTAAAAAAAAATAAAAAATGAAATAAATAAAAACTTTAGGAACATAACATATAGTGAAAATCATTGTGAAAATCAAAATCGTTATAGGTGTTTTATATGTGGAAGGGTTTTAATTGCGCACACTTAGGAGACGCGAGATTGTGACCTAGAATTTTACTTTTGGTCTTTGACCATTTTAAAAATATCGAAAAGGTAGATTGGTGAAAAATATAACCAATTTTCGAATTTAAACAGTTCAATTGATAAATTATTGAGCAAATTCTACACGTTAGCCAGTTGGATTTGCTTGACGTTTGACATTTCCAGGCGCTTTTTGGTAGTTAAGGTACTATAAGGAAATGCACGTGCGAGGGTAACAAACTAGTATTATTTACTTGTCAATTTACATAGAAATATCAATAGTATCGTTTCTACCAAGGAACTCAACAGTTACTTTTTTAATTACGTAAATAAATAAAGCGTGTAACCAACTTTTTTCCCTATTTATATCTCGCTAATTGCGAGATTAGCGTGAAGACAAAAACAATTAAATCTACTTATAAAGCTATAGTGGCACGTTGTTCAACTATGAGCGTGATGGATTAAAATCCCACTCATAGTTACACAATGTCAATTTCTATTAAATACATACAGATAGCAAAAGACACTTGAACCTTAGTGTCAAGACTCTCCGTTCTCCAATTTCAGAAACAAAGTAAATGTTAAATATTTTTTTTCAAAAAAGACGTTACATGCTTCATTTTTTGAACGTCAAATAATTTATTTAATTTATTTTATTTGTTAAATATCAAGTCAATATAATAAATTTATGTAATTAGGTAAGTATGTAATATAAATGTATTTGTATATATATGTATAATATATATATGTTGTTTATATGTATGTTTATATATCAACTATAATAAGTTAAATTAAATTCCTGTCATCAAAAAGGTTGCTTGTACGCGAACACTTGAAGTGATAAGGCCGCCTTTGTACTTATAGTAGTAGGCTATCTACTTAGTAAGTGCTATAAAGTTGTTTTTTTAATTTGATTTCGAAAATACCTCAGTCCTTGAAATTGTTTGTCCTGTAAATGTCTCAAGCTGTCCATCACATATTTCTTCACACCAAATACTTCGCTCGTTCTCGCCATACCACCTAGATTTGGTAGTTTATCAATTAGAGACGCCACTACTATGAGGTTGGATTTCTTTATCTGAAAAAAAAATATATATTATATGATAAATATGTAACCAGAAAACATAATAATGTGCTATTATATATTTAGTTTAAGATGAAATAGGTTTATAGAAAACCAATTCAGGATTAATTATATACAAGTATATATATAGTTAGTAATCTCTTTTAAAAAGAGGGTACTCCTAGATTAAGACTGTAAAAGTAATGAAATTACTAAACCAACCACTTCTGGTTTCTAGCAGCTCTACAGTACTATACTATATATAGTAGTATACTACAATTTTATAAAATAAAGTAATATAAAGATATTAGTCTTATTTCTCCGCGTATTAGATCAATGAAGAAATAATAAAGTGACAAACCTCTTTCTCAGTATCAAAAACATTTATGTCGCTCATATTCCTCCACGGTATATACTTCTTTTGTATAGGTCCCAGTTTCCTTAGACTTGTCTAAAGTTGAACTATTTTTATCTATATTTTTACTTTTCTCTAATAAAAACGTATTATTTTTACGGCTATTTTTCCATTCTTTAATAAAACCATCCTCTAACTGTGAATCAATTGACTTGTCTATTTCATTTAAAGCATCATCTAAATATTTATCGTCCATGACCGTCTGAATTGTTACCATATTTGGCCGTAGCCCAAAATATGCCACAAGGTGTTAAATCTTCTAATATATCAAACAAATTGACTAAATAGTCTTTTTTAAGTTTAATAAACGTTTTATCTTTAGCTTTTTTAGTCGACTTTAAATGTTTTTGTAACAATATCAAGTGTATGAGAATATTTGTCAGCTTCCCAAATTTAAGGCTAAGCTTGTATGGTACAACCTCGCTGACATATACTGTGCGTTCAAACGAACGCTATACACAGGCCCCATAGTGTGTGATAAGAGATAGTCCATAGCCAATTCAAATTCCTCTTTAGTACATGTACCATTATTTATTTTGTGTAAAGTTATCCAATATAGAATTACGCATTGAGATTGTAAAGACACATTGGGTATGCATAATATTGATTTAATTTCGGGATTTTCATATGTATTCTGAAATAAAATTAATAATTATGATAATGAAAAATATATTTAATTACTGCATTTCATATAACATTTCTCATATATGGATAGGCAGAGAGAACCTAATGTCAAATACAGCCCTGCTTTGATTTTCGTCTAAAATTTCATGTCAATCATGTTAAAAGACGAATGAAATCAATTCTTTACTGGAATCGAATCTCAGACTATCACGTCACTATCAGACACTACTAGGATCGTTTCAAAGTGACATATTATATTTAACATATGTATATGAAGGAGATCGCAATACGATATTAATATAAATATAGCTTCACGCTTTATCCCGCACAGGGCAGGGTAGGCAGAGGGAACTGCAGGAACCATAAGAACCTAGTGTTAAGACACTCCGTTACTTAGTCCCTGCTTACTCCGTCCCCACTTTCCGCCGTTTTCGAGGCATTGCGTGTTGAGTGGCGGAACTCAACGCCGCGCTTTGCCTTAGATGCCAGAGCGAAGAAAATGGAAATAGAAAAATCCATCTTCTCCGACTGGGGATCGAACCCAGTAACCGTCGCGTTACAGGCAGACGTTGCGCCTCTGCGCCACGACGGAAAAAATTAAAGTAGAAGTAGATGACAGTCACACGATTTTTTTTTTTCATTTCAAATAATTTAAAAGATCATATTAAATCAACTAACTACTAAGAACTTACCCTATAATACGTGTACAAACACATAAACCACTCAAGACATGCTCTAACGTAGGGCTGGTGCGAAAACTTGCCCAGTGTTTCCTCACACCATTTCATTGCACCATCTAAGTTTATTCTTCTAGACTTTAAGAAAAGGAACAGTAAAGTTTGTACACATGTCTGTAAAACTTTCTCATGATGTGAATTACCGTGATAACGTAATTTATTTTTGAAACTTTCTTCTATTTTTTCTACCATACAATGAAACAGCTTGTTCAAGACTTCCGGATCATCTACTTTAGATAAAACACATATAGCCTGTATTTTGATGTGCGAATTAAATATCACTGAACTGAAAATAAAAAAAATTATGTTTTACTTATACATTTTTAACATACTAAAATATATATATTTTTTTTTTTTTATTTATTTTTTTTTTTTTTTTTTTTATTTATCTGCTATCAGTCTATACAAAGACTATCATCAGATTCGTTGTGAGGAAATGATTTTATTAGGAGCAAGAGGCCAGTGCCTCAGTGTCCATTCAGAGCACGTGGTTTCGTTTTAGCCTTCTGACCACGCTGGCGTTGCTCGACAGATCCGAGACAGATGGATTGGGATGCTGTTTTAGGCGTTCCATATGAAGCTTCTTGTAACGATCAATCTCTGAGGACACTGTTGGAACATTTAAGTAATTATGTATTTCGTCATTTTTGGTGAACCACGGCGAGTTTGCTATATTTCGTAGTATATTATTTTGTACCCTTTGGAGGCAGGCGATATTACTTTTACTTGCGACTCCCCATAACTGAATTCCATAGGTCCATATTGGCTTCAGGATTGAATTATATATTAGCAGTTTGTTGTCGACACTAAGAACAGAGTTTCTTCCCATCATCCAGTTAAGGGATCTGTATTTGAGGTTTATTTGATCTCTTTTTTGTTTAATATGTGTCTTCCATGTAAGGCGTCTGTCCAAATGAAAGCCTAGATATTTTACACATTCTACTTGAGGTAGTATACAGTTGGTAAGATATACTGGTGGGCATGTTTCTTTCCGTAGAGTGAAAGTGATGTGATTAGATTTATGGGCACTCGCCTGGATTCGCCACTTTTGAAACCATTCAGAAGTTGAGTCCAGCTGGTCCTGCAGGATTCTGCTCGCAGTCTTGGGGTCGCTATCCACTGCTAAAAAGGCAATGTCATCGGCGTAAGTAGCAACTGTGACTTTATTATCCAAGGCTGGTAGGTCTGATGTATAGATGTTATATAACACAGGACCCAGGACCGAGCCCTGAGGCACACCGGCTTCAATAGGGTACAATGTTGATCGGGCGTCACCGTGTTTAACTTGGAACAACCTGTTAGAGAGATAGGACTCCAGAATAAAAAATATGGAATGAGGGAGTTTAGCTTTTACCTTGGTAAGCAATCCCTTATGCCAAACACGGTCGAATGCTTGTTGTATATCCAAAAATGCCGCGGAACAATACTTTTTGTTTTCAAAGCACTGTCTGATTGTGTGATATACTCTATGAACCTGTTCAATTGTGGAATGGGATTTTCTAAACCCAAATTGATGATTTGGAACAATACGATACTCTTCAATGATCTTGTTAAGACGGTGCAGAAAAATTCTCTCCCACAATTTAGAGAGAACAGGAGTAAGACTTATCGGTCGGTAAGAAGAACATTCATGTGGAGGCTTTCCTTGTTTATGAATCATGATGATCTGCGAAACTTTCCACAGTTTTGGGAAGACCGATAGTCTGAAGATGGCATTAAATAGACTGGTTAGGTAGGTTATGCCTTTTTTAGGAAGTTCTTTAAGAATTCTTGGTGTGATTAAGTCAAAACCAGGAGCTTTTTTAACATCAAGTAACCTAATCTCCCTTACGATTTCTTTAGGTGATGTTGGCTTGAGAGGAAGGCACAATTGGATGTCTTGATTAAGTATTTTTTCCACATCAACGTTCTGTTCCGTCCCTTTTCCATTTGGCTTAAATACTTCGGCCAGGTGTACAGCAAATGTTTCGGCTTTTTCATTGTCAGTTCGTGCCCAGGATAATCCACTTCTGATCGGTGGGAATGACGTTTGGGGTTTGTTTACGCATTTCGTTGCCTTCCACAGTGAGTATTCACCACGACCAGTAATGTCCATCATCGTAAGCGATTTTTTCACGGTCTCGTTTGATTGCTCTTTCAGTAACACTTTTAGCTCTTTTATTGCTCTGTTGAGTTTGGTCTTATCTGAACGATGTCGCGATGATTGCCACGTCCGCCTCAAGCGTCGTTTTTTAGCGATCATTTGCTTAGTTTCTATGGGCTGTGGAGTTATTTTTGTTACAGGTCTGTTAAGAATTGGAGTACTTGTCCAGGCTGCAACTTGAATAAGGTTGGTGATATATGTGCAGGCTTTGTCAACATCATCACGAGTTTTCAGTGGAGTTTTTAAGTTAATGTGTTCGTTCAGGTAAGTACGGAAACTCTCCCAATCTGTTTTATAGTTGCAAAGCATTTCTGGGATATCTCGTACTATAATATTAGCGCTTATGGTCAAAATAACAGGAGTGTGATCAGAAGATCCATCTAAGTTAGACTCAATTGTAGTGTAAGCATCACTGATACCCTTAGTAATGAAGAAGTCCAATAAATCGGGCAGTTTCTTACAATCAGAAGGCCAGTATGTGGGTTCACCGGATGATATGGAGTGGTAATGGTGGATATCTACACAGGTTTTGAGCTGACTCCCTCTGGTGGTGGTCAATCTGGAGCCCCAAAAAGTATGTTTAGCGTTCCAGTCTCCGCCCGAGACAAATTTATTACCCAAAGTTTGGAAGTACGTTGAGAACATACCGTCGGTAATAGTATGCCGCGGCGGGCAGTACACCGCAGAAAGAACAATTGATCCCGCTCGGTCTTCCAATCTAATACTGGTGGCTTGTAGGTGGTCAGTTGAGTAAGCTTCTAGTAGGCTGTGTTTCAAACAGGATCTGATAACTAATGCTGTTCCAGCGTGTGCCTTACCATCAGGATGAGGAGTAAGATAAGTATCGAATCCTTTAATAAAGCAAGTGGTTCTGTCAGTTGCATGTGACTCCGAAATGAGGACCACATCTAGATTGTTAGATATTATCATAGCCTCGAGTTCATGTACGTTAGGAGACAAACCATTTATGTTCCAAGTGGCAACACGGAGAGATGACATTATTTAACTAGTTTAGGGATGATAGATGTAAGAAGATTTAATAGAGTACTAATTTGTTGTAGGAGGTGATCTATTTTTTCTGATTGTTGGATTAAAATTTGTTCTACTGTTAAAGTTTGTTGGCTGTGATTAACATCACTTGATATGGTTTTCGGTGATTTTGATGGTTTCCTGTTACCTTTTGTAACGTCTGCAAAGGATATTTCAGGATTTATAATAGGTGTCGAGTCGTGGGTTTCTGTGGTAATTTTTTTATGTTTAGGGTCATCTGGAATGGAATTTATTCTTGGTTTATTTTTATTTGTTTTTCTAGCAAGGATCTCCCTATAAACTTGACATCCTTTGTAGTTGGCGGGGTGATCACTTGAACATAAAGCGCACTTTGCTGGCGTATTTCTATCTTTCTTCAGACAATCAGATGTTTTGTGGCCTTCACCGCATTTCACACAACGGTATGGTCTCATACAATTGTTTTTGGAGTGTCCATACTGTTGGCACCTTTGGCACTGAACTATAGATTTGGGTTTCCGAGGATCCTCAATTTTGACGCGTTGGTGAAAAATGTATTGGATATCTTTTATATTTTTATTGTTATCATTAGGTTCCAGATTCACAAAGAATGTATAAGATGGATGCTTGTTAGGACCTAATCGAGCATTTATTATTTCACCTCTTATTTTGTTTCCAGTTTTTTCAATTTCCTCTATTATTGCTTCGTGTGGAGTTGAATGGTGGAGATTCTTAATAACAATTCGGTATGGTTTATTGTCCTTTCTTGTGAAAGTGTGACCGATGAGTCCTTTCTTTCTTATTAAATCAATTACCTTTTTGTAATTCTCAACAGAGTCCACCATTAGACGAAGAAGATTTTTGTTAACGATTTTAAGCTTGAACTCATTATCTAAAATGGTTGATTTTATTAATTTGGTAAGCTCGTTAACGTCGTCAATCCCGTACAATATAATCGGTGGTGGTTTATTTGGTTTTATTAGTGGTTTAGTGTTATCTGGTGCGTCGAGTGGAAGTCCAGAGAAACGATTTTCTGATCTAGCATTATCTGTTGAGGGAGACGTTTGGCATATTTTGCGTTTTTTAGACGTAGGGACCCTTTGCCACTGCGGATGTTCCAATTGGCAGGTGGTTGTTAGACCTGTAGTTTGGTCAGGTCGCGGGGGATCTGTTTCAGTGGTATTGGTAATGGTTGCACTAATATTTGTAACAGGTTTGCTGCCTAGAGACGAGCTTCTTTGTCTATTAGCAAACATAGATGGGTGGAAAGCTTGTTGCACATATCTTCGAGTGCCAGTAGTATTAACTACAACAGGAGCCTGGTCACCTACTCCCGCAGAGTCTTCGGTAGCAAATTTCACACCGTCTGACCCGGATATCAGATGGCGCCGGGGGTTAGCCGGATCGCATGACAAATCGCATTCTAATTCAGACATTTTCATAGAGGGGGGGGTTGGGATTAATACTCATAACAATTTCCCAAGATGTTATTGCCACTCTTTAGGAGGAGATTTAAGGCCTCCAGGCTTGTGGTAGCCTGTGACAGGTTAAGTACCGCCGCCTGTTGCTCGGCGTTGTTGTTCGTTTGGCGCCACCCAGGGGACACGTGTAGGATAACAAAGGGCAATCTACCTACGGACGCGAACAACTCATCCCCCAAACTGCTAAAATATTATATTTATACTAAAATATATAATACTATATTAATTTTTTTCTTTCTTTTTTTTTTTTTTTAGCTTCACGCTTTATCCCGCACATGGCAGGGTAGGCAGAGGCAAGTGCAGGAACCTTAGGAAGCTAGTGTTAAGACACTCCGTTACTTAGTCCCTGCTTACTCCGTCCCCACTTTCCGCCGTTTTTCGAGGCATTGTGTATTGAGTGGCGGAACTCAACGCCGCGCTTTACCTTAGATGCCAGAGCGAAGAAAATGGAAATAGAAAAATCCATCTTCTCCGACTGGGGATCGAACCCAGTAACCGTCGCGTTACAGGCAGACTTTGCGCCTCTGCGCCACGACGGTCCGTAATATATTATAAAATAAATAAAAACAAAATAAAAATCATATAAACATAGACAAAAAAACAATATTTTCACTGGTACAGACGGGATTCGAACCCACGACAACAGCATGTAGTCACTACAAAAAAATTTTTGCGTCTTCTGTTTTAAAGTTACAAAAAATAAAGATAGAACATGAAGACAAAGATAATAAGATAAAAAAAAATACAAATTTCCTTCAGATATTTGAACACTTGAACACTCTTCTACAGAATGTGTAGATTCAAACGTCTAAAGGAAATTTGTAACAAGAGCAAAAGCAATAAATTCATTAATATACCACTGAGAATACAACAAAACAATAATCAAATGTTAAATAGAAATATTTTAAATTCAACTATGTAGTGTATATTTTTATGTTACTTACTTACTATGAACACCATATCTGGAGTCTTTCAATATAGTGACTGTAGTGATATCAGAGATTCTGAAAAATAGACAATGGAATATACTTCCTTCATTTACACGTTGCATCAAAAAACAATTGGAACATTAAAAACTGTCCTTGCAAGATCGTAATTAATGATGATAATAGCATTTTTTTATCTTCACGCTTTATTCCCCATATGGCAGGGTAGGCAGAGGGAACTGCAGGAACCTAGTGTTAAGACACTCCGTTGCTTTAGTCCCTGCTTTCTCCGTCCCTGCTATCTACCGTTTTTCGAGTCATAGCGTGCTGAGTGGCGGAACTCAACGAAGAAAATGGAAATAGAAAAATCCGTTTTCCCTGAGTGGGAATCGAACCCACAAACCGTCGCGTTTACAGGCAGACGCTACGCCTCTGCGCCACGACGGTCCTCACAATAATAGCATATTAAGAGTAAAATGAATAAAATAGCTCTAATTTGAAGCTGAATTATTACAGAATGAGATGGCACGTCGCAGGATAGTTTACTGCAAATTACAGCTTATTATGGCTATGGTTAAAAAAATCACGTTTTATTCACGAGAGAACTTTGCTTTACCAGAGCAGGGAACCCTCTACATTCCGGCTTCATGCCATAATAAATAGAATATGCCATAGAAAATAAAGTAAGCTTGATAAGGCATAAGAATAGAAAGCAAAAGCAAAATGCAAAAGAACATTCTTATAAAAACTTGTAAAATCTTATTACCTTTGATCTTTTCTTTGTATGCCTGGATAAAGTAATATTTCACTCAACAAAAACATTAAATAATCATATTTAAAGGATTTCAACTCTCTCAGTTGCCTTACTAAATAGTACACTGGAGCACTTTTTGTAGATGCGTCTTCAATAAACTTGTTACAATACCGATTAATAATGTCGTTGTAAGCTTGCGATTTAAAAAATTCATCTTTTATAATAACTTTTATAAACTCTTCTATACATATTAAATATTGACTATTAGCCTTCAAATCTTCTATTTCCTTCCATATTGAGTATAAGAATTGTGGCCAATTGAATACAATAGTTTCACTCTCTAGTAGCTGAAGTATTATTTTGTCCAATATCCGTAGAATCCACTTTAAGCATCCATAGCCTCCACTCACTAATGTATTAGAAATATAATCAAGAATATCATTATTCAGTGTATAAGAACTAACATTGATCAAGTAATAAGTAATTTCACAAGATTTCTCGTAAAATGCATTCCTCAGTCTTCCACCATTTTCTTTATTTAAATCATGACCAAATTTAGTATTATTAATTATTTTTAAAAAGCTACTTACATCTAAAAAGTCATGTTCACTATTTGGTAAAATAGTTGAGGACTTCAAACAGCTATTTAATATGTATACAGCTAAAACTTTTTTCTTAAAATCTGTCATACCATCTTTTAGAAGTAAAACTGCATTTTTATAACATTGCACAATATAGTCGTTAGTGATCAATTTCACTTCAATATTGAGCGCATCCAGGCCATTGAATAAAATATTAAGGCTTTCAATATCTATAACATAATCACTTGAAAGAAGAACCATTGTATATTGTAAGACTGTTTGTAAAACTTTCACTGTGCTTAAATTTATATTGGCAAAATATGTTCCTTTATTTTGAATAGTTTTCTTATACAGATGAACCAAGAAGATAGCATCATTGAGATATTGAGATTTATTTGAATATGTTCGACTATTAATATCCTGTATTTTAAGTATTGTTTCATTAACATATTGTATCAGAATAGGGTCATTATGTGCTTCAAAATATAAAATGGCAAAATCTATGTTTTCATATGAATTTGTTGCTAATTGTAGAAGTTGTTTCTTATCTGTTACCATCAGGTCATTTTTTATATATTCAATAAATGGATTTTTACAGTTTGTTTCCAATGCTGCCGTATCTAAATTCATTCTTGAGTATATGCTAAGATATTCCTTCCAAGGCAAACCTTTACATGAGTTTCCAACAAAATGAGATATGTTTACATAGAAAGATTTTCGTATTATTTTATTATTACATGGTATTTTCAATATGCTCCCTATATTATTGATTAATTCTGCTCCATCAAAGTAATTTGTAAATTTCTTAATTTTTACCTTAGCTATGACATCTGATACATGGAATAAAGGCACTGGAGACCATTTAACCAGTGGCATAGACTTAAAAATATTAATAAATGTTGTTATATTTACCAAACTATTTTGTAATTTTCGTTTTAGAATATCATAATCATTTTTATTTTCATATAAGTTTATGTTATTGAAAGCTTCCAGAATTGGTAGTGCCTCTTCTTCATTTGATACTTTAATTTTTAATCTGTATAATAAACATTTTAATCTAACTTGAGCATTGTCATGAGACAGACCAATGTTATAGGCACAAATCAACCAACAATGTCCTATATCACTGACTATGTCAAATAGTTTTAAAGATGGTAAAACAATATTACTTTGCTTCTCTTCTAAGCTGTCTAATAAAATAAAATAATTGTCCCACATTTTCTTTAAATTCATCTTATTTTTATAGTTCCAGTTAAAAGAACTACTTGAATTAATATTTATATTTTTGTTATTATTAAATGCACAGTCAACTGCTCTTTTAGCTAAATACACTGCTTGTTTTCTTAAGGATACATTTTCAACAGATGATAATCCCAAAAGGATGAAATCCCAAAATTCAGATTGATAGATAATATCAGATGTTAATAGAGTTTGGTTAAATTCTCCTTTAATAGGCAAATAGTAATTTGAAAGACAACACAACACTTTCAGTGCTATTTCTATTTCTATTTTACTTTTGAATTGTCTAATGAAGTTCCAAATTTTATCTAGAATATTATAACCAGTTACAACTGTAAAAAACTTGGTCACAGTGTTCATTAAAAAATAAATTTGTATCTTTTCATTTTGACTATAAATCAAATGTTCCAAAGGAGTCTCTAGGAAAGGTAGTGACAATTTAAAACCACACTCTAGAACTGCATCTAAAACACTTTCACATATCTTTAGCCTTAATAATGTCATATTTGAATCTTCAGTTTCTAGATTGGTTGTTGTTGTTTTAAGAATGGGTAAACTGATATCGTAAACAATTTGTTGCAACAAATGTTCTGATTTATCTATAATAGTACTTGGATTTAATTTTAGGACAATCTTAATAATTTTACATATATGTTCGATATTATCATTATTTGCAATATTTATAAGTCTTCCTAGAAACCCGAATTCCTCTTGGTTGCAACATTCGCTCTCCTCTCTACTGTTAAGCAAATGTTTATACATAAGTAAATTAGTAAAATTTCGTAGATGTTCATTTGTAAAACTAGACCTTTCCATTATATTTTTTGCCCGTACATCTATTAATTCTTCGTCTAAATCAAGCAGATCCATAAAAGATACAATTTCTGCTGAAAACTCCATTCTTAGGTTACAGATTGTGTTTCTTCAAAAATAAATTAATGTACATCAATAATTTAAGTAATGTTTTGTAATAAGATTAATATAACAAATACATGTGTTTAATAGATACATTTTAACTCATGGTATGTAACGTATGCTGTATTTATAAAATAAACATCGCGTGCAAAGTATTTTAAATTTCAAAACTTGACAATGACGTTTCTTTTTTTGACAGATGTAGAAAACATAATAAACCATATAAAAAAAAAAAAAAAAAAAAAAAAAAAAAAAAAAAAAAAAAAAAAAAAAAAAAAAATGTCGTTTTTTTTTTTTTTTTTCGCTGACGTTTGTTTTGGTTGACACACGTGTTAGTGAGAGTTTTTATTAGGATAGTGTTTTTTCTTCCTATTTTACTATAGTGGAAATTGTTTTGTGTTATAAAAGGTTCCATTCTAACAAGGTGGTTGTTTGTAGTGAGTATTTGTGTTGTTTTATTTAGGTTAGACTAGTTTAAGTAAGTTTAGGTTATTTTTTTTCATTATGGATCCTGACCCTCCACCTGATCCCCCTGATCCTGGTGGTAATAATTCCGAGTCTTCAGGAACACGTAAAAGACAAGGGGAAGCTTCATCCTCTAATAATGTAATTTGTGCAAAAAAGACAATTATAGATCCCAATACCGCGACGCCTTCTATCCAAAATTTATATGTTCACCCGTCCCTTACTGAAAGTCCGAAATCCTATATAGATTCCGATAAAGGCCCTTTCATTGTGTACGTGTCGAGGGAAATACCTGACCCAGCAGCTGGTACCTCTATAAGAGCAATTAAATTCGGCCAGTTCTTACACAGAAATAAGATTACAGGTATTACTAATGATGGAGTTAAGAATGTTGGTCGGAATAAGATCAGCGTTCAGTTCTCTTCTGCTACTGCAGCGAATTTGTTTTTAAATAATCCTGTATTAAAATTATGTAAATATGTTACGATTATTCCAACTTTCAATATTACTCGAATGGGTATAATTAGGGAGGTTCCTGTGGATTTTTCTCTGGATGAACTAGTTGAGTCTTTGGTGTTTCCCTCTGGGTCTGGACTAGTATTGAAAGCAAGGAGATAAAATAGAAAGAATGTAAGTGAGGGAGTAACTACATGGATCCCGACACAGTCGGTTGTAGTTACTTTCCGTGGTCAAGAGTTGCCTGATAGGGTCTTTTCCTATCATTCCTCTCTTCCTGTTGAACCCTACAAATTCCCAACAATCCAATGCCTTAATTGCTGTCGTTTTGGACATGTAAAATCTCAGTGTAGATCTCAGCCAAGATGTTATAGGTGTTCCCAGTCACATACGGGTGATGCATGTGACAAAACTAAAGAGAACTCAAATTGTCTCTATTGTGGTAGTAAACATTTTGCTACTGACAAGGATTGTCCTGAGTTTGCAAGGCAACAGTCAATAAAAGTTGTTATGTCACAGGAATGCATTTCCTACATAGAAGCAGCCTCCCGTTTCCCGACTGTCCAACGTTCCTATGCAGATATTGCTAAGGAATTGTTCTCCCCTCCTATATACACAAATGTTATTCCCCATCAAAGAAAATCTAATACCACTCCTTTCACCAAGTCCTATCGCAAAACTGTTTTGCAATCTCCCCGTCCCCGCGCTCCTCTAGCAAAGGGATTTGATAGACAAGCTCATCAAGCCCTAGTTGGTAATTGCTCCTCTTCCCTTCCCAATGGTTGTGCACTCGGGCAGGGTGTTGATAATTCAACTGATTCCCGCAAGGATCTGTTAGTTGCTCTTACAGAAACCCTTGTAAGCATAATCTCAACCTGCGATGAACTTCCCTTACCGTCCAACGTTGCCCAAAACCTACTCAAGATATTCAAGATCCTTAATAATGGCTCCACTGAACTTCCTCCAGTGGAACAGTAAAAGTGTTCGGCCTAAAAAGCCTGAACTACTTCATATTGTTTCACTATATAATACTGTTATTGTTGCCCTCTAGGAGACATGGCTGTTGCCTGATGACCGATTCAGGGTGTCAGGTTTCTCCTGTCTAAGGGAGGACAGGAATGATGGGTATGGAGGTAGTGCCATCCTTATCCGGCACTCCTCTCCTTATTCCCGTATCCCTCTCCCTTCTCACAGTCAACAGATTAATGCTGTTGCTGTGAGAGCCTTTAATATCTCCTTTCTTTCTGTTTATATTCCTCATCCTTCCTCTTCCCTTTTCCTTGAGCTAAAATCTATTATTTCTTCGCTTCCTCTTCCTGTGCTGGTCCTGGGTGATTTTAACACCCATCACACTTTGTGGGGGTGTTATTACTGTGATGGATTCTCTCCTTCGTTGGTGGATATGATTGATGATGTTGATCTCTGCATCCTCAATGATGGTTCACCGACCCGTAGGGTTAATCCAAATCAGAATCCTAGGACTGCTATTGACCTTTCCTTATCATCTCCTTCTCTTGCTTCCTTACTATCATGGTCCGTACTTCCTTCCACCTATGGTAGTGATCATTTCCCAATTCTTTTGTCGATTGATAATCGACTTCCTACCCCACTTAATACTTACCCGCTTCTAAAATTTAACTTAAAAAAAGCCAACTGGAATGAGTATGCTGACTCTGTGGATCGCATGTTGGATAGTCTTCCTGATTCTGTTAATTATGAGAATGTCATTCTTTGCTATGATCGGTTTGTCTCTGTCATTTTATCTGCAGCTGACTTACATATCCCCAAAAAACATTCCATTCAGAATCGGCTGCCTTCCAATCCCTGGTGGGATCAGGAATGCTCTGATTCTGTCAATCGGCGAACATCTGCTGAGGTGTCATACGCAGCCTGTATGACAATGGAAAATTATATTGATTTTAAACGAAGCGATGCTAATTTCAGGAAACTTATTTGGAAGAAGAAAAGAGTTGGGTGGGTTAATTTCTGTGAATCCCTTAATCCTCGCACTCCTTCCTCTGTTGTGTGGACAAATGTTAAGAGGTTTCGCCGATCTCTTAGCAGTATCCCTAGTCCTAATTCCAATAATCCGTCTAAATGGCTTAACGATTTTGCTGACAAATTGGCTCCTCCTTTCGTTCCGCCCTCTGATTTGTCCTTTGAGTTGCCGATTGAGTCTTCAGAGGAAATGGATGATCCCTTTTCTTTGGAAGAGCTCAAAAGCGTCTTAACGGATTTGAAAGACACTAGTCCAGGCGAAGATGGTGTCCCTTATTCATTCATAACAAAATTGAATGAAAAATCTAAACTTTATTTTTTAAATTTGATTAATATTATATTTCAATCAGGCAACATTCCTAGTTCATGGAAATCCCAGTTTGTTATCCCTATCCTTAAGCCTGGAAAATGCCCTTCTGATCCGGATTCCTATAGACCCATTGCGCTATCATCTACATTAGCAAAAATTACTGAACGGCTTTTGAAAAACCGATTAGAATGGATAATGGAAAGCAGAAATATCTTAGCTCCCTCTCAGTTTGGCTTTAGAAAGGGGGTTAGTACGGTAGATAGTCTCAGTATTTTTACTACAGACATTCGACGAGCTTTTGCCAAAGGAGAGTATTTGGTAGGTGTTTTCCTAGATGTTGCATCTGCTTATGATAATGTCAATCTTCCGATGCTCAGGCAGAAAATGCAACAGCTGAGTATTCCGATGAGGATGAGTCATTTCATTTGTAATTTGCTAACCGGTCGTACGGTATCTGTTAAACACCCGCTTCTTACTGTACCTTCCAGACTTGTCTGGAAAGGTCTTCCTCAGGGTTCCGCTCTTAGTCCTCTGTTATATAACATTTATACACATGACCTCGAATTAGCTGTTAACAATTTTTGTAAGATCCTTCAATATGCTGATGACATCGTCCTTTATTACAGCTCAAATTCTGTACAGGACATAACTTTTCGCTTAAATTCTGCTTTGCACTATCTTGATCAGTGGTTGTTTAATCATGGCCTTGCACTATCCATTGCAAAGTGCCAAGTTGTGGTATTCTCTAAAAAGAGGAGTACTCCAAATTTTCATATAATGTATGATGGTACTCCTATTCAGGTAACGGATACTGCGAAATTTCTTGGCATAGTACTCGATAAACGACTGAACGGAATTGCGCACGCTGAATATCTCAGTAAAAAATGCGAAAAAGGCATTAACTCTTTAAGAGCTGTATCTGGTGTGTGGTGGGGTGCACACCCTTATACTCAAAAGCTTCTGTACGGTGCTCTTATCCGTAGTCATATTGATTATGCTTTATTTGTTCTGGACCCATTCAACAAAGTAGCCACAGAAAAACTTAATCGTATTCAGTACAAATGCCTGCGCATTATCCTAGGAGCAATGAAGTCTACTCCTACCAACGCACTTCAAGTGGAATGTGTTGATCCCCCCTTGCCTATTCGTAGACAATTCCTTGCAGACCGATTTGTGGGTAAAATGCTGCAGCTTTCGTCCCATCCTCTGTGGTCTAAGCTAACTGAGCTAGCTGGCCTATTACCCCGTAATAAGCCTTTACCATACCTGCTTAATAGCTTCCTTAAGTTCACTAATCTTCCAAATCCTCTGTCACGTTTTCCATCTAATCCTTTGTATTGTACACCGTACAATGCATTGGTTTATTTTCCACATATCATCACCGATCTTGGCTTGACCAAGGGTGATCCGGGCACTAACACAAAATTTCTAGAGGCAGTAAATGAAAAATGGTTGAATTACTTACACATCTACACGGATGCTTCAAAGCTTTCAAAAGAAGGCTGTGTTGGTGCAGCTTGCTGGATTCCAAAATTCAAAATTATTTTACAATTCAAATGTCCCCCCGAGTCCTCAGTGTTTACAGGTGAGGCTGTTGCTTTATTAGAAGCAATCCTGTTCTCACAGTCCCATAACGTTAAACAAACTGTTATTTTTACTGACTCACTAAGCTGCTTAATGGCTATAAAGGGTAACCCGTTTCAAAGTAAATTAAGATCTTCAATTGTTTTAAGGATTCGTGAAGAATTATACTCATGTCATCTCAAGGGTTTGGATATTACTCTGGTTTGGATCCCAGGCCATTCTGGAATCAGTGGGAACGAATCTGCAGACTCTTGTGCTAAATTAGCTGTCCAGTGTGGTACCTTGGAACATTTTGTTAATTCGGCTCATGATCTGTTGTCTCTTGCAAGAACTCATTTGGATAAGTCCTGGTCTAAATACTGGGATACGTCAAAATCTCAGAAAGGAAAATATTATGCATTTCTTCAACCTGATATCCCAAAGCGTCCTTGGTTTTACTCTCAAAAATTTGCAGAACGGAAAGTTATTTCAACAATTTGTCGTTGACGCCTTGGACATGCATGTACACCTATTCATCTGGCCAAGATCAGGGTCAGGGACCATTCACTGTGTGAATGTGGCCTAGACGACGGTTCTCCTGCCCATATCCTTTTTTCTTGCCCCAAATTAGCTCGCCCCATTTATGATGTCCTCCCTCTTAAAGTCCCTCGCCCTCTTAATGTTCAATGTTTGTTAATGTTTGTGTTTAGTCCTTTGTGTAAATTTTTGTGTAAATATATTAAATATAACAATATTAGAGTATAAGCTAACACCCATGTAAATATATTGTTTATTACTAACCCCATTTATTATCTGTATATATTGTAGATATCTGTGATTTTGTTATAGGTGAAGGATTTAAACTGGATCTCTTTTAAACATGCATACTCCAACTGTGTAATGATATCTCTCTTTTTACCGTACATTCTCCTTTGTGTGTTCTCCATTCAACGTGACATTGGCGAAGTGAATTGTGCTCAACTGGCACGCTCGAAACGCCATTAGTAAAGAGAAGAAGAAGAAGAAGTAAAAAAAATGTCATGTTACAACGACATAAATCCATTAATATTTTTTTATTACTCTTGACTACAACCTAGCTAGAATACAGACCTAGCTAATTCTATTTATTATTATTACCCACTTTAACATCCAAGTCACACATGTAAACGTATGCATAAACTTAATGTACATTGTAACTTTTTATAGTTTCTGCATAGACCTCTTTTGATGTCTGATGCAATTTATTTTAAAGTTTTTAATTTTTCCATAGAACCAGAAAACTTGTTGAAGATAATTTAAACAAATTATTATTCTGTATTCAAATCTAAGTTTTATGATAATTTTATATATTAGAATTAATTCTTGTTTTCTTACTAGAGTGAGAGTGAGATTACCACTACATCAGCGAGTAAAATCACTAGGTTTTCTATTTGTCTGTTCTCTTACAACTGTGATGTGGTCTCTCAATTTGAACTTCCCGTCAAAGTTATTATAAGATTTTCACTATTTCTAGTGTGAACACTTGAAATAAGAATATTTTATCTTTTTTTAACTAATCATTAAATAAAAAGGACATCACTATACACCTTTATACGGTACGTTATATACGTTTTTTGATGCAATTATATACTAGAATATATATTTCGTACTTTTACTAAGAATTCAGCTAATGAACTCATGTAACTTAGTGTTTATTTGTGCTAAATAAGTACATAAATAAGATCATAATTTGATAAATAGTCATTACATAATATACATATACACATAAATATAACAAAATTTTTATAAATTAAAGTATTTAAGTTATTAAAATAACTTAATAATATAATAATTAATATATAATAATAATTAATAGTTTAGTTTCTTCTAATGAAAAACCAGTTATTCCAAAGTGAAATATATTTTCAGATTCTGTAGTCGCGACGTGCGAGTGTAGATAACAAAAATAAATATTACCATGTCTCTGTCATTCTCTTCTGTCTGCTGCCAAAATATAGAATAGATTCACAAATTGCACATTAGATTGTGATAATAGTAGGAAAATTTCCACTGTTACAGCTGTTTAGCAATTATGATTGTTAGTTTATATGTTTGATTAAATTAATATACTAATATAAAAAGATTGGCGTTTTTAACATTGACATTTGAGCTTTGGTTGAAATGGAAGAAAATTTCTCAAGTGAAGACGATATTAAAGATCCAACTTTGAGCCCTAAAAAAGGTGGTAAAAAACTGAAATTAAACGATGGAAGCTCGCAGGACAGTCTCACAGAAACTGGTAAGTTCTAATTACGAGATACCAGTCCTTAATTGATATTAACTATGACGTATGAATTGAAACCATTTTGTTTTGTTGCTAGCATCTGGAAGCAAAGATGAGAAGGAAGAAAACGTTGATAGTGGAGTATCGGCGGATAAATCTGAAAGCACCAGTAGCGAGGACCGCGCTACTACAAGCGCAGAGGTGCCTTTAAACGAAGTGGTTTCTGTGGCGCCTTCTAGCAGCAATGTTAGAGCTATCCTTCTCGATATACGAAAATCAGTTCGTCCGAGAAATTACAGAAAACGTAGAACACCAGACAGGGGTTCAGACAGTGATTCCTCTCGAGATTCTGATGACCTATCGGTTGAGGAGGAACAGTTGACACGACAAGCAGATACATCTGATGGAGATTCAGCTACAGAATTTTGCAATGGTTCTCCCAGCATGTAAATTATATTTTTATTATTAATTAAATATTATAAAATAAAATTTATTTTATGAACCCATATAAATGATTAGTGATATTATGATTGGCACCAAGCAACTTTGGTTTTAGGAATTTTATAATACATTTTTTTTTGTAATTATAAAAAAACATAACAATTTTAAGAAATCCCTTGTTATAATAAACAAAACTTTGAGCTTTGGTGTTGTCTGTCAGTTACTTAGTGTAATTTCCATATATTAATTGAAATCATAATTAGAAATATAACATTTTTTAATTTAGTAGCAGTTCCGACAGCTCATCCGTCACAAGCACTGACAGTTATGGAATAGGTGGAGATGTGATATCAGAACCAGCCACTGGAGACACAGATAGTGATGAGGACCCTTGGTTTTGTTCAAATAGAAATCAAAATAAAACTGAGCCTCCCGCCGTGCTGTCTAAGACTAGGCCAAAACACAGTTATTTGATATTAAGAGGTAATTTGCTGACTTGGAAGAGTTATTATTATATTCATTTCTTTTTGAAAATAGCATAAACAAATTATATTTAAATGAACTTACCAGATTGCTGCTGTTAGTAACAGCATTGTTAAGAAAAATAATTTTAAAAGCTTAACAATTTCAAATTGTAATAAAATATTTACAAAATATGTTATACCTTATTCATAGAAATAATTAATCGGGAGCTTGGGCTGACATTTCCCGTCGGCAAAACGGTTCAAACCGGAGTAATGTTTGAACAGAAATTTTACGGATCACTCCATGCTGTCTACAGACTTGATAAATTACATAGCCTATTAAAACACAGGGGATGTGTTAACTCTATTAATTTTCATCCAGAAGGTAAGAATTATTTTTAATCATGTATTGTACAATATTTGCACTAAATTAAACTGCAGGATAGTGTATTTAGAATGAAGTATCTTAAAATATGTTTCTCTTCAATCTTGCTTTAGTGCTTCAATAGGAAGTTTAAATAAAATTTAAAAAAAATCCTTTATGTTTAGTTGTACTTAGAAAAGATTTACAATGCTTACACAATGAAAAAAATATGGACAATATTAAAAAGATATAAAAAAATATCTCATGACAACATGTGATTATAATATTTTCTATGTATTTTTATTCATAACTTAAAACTACAACCAACATATATACATATACAGACTAATTAATGTATATATTTCTAGGACACCTCTTAGCATCCGGGTCAGATGATATGAATGTCATAGTATGGGATTGGGCAAGAAAGAATGCTAAACAAATAATTAAAACTGGACACAAATCTAATGTGTTCCAGAGTAAATTCTTATATCTGAATGCCCAAAGTCAAATCAATATTGTAACTTGCGCTAGAGATGGACAGGTATGTACTTTGTCATATACATTTATTTATTGTCACATTGTAGTTCTTATTGTACTGGTTGACTGTGGTTTAGATGGTGGCCATCTTTTTAGTTATAATATTTACTCTGTGTTAATTTTTTACCTGTTCAGAAATATCTTTTCTAAATATATACATTTAATTTTGGTCATTTTGTCATTAAAAGAAAAGCTTTGGTGCTTAAAATACTGAAGTTACAAAAAACTTTAAGAGGCGTTAAAATTTCTAAAGTCCGCTCGAAATACTATAATATAGTCTGTTTACTATAGATAGAATGAAATATCATACCTTGATATTGATATTATTGTAAAGTCATTTTATGTGACAACTTTTTTCTTTATGCATTATTGTAAGTGAAATAGGTTCTATAATTCTCATATAGTCTATTTTCGTATTTTCCCTTTATTATCAACATCACAATTCTTGGACATAGGTCATGGGATATTCTCTTAAGGATTTATCCCGCACATTGCAGGGTAGGCAGAGGGAACTGCAGGAACCATCGGAATCTAGTGTTAAGACACTTCGTTGTTTAGTCCCCACTTTCCACCTTGTTCGAGGCATTGCGTGTTGAGTGACGGAACTCAACGCCGCGTTTTGCCTAGTTGCCAGAGCGAAGAAAATGGAAATAGAAAAATCCATCTTACTGGTGCGGAAATCGAACCCTCAAACCGTCACGGTTACAGGCAGTTGCTTACGCCTCTGCGCCACGACTGTCCCAAGGATTTTCCTTCAAATTTATCCTAAGTCAGCCTTTTTTAATTTTTCTTTGAAAAATATTTATACCTAAGTAGTATCTAGTACCTGGAATATCAGAAAGAATATATTTTAACTCGGTATATGATATAATAATAATTATTGAAAGAATTGAACTCTAAATTAAATATATAGCCTTTTGTATTCGAAATATATAGCTTTTTTTAGAGATAGTTGAGACTCATGAGCAATTAACCGATTTCTTCTTGGATTTTTGGAAACCATTGACCAAGTCTTTATTTTTAAGAATATATATTTCTGTCAGATGACAGAAGTCTCTGGTATAATATCTTTGTATAATATTATTATTATTTTAAACTTTAAAAATTTTAAAAATATTAGATAGTACTAGTACTAACATTTGCCAGAAGTCGTGACTAGAATAATGCTAAAGAAGGCTGTGTTTAAAAATAATCCATAATTCAATTTAATTCTTTTAATTTTATGGCATGGTAATAAACAAAAATTATAAAGTGGTGAATATCACCATTTTGTAATTTTAAAAATTATGGAAATTTTATGCACTTTTTTTTTCACTTATTACGTATGCTATAAGTTACATAATTTTAAAAAATATATATATGTATAAAAGTAATTAGTAAATATTTAAATGCAGAAAAGGACATCCGACATATCAAAATAATATCAAAATAAATGTGAATCCGAGAAAATCGATGAATGGTAACGAACAGACAAAGCGGCGTTACTTGCTCGCGGCTTTGCCCGCTTACTTCTTTTAGTTGAAGACTGGCGAGTCTTTAAATATAAGAAGTTAAACACAATAGATCCATCGTCGTGCTGTTTCAATTATAGCTTATTAACCCGTTTTACTATCTTCAACTTCTCTCTGTCTATGTAATGATAATTACAATCGTGATAATATTTTGCAAGTGATCCTCGAGCCGATCAGTGATTTTCTATTCAATATAAGCTGCTTTGCACAGTTTTCATCGTTCCAAATGCTTAGTCAATTGGCTGTACATCTTTCATCACGAAATCTTGACACTGCCTTGGGTCCGCTGGATCTAATCAATAAATAATATCTTATCACTTAGGCCATCTTGACGCAGTGCACTGTCTAACTGTACACAACTATTTTGATTTCAATTTCAATACCTCAAGTCAATATATGATATAGAGGCAGCTTAAACCATTAAACAAGTGACAATAATACCGTGGTCGCCGTCGGCAGGTGCGGCTGCTTTCGGTCCCGCCGAGCGGCACGGCGCCGCCCGCGCACGCGCACACGCGGCGGCTGGCGGCGCACGCGCGCGCCGCGCACAAGCTGCACGTGTGGCCCGCCGAGCCGCACCTCGTGCTGTCCGCCGGCGAGGACGGCCTCGTGCTGTGCTCCGACGTGCGCGCCGACCGGGCCGTCAAGTGAGTGCCGCACACACGCACACACACGCACACACGCAAGGTCACCTCAGATCTTGCGTACTCTTGTGTGTGTATTATTATAAAATCAAATATATAATAGTTAAGAAATACAAACACATACAGAGGACCGTCGTGGCGCAGAGGCGTAGCGTCTATCTGTGAACGCGACGGTTTGTGGGTTCGATTCCCACTCGGGAATGATGGATTTTTTCTCTGGAAACTAAGGAAAGCGCGGCGTTGAATTCCGTCACTCAACACGCAATGCCTTGAAAAAACGGAAAGGGGGGAAGGAAAAGCAGGGACCATGCAACGGATTGTCTTAACAGTAGATTCCTATCGTTCCTACAGTTTCCTCTGCCTACCCTGCCATGTGCGGGATAAAGTGCGAAGCTAAAAGACGAAACAAAGTATCGCAGTATCATGTGTTGACACGCTTCCAGACTGATCCACGTGAAGAGCTCAGAGTTGGGCGGCAGCATAGCGCTGTACAGCGTGGCGGGGCACCCGCTGCGCAAGCACGAGGTGCTGCTGGCGGGCCGCGACCGCGCCGTGCGCGTGTACGACTCGCGCCGCGCCTCCGCGCCGCTGGCCATGTACCGACCCGCACACTTCAAGGACAAGGTTGATATGCTAATATGTTTTTGTGGTTTTTTTAAGTGTTCAACGATGAGGATAGAAGAAATAGCAGGTCGATACGCTAATGTTCAATGTTTTTTGTGTTTTTTTTTTATAGTGTTAGTTCACACGGAGTGTAAAAGAAATAGTTATATAAAATATTTAGAAAAATCTTGAGTGCAAAACAAGGGGCACGTTCTAATTTTTATGTTTTCATTAATTTTTTTAAACTAATTTTTCTGAATTCGATTCTCGGTTGAGGATAATGATATGTTGTTATTTTCTTCTCCCTGGTAAATAGGCAAGTGCGGTGTTGAGTTGTGCAACTCAACACGCAATGCTTCGAAAGGAGTACAGGAGAGAACTAAGTGGATTTTTATGATTTTTTTAAAAATATTTTTAGTTATAACATTTGTAAAAATTTTTAACATCAAAATTTTAATTTCATTTTCTTTGTTGTATAAAACTACATTTTGTGGTAAATTAGAAACTCAAAATTCTTTGAATTTACAAAATATAATGATTAATTGCTTTAGAGACACTCAACACGCAATGCCTCGAAAAAGGCGGAAAGTGGGGACGGAGAAAGCAGGGACTAAGCAACGGAGTGTCTTAACATTAGTTTCCCACGTTCCCTGCAGTTCCCTCTGTCTACCCTGCTATGCGGGATAAAGCGTGAAGCTAAAAAAAGCTTTATAGTTTATTTGTACTTCGCAAATATACGGGTATACCAGGAAAAACTATAGTTTGCTTCAATATCTAACTCTGTCTAACACAAAAAATATAAGATAATTTCTAAATCTTCACTTCTAAATTGACTTTGGTAGAATCATTCTAAAAAACCCTTCCCTCAAACTTGGAAACCCCAGACACTACTCTGAACATCTATATTTTATTACAATGCATTTTCAATTGCAGTCGTCGGAGAAATCTCAAAAGACGCGTCTCACGATGCACCTCACATGCGCCGTGTACAATCACGACGGGTCAGAAATACTTGGGTCTTACAACGATGAAGATATTTATTTGTTTGATACGAAAAATGATGTTTTGGATGAGTAAGTAGGCTATAGGCTATCCGTAGACTGTCCAGGCATTAAGCCTGGACTCAAGTTTTTTTTTAAATTATTTATATATTTCTGCATTTTGTAAGATGGATTTAATTTTTCTGTTTATGTCCATTGCAAAATATTGTGAATTTAATTGTGGAGACAAGTAAAATAAACTTAAGATTAAATAAACCTAACTTAAGTAAAAACATAAAATGTATAGTTTATGAAGTATATATCATATTTGCTTTTAATCATGCTAGCTGCGCTAAGATGACTCGATGTCAAAATTAACTTAGTATTATTATGAAATAAATTTAAAATTATTTTAAATAATAATACTGATTGGTCTCGACGATCACCTTAACTATTGCAGCACTTGCACAATAATTAATATTTGAAACAAGCATTTGAAAATCTAAGTAAATATCCTTATTACTTTTCCCTTCGTTAATAATGTCTACATACTATATATAACAATATTGTATTATTGGCGTCTGTGCCCATCCAACTACTTTACTCTAGACAATAGACTGAACCGAGAAAGCAAGGATTAAAGATATATTTATTTAATAAATCTTAATTAGAAATAAAATACTTTAAGAAATAATAATAATTTTAAATTAAGTTGGATATTGTAAATGTTAACTTATTATTTACAGAAATGCCAGTGACGAGAAAGATGGATACACACATCGATACAGCGGTCACTGCAACAGCGCTACGTTCAAGGTTAGTTATGTTAGTATTTTGTTGTTTCTAGAACATGTATACTAATTGGCCAAATTATTTATTTAAAAAACTATCAATTTGCTTAAAGCATTCGAAACGTTGGGTTTTCAAAAAGTTATTATATAGTCGTTTCCTTTTTTTATTAAAAAAATAATATTACATTCTATATACATATATATTTACGCTTTATCCCTAGCGAGTAGTCAAGAGTCCCTGCATATATGCTATAAGGGAGTCCTCATGCGTTTTCGAAAGTCGACCGAGGTCTCCCCCTACTTCTCTTACCATTCACTTTTGCGTCGTATATATTTTTTACCATTCTTTCGACGTGCCATAACCATCTGAGCCCGTTCTTCTTCATCCTCACCGTGACATCCTCGCTGGTACCTACCATCGTGTGTACCTCTTCGTTGCGAATTCGTTCAGAAAGCATGACTCCACATATCCTTCTATAAATCGCATCTCCACAGCATTCATCTTTCTTTCATTCTTCTTCTGTAATATCCACGTTTCACTGCCGTATAACAGCGTCGCAACCAGAGCTGCATTGTGTACACCGTCTCAATAACGCAGCTAAGGCACAGTTCATTCTGTTACCAGCAGGTCCACACACATTTCATAACTTCCATCTCTACATAACATACTTCCCGAGTACTTTAGAATTGCATTGATTAATTGATAAGCAACGCAACACTAAATCTTTTCTTTCCGCTTTTACAGAATAACCTTTGTGTCTCTAAACTTAGTCGCAAACTTTAATTTTAGTATATTATTAATTATTTAATTAGTACTAACGTTACTTGTTATTATCTAAATGTAATGACAAAAAATAAACAATTGTAATGATTGTACTATAACTATATATATTATTATATAGTATTACTGAAAACCAAACGTTGTTTTATTTATTGAAAATTGAGCTTTTATTTACTGTATATAAGTAAAATACATTATATTGGTAATATATACATATATACCCACCATATTGCATACGATAACCATACTAACTATAGTTAGTATGTATATGTAATACACATGTTATAACCACTTCCAGGAAGGATGCGGTCAACGGTGTGTCTTGACACATTACTTGCATTTATAGATGATTTACTTCATTTTGTAGCAATTAAATATTATTAGAAATGTATGTTTTTTTTATAACTTTAGCACAGATAATCTCTATTAAATTTAAAATGAATAAGTATTCCAATGAGCATAAAATATGTTTAAACGAGAAATAAAACATTGAATTTTTCTTAAATTATTAACAGGGTGTTGCATTCTTCGGTCCAAAGAGTCAATACATAGTGTCAGGATCAGATTGTTCATACATTTACATGTGGGAGAAGAAGAGTGAGGCCATCGTGCAATGGATGCAAGGGGACGATAAGGGAGTTGTAAGTATTTTACTGGAATTATTATAAAACTATACGTTTCTATTGCTAGGACTTCAATATCGTAAATTCTTGTGCTTTGAATTAAGGTAGCAGGCAGAAAATGCAATATCTTAAGAATACACTCTCTGATATTTCGTAGTTAAATTATTAACTATTATTTTTAGGTAAATTGTATAGAAACACACCCGCGGTTCCCGATAATGGCGACCAGCGGCCTCGACAAGGACGTCAAGATATGGATACCCAAGAGGGAGGCCGACCCCACCTACGAGGGCATGGAGAAGGTGAGGAAACTTTGCTTATATCCTTGCTTTAGAGAAGAATAACATCAAATGATATATTACTAGATTTGAGATATGGAATGGGAAAAACAAAGAACATATGTTTTATATGTGAATTTAGTATATGGGGGATTCCACGCCAAGCGTACAGCTAAAAATGATCATAATCTCCGATTTTGGTTTTTTTTATTATGTTAGACCTGTATAGGTTCTGAATATAATTGCATATAAATATTTGTCATATATCGTTTAGTTCAAGAATTAGACAAAAAAAAAGTTCAAAGTCGCGAAGGGCTCCTATCCGAGTGGCGGAACTCAACACCGCGCTTTGCCCAGTTTCCAGAGCGAAGAAAATGGAAAAATATTAAAAAATATACATATTAAAAAAAATCCAAAATCGGAGACTGTGACCATTTTTACCTGTCCGCTTAGCGTGGAATGCCCCATATGAAGCTGTGGACCGAAACATATATATTATTAAACACATCTTTTCTCTGTTGTAAGCCAAAGAGTTTATCATGTTTTAAAGTATGTTTTTCGTTTGATATTATATATAAATCATTTCGTTCATATTCTATACGAATTTTGGTATAAAAACATTTTTCTTTAAAAAATATTTTATTTTTGTATATTATTTTGTCTTTTGTATACCTACACATTTATTTTCCACATGTCAAGCCTTGAGCCCGCCTGTTGTGCATATACAATAAATAATAAATAAATAAATAAAATAATTTAAACGAATCTAATTGTTATTTTCCAGGTCGTATGCGACAACAGCGAGCCGAGTCCTCTGTTCAATGATTTTTTACCTACATTCTATAGTCCGTACCGCGGCGGCAACAGGGCGTTCGCGGACGACGTGCCCGCGTACGGGAACATTGAGTTCGACGGCAACGTTTGTACCGCATTCTAGAACATTCTATTCGCGTTCTAGAACCTTCTGTTCGCGTTCTAGAACATTCTATTCGCGTTCTACAACATTCTATTCGAGACGCTTCTAGAACCGTCTAGAGCTTTGTATCATTTTTGTAGGTTGAGAATGATGTGTTGGTAACTATTATTTTTTTTAAAGAACATGTACTTAATAATAAATTTGTATGTTTCGTTTTCGTATTTTATTTTATATTGTTTATGTAGTTGGATTGTAAGGGGGAATGAAAATGTTTTGGTTTTAATATTTGTTCTTATTATGTTATGTTACTTGTAAAGAACAGAAAAAAGCTATTGATATATATTTAGCTTATTATTTTAATGTATTGATGAAAACCAATGCTACAGTATCTTGTCCCAGACAAGGTATAGAAAATAAATTCCCCTTCAATTCCTCATAGGATTCGAACTCACAACTACCGAGGTTGTAGTTGTACATATTGGAATACCCAATTATGGCATAGGTTTATATATATATATATATATATATATATATATATATATATATATATATATATATATATATATATATATATATATATAAAGCAATTATAAATTGATATTATATTATTAACTATGTGTTATTAACAGAAAAAATAATGGTTACAAGATGTCTCAATTGTACTGTTAATTTTGTATTTATTATTTTTATTTTTTGTATCATGAACGAATAGTTCGTCATCTTATAACTTTAAAAAATGGAAATTAATTCCAGTATAAAGTAACATTATCAGATCAATAGTAAACAATATGAATCTATCTGAATTAATATTTAAATTATATATACGATAACTAGAATGTAAAATGATTACTTTGTTTTTTTATTTTTGAAAAAAAATGAGAATAAAGATAAGAAAAAGATGTATAATTTGTTATTTATATTAGAGAGTTAAAATATTCATTTAAAAATATTTATTATAAATATAAAATTGTCCATCAATGTGTTTAAATGTAAGTCTCCTGATTTTTTTAATAGTATATCGATTTTTAAGCCCTCCCTAAACTCCATAGCAATTTTTTTTTTTCGATTTATTTATTGTTTCTTATAATATTTATTACATGTGAAATATACAGTAAAATAATATGAATATAGCTAGTGCTACATATGAGACATTAGAAGGTGTTCTTTAGCTAGATTTTTTTAAATAAAATAACAGAAATTATAAAAACGTCTTTTCTTAGTGAAATCAAAATTTGTAAATATAAATTAATAGATGAAGATTCCGTTATTTAACAAAAGCGTATTTTTCTTAACATTTATATTATTACTATTCACTGTAATAAATTAAATTTAGGTAATGGAATATATTTTTATGATTTTCTGAAATCCATACTTAGAGATAGAAAAATACTTTAAAAAACTAGAATAAAAAATTAACCGAACTTTTACTTCGTTTGGACTGTTTCCAGGCGCGAATCCAGCTGTGCTTAAATTTTTATGTTTTCTTAAGTATGTTTCTATTTATTATAATTTTTATTGCTAAAATATCAGATGAACAGCCACATGATATAGTAAAATATGATATTTTACTATATCATGATATGTTGTTTTATATATATATATATATATATATATATATATATATATATATATATATATATATATATATATATATATATATATATATATATATATATATATATATATATATATATATATATATATATATATATATATATATATATATATATATATATATATTGATAGACTTTTTAGGTAATTCTAAATATCTCAGCAATGATACATGGTCACGTCTGTTTAGAATGTAGTTATTATAATAATGTTTCATTCAAAATAAGTTTTATTAAATGTTATATAATATTTTATTTATACCCAATTGATGACGAGTCTTTTTTTGAAAACCCACAATTTTTTCAATCTTGTTTTACTATGTTCACAATTTGAAAAAAACCAAATAATAGTATGTAGTATGAAATTTATATGCGCATACTTAATATGTTTTGTAACCCATTTATATTGAACACGAAAAATACGAAAGAGAAACATCTTATGCCTGTGATATGTTTATTTGTGAATTAATTGAATTTTAGGTAGTTTAAGGCACTAAGCCATTTTGCATAATAGATTTTAGATAATATTCATAATAATACTTACTTACTACAGTCTTGTAATTTTCATGTAACTTACCTTTGCTTTGGTTTTTTCACTTTAATGTTAGTTCACTGCAAACCGTATGTTGTGTAAGTTAGTATAAAATGCGATCACCATGTCGACAATTTGTTTTTATTGTTATTTGACCTGAAAAGGTCAATCTGTTTTAAGTAGCTTAAAATTTAGAATTAGGAATTGTTCTTATTACTGTGCAAAAAATGTAAAATATAAATAAATATATAGTAAAATAATTAAATTTTATAATTGTTTCATTGTTTACCTGCCCGATATTGACAAAATTTGTATTTAGATATATATAAAACTGTAACAATGCTAAGAAGATTCTCAATCCACAAACAATAATTCCTTAAAAATTATGATTATCTAATAACAATGACTAATTTATCATGAACGTAATGCAAAATTACGTTTTAGTATTATATGACATTTATTTGTATTATATATTCAATATGTATTATTAAAATCATTATTTTATGTGAAATTAATGATGAAATATACAAAATTATTTGAGTTGTTTGTTTATATTAAGGACTTCTAAATAAAATAATCATTATATCACTTCAAAATTGGATTCCCGCTTTTTTTGACACTGATTCGCTACGCGTAGTGTCGTATGTTGTTTAATCTACAAAACCGGAAGTCAAAACATATGCTAATGAATTGAAATTTAATATTGTTCCTATATAAGTATTAAATTCGAGATACAAAGCTTGATATAATTTTAATAATTTTAAATAACATATATAAATACTTCTAGAGCCATTAATAAAATCAAACAAACATTTTGAAATTGACGAGCCACATGCTTCCTACTGTTTGGATAATGGCCGCCGCGTTTGACCAATGGCAGGCGCGGCGTGTGCAAGCCCGCGCCATCTTCGTTTTCAAACTCATCTCCATCTCGCCCGCCCGCTCACTCCGATCAGTCAGTCGCGCGTCGGTTTAGCCCAGCCGTATACCTAACTTGACTATTTCTAGTAATTAACGCAAAAATCAGAACAATCATGAGCTCCAACGAAAATAATAGTGAAGTGGCAGTAAACAAGGTGGGCGAGGAGAAATCTGGGGACGCTAAAAGTGACCTAAAAGGAGCCAAAAGGGCAGCAGAAGTAAGTGCACATGTCAAATTGTATGTATTCGTTTTAGACGCTCGCCATTTTATTGAACGTTATTATATGAGGTACATTTCGATGAAGCAGTATGGTTTTGCACCACGTGGTGGTACTAAATTGCAGTTTGCCGCTGTTATCCCAAGCATCGAAGCCGGCGTATTTTTGGACTCCTAGTTCTTACATGTAAGCGCGTGAGGCAATCGATGAGTCAGACATCCACTATTTCGTTATGCCGTACATAGTAGAAATAAAATAAGCGTGATTTTCACAAAAGCTTAGTGGCTACGTTTGGCGGTTCCAAGTTTGTTTACTCGTTTTCGATACAGAGGCATGACCTTGGCAGAAAAAAAACATGGCGCGGGAACGTATGCTTAGTCTGATTACTACAAATTTTGACAATATAATTATCGCGGCGGTGGTAAAACATTAGAAAATGTTTATTTAATAATGATTTTATTACATATCTATATTGCTATTTTTAACTTGCTATCTTACCCAGTTTACATTCATAGTAGCGTGACGCTAGACAGTAACATGGCCGGCGCGTGAATGTCAATGTAGCACTAGCATAGCATCAAACAACAATTATTACACAAGACATAGCATTTTAATCTTTCTCATTGTTCATACCTACAATTGCAGTATTAAGTAGGTTTATATCAACTTAATATGATATTGTTCTTAATGTTATCTATACATAGGTAGTCAATGACCCGGCTTTTATTTGTGTGTAACAGTTTTTTCGTGGTTACATATTTTCTTTGTTTAGGATATATTACTAGAGAAACAAAAATATACAGTCTTTTGCTGATGTTAAAATATAAATTGTCACAACAAATGTTTACATATAGACAAAATGCTAAATAATTGTGACACTCGCCGACTCTTTCGTCACGGCGTAACCTAAATTAATGCCAACGAGCGCGTATCAAACATAACCTCAATGAGCAAATAAATTACTATTATTCCAAAGATATTTTTTATACATGATCGAGTGATTATTTATAGTAATTGCATAGAGTATCACTTAATATTTAGGTGTCGTTTTGGCGGTTTTGAAACGTTCACGTCACCGGTCTTGTTATGCGCATTGACCGCCATCCGCTTTGCTTTGCCATGAGCATGACAATATAACATGTCTTTCCCCCCATACTAATATAACCCACGCTTTATTGTTACGGATACTTGTCACCTGCGTTTCATTATCGCGCCGCTTTTATCAATTAAATTACAAGACCGTTCGTGTTTAACTTTAAATGAAAAAGGACTGTGCATAAATGTCATTGAAATTATTTTATTTTGCTTTTTAAAACTTACTGATTGATAAAATTTTATCTGTAGGATAAAGCAACAGAAGCGAAAAAGGCGCGAAAGGAAGAAAACGGCGGTGGCGGAGAAGATTACGCACACAGTGAGGACGATGATTTGGAAGGATTGGTGGAAGTGATAGGCGAAGGTGAAGAGGACGATGATGAGGAAGTGGAAGGAGAAGAAGGCGAAGAAGACGAGGAAGAATTTGAGGAGGGAGAGGATGATCTCGAAGGTAAAAATAAAAAAAGCAAAGGTAAAATACGGTTGAAAAGTGATAGAATGACGATTACGGTGTAATTTTTTTTTATAATTTGTAATATTATAATAGGTAGCTTTATCTGTGTCATTTTGTGTTTGTAATTATTTACATATTATGACTTGTGATATATTTATTTAGCGTTTTTTTAATACCTATATTAATATACATTACATTAATTTATAAACATTATATGTATGTCTCAAAAGATTCTTTAGTTTTTTATTCTTAATTAACTGACATCGCGTTATCAAATTATAGCGCGAACTCCAAAAGCGCATATTATTTAAATTTATCTGCCTAGAGATTAAATTGCATTTGAACTTTACATAATAATATTTTATACAAATGTTGATAACACTTATATTGTAATATATTTTCAAGCGTCAAAACTTAGTCCTAATATGTCAATAAGTATACTTTTTCTGCGCTTTCTCTGTATCTTTGGACACCGGTAGGCTTGTAACTCGAGTAAGCACGTATTCACCGTCATTGTTATATTAAATGTATGGGTCGTTGAAACCTTACAAATTGCAAGCATATTTGCTTGTTCAAGTTTATAGTTGGAAATATTCTATTATTGTCAGTGTAGACAATCCTTTAAGTGTAATTATTGTATAATTGAATTTTACTTATAATTCGCAACTTTTAGTTCTAGTTTGTAGACTTAATGTACCGGAAGTATAAAGTGATGTATGATGCATAAATATATGGAAATATTTTTTGGTAGTCGTTAGTTGTCCTATTATATGTGTGTAATGTAAGGCATTGTTTCAGACGAGGACGTCGAGGAGGAGTTAGGGGAAGAGGAAGAGGACGACGCGTAATACGGTCGAGCCTCCATAAGGACAATGTCACAGTGTTAGTGCGCTGTGTGTGTAGTGTGTGTGACGCCCCGGCCGCAGTTGAACGCAACAACGGGTGCACTATGAATGACAACGTAATTAAGTCTAATCCGAAGAAAATTACAATTTTTTAATTGATTACATTTAAGTTTGGTACTGATGCTGTATCAATTTTTTTCGAGCAATCTAATTTTAATTTTAAGACTAGTAGAATACTGTTGAATTTTGTCATGAAATGTACAAATGTTTTCGGAAACTTTATTTTCTAAGTGAATACCCACTCCGTGTTTAGGTTAAACTTTAATATACGCCCGAATGGTGAAGTTGTGATATTTTTCTATATACTTACATACAGTAGTGTAATTCACATTGTAATGAAATGTAGACATAACCCGCCACGGCTGTATTAATAAATAAATAAATAATATAGAATAAGCGATTCAGTCACAAAGCTCAATTCTTCATTTTACTGTTGTCGATGAGTTTGTGTGTACATATTTAGTGTAAGGGAAGCCTGAGAGTTCTCGCTCAGTCATGTAAAAAATAGTGTGATTAAAGTATTCATTTGAAGCTCCTGTTATGTTGAATGATTTAAAGACTTCGTACCCGAAAAGCAACCGCTGCTTCGTCGATTCCTAGACTCCTTTCGCAAAGCAAATACAATTTATACCCTATAATCCTAGTTTTTATTTGAAACTAAACTCGAGGAGTTAGGTGCCGACGTTGGAGCGTCCGCTCGCTTTCGCAGTCGCTTACGAAATTTTTCATTGCAAATATTAGAAAAACATCACAATTTTGCCATTATCTCGCACATCGTGCGCCCGCCGCCCGCCGCCGCCCTCCCGAACGACTGATAAAGAGCGCGTCGGCCGCCGCGGAGCAACGACCACCTTAACCTGCCTGTAATTTTGTCCATATTGTTAATAGGATAGAGCCCGCAGTTCGTGCATCATCTTTCGTTATGCGGGATAAGAGATTTTCTAGGTTAGAGAGAAATTAGTACGTAGGTCGGTAAATTTCGACGGAGGGACGCGTCGGGGCCGGCGCGGGGCCGAGCGGGGAGCGGACGGGCGCGTGGCCTCGTTCGATTTGCCGCCGCCCCTCCCGCGGCGTCCGACGCGTCCGACCCTCGCCGAGCGGCGGCAACGCGCCGCGTGCGTGGAAAAGTACGTCTCGCACGCGGTACATTGCGCCCCGTAGCGCAGCGATGTACGACAACCTCCCGCTCGATACGCCGAATGCACGTGAATTGCTGTATTTTTATACTTCCCGCCGCTCGTGCGAGGGTCCCATCGAAAAGCATATTTTAGTTGAATTCTCATCGATACGATACTTGACCTTATTTGATTAGGATTGACATTGAAATAAAATTTAATTGAATCACCCTTATTAATTGTTTCGTCTCGCCTTTCGTTTATTGTAAGGGCCATAGCACACGGCGTATTTTAAACGCGCAGATGACGCGCAGATTACGCGCGTATACGCGATTCAAACGACATTCGATCGCAACCTTGTAACCTAAGCACACGAGGAGATCATGAAACGCGCGTCTACTCCGCGTATACGCGCAGATACAGCGAACAAACGCGCTGTGATCGCGCGTAGCTTTTGCATTTTGATCAGACTCTCCTCTACTTCACTTGTAAAATGGCCCGCCCCGCCCCCGCACCTACTGCACTCCTTTGTACGCGCGTTTGTATAGCTTCAAACGCGCGTTGAACGCGCGTCAGACGTGCGCTTTTATTTCATCTATGTAAACGCAAATATCAGAGTCTACGGCGCCGAAGACGCGCGTTCCTGGAACGCGCGTCTTCGGCGCGCTTAAAATACGTCGTGTGCTACGGCCCTAAGAATGAACTTTCGCATATTGTGTACGATGTACGACTAATGTGAATACCTTAGTACGATTTTTATTTATTTGTGATGTTGAACACTATTGATTTTCTACGATGGACGAAATGTAAATACAACCGATTTTAAGTAAAACGTTATTTTGTTTCCTAAGCCTATTTATTTGTCCCCGTGTGATGAGTTTGGTTTAAATAGCTTGCCAAATCCACTACGATAGGTAATCATTTTAAAGATACCATCATGTGTATTAATATTATTGCGCCTTTTGCAATTGATAGGCAGCGTCCATATTGGATAAGATATAAAAGATAATGTTGAAGTGAAATCGACTTCACAAGTGTCAAGATGATTAGTAATAAAAATATGTTTCGAGAACTAGCATATATTGTGTTTATATATTTTGCGCCTTTTTTTGTTTCCTTTATATTTACTTTGCCGTTTACTTTTAAAATGGCAGATACCTACCTACAAAAATTAAAAAATTAAAGAATGCCGGCGTTAAAACAGGCCGCCATTTTGGTCAACTATGCATGATTTGATATAATCTATAGAAAACGAACTGGTCAATAATTTTAACTATATGTCATAATGTATACTGGAGTTATTTGCATGTCGCCGCTTTGGCAAAGCTGTTTGGAAAATAATAAATTTATAATAAGAGACAGGAATGTTCATATTTAGACGTAGATATCTATTTATTATGTATGACGCTTAATACGACAAGTAGTGACATCTAGTATCTGTATAATATTATATCACTTAGGTCGGATATAATAACTTTTTCATAGATGTCACTGTCAACGTTGATTGTTTATCTGTTTCACCATGACGTCATTTCATGACTAGTAGTATAAAATTATGGCGGCAAATATGATTTAAGTGTTCGTGCCTTGCTCGACGGTCTCAAGAGAGGTCCAGGGTCCGTTGCCGCGAGATACTCTTCTTAAGCTGTCACGTAGTGCTTGCTACCTCATTCCCTTCTTAACTGGTATCATTTTAAAGGCTATCAGCAATATCCACCGACCCGAAAAAGAAACTAATGAAAAATGTAAGTTCGTAATATCTAAAAAATATATAATAGAACAATTACATTAAAAATATATATTAGAATCTATTAAGACACATGTGCTTGGGTATTTTATTTATACCGTAATGACTGAAATATCTGAAGTTGTTTCGGTTCTAGTTCTAACTAACATATTTATATTTTACATTTGTTTAAAGTCTGAGGTTGTTCGAAATATTATTAATGAGCGCCATACAAGTTATACACAGTTGTCCTAGATAAATTACATATAAGTACAATCTAAATTACAATCATAATACATATAATACATATAATATTACTTGAATTGTTGACATAAATGTTTAATTTTTAAAGCGATATGTATAAGCGCGTGACCGAGATTATAGTCTTGGAAATCGTCTAACGGCAGTAATAGTAATCCATAAGGTCAGCTCTACTAACAACTGTTAAACCATACGTTCTCATAAAGTTGTGTCGAAATTTTGTATCCTGGAAGTATTTAAAGAAATTTTGCAATAAACCTATATAATTTTAAATGCCATTCTTATACATATACAATATGTTTTTAAAAATATATATCTTAATACTTCTCATCTTTGAACAATATAAATATATCTTTGTAATAAAAAATTACTAAACATAGCTTAAAATGAGAGAAACATTATGTTTAAATAGTAACTGACCGGTTTCAAAGTGTCGAGTGCAATGTTAGCAAATTATAACTGCTATTTATTAAAGTACGTACCAACTCCCAAGTCGAAGAATTAGTCGCATTCAGTACTTCGTTGTTGATACTCGCGTTTCACGTTATATTAAATCGTGTAACACGCGTATTTGTTTTCGAAACATCTTTTGTTCTTGAACTACTTGTGTATATATCTAAACTTAAGTGCTCATTTTTTAGCAAAAAAATGTGATATAAAATTTACATGTGCATATAATAAATTAGTGAAAAAGTGATTGGTAAAAATTCAAGGTAAACAATACAACAGTCATAACAAAGTTCATACGCCCGGTTTACCCTTTTAATCCCAATTTAATTTAAATTTGCGAAAAGTGTTTTTTAAAAAATACTTACATATGATAAGTATTTTATTTTCTTTGTTTATCAACCATTTATCAAAGATAAAGAAACAAAACAGTATTATTTGCTATAAATAATAATATTTCTCAATAATAAATATTTTATTTCATAGAAATATATAAAAGTTTACATATATTTAAAAATATGGTTTATTGTTTAGTTATACCTTTCTCCATTTTAAGAATCTTAAACAAATAAAACCTTAGTCAACTAATATCGTAAATTGTTTACAAATTCTATATACCTATTGTTTAAATAGACAAAACTAGGTAACGACAATTTGCGACGGTGGACGTACATACAAAAGAATATTGGATTTATATAAATTATTTACAAAATATATGTATTGTTGTATGAAATATTGCATGGATTATTAGTGTAATCGAACTGTAAAAGTAGGTAATGATAAGGAGATCTATCTAGATTCGACGGATATAATTATATTCAATCAATTGTTCTGCTAAGACCAAATATCTTAGTATCACACCGTTCCACCCATTTCCCTGCCATATGAGAAGTTTAACGTGAAACTGAAAAAATTATAATAGTTATTAAGAAATTTCTAAATGCAATAACACTAAATGCAATTGTTTTTATAAATCACTACATCGATACACCATTTGGTTTACATTTAATTTAGTACTACCAATTATAGTCAAAAAGAATTAAAAGGTTTTCAGATTATTATCAGAACTATAATAAAAAAAATGATATATTGATATTATCTCTTTAAAAGCGTATATTACTACATAGACAGGAAATTTAATAGTTTACGAAACGAGGACATGGAGTTCTCTTGCAATTTACATGTTTAGCAAAAGCGATATATTAAATCTAATTATTGTATAAATGTATGAAAAACATGTTTAAGTGAAGTACATTTTTACATGTGTATTCATTATGAAATCACGTATTAAAGATGCTTATTTATTTTCATAACATATCAAGGTTGTGTTCTTGACACCGTTATTTAATATATTCTTTAAAATTATAATAACATGGGTTATCCTGACTTTTTTATCGTTCTAAAAAAGTTTAAACTACATTTGTTAAACTTAATTTCTGCCAAATTTTGTACGATTGTTTTTTAATAAACATCGAAGCCAACACCTCACCTCATATCACCAAAGCAAAGGAATAATAACAATGTCCAAGTAAAATTTGTCATTGCTTCAGAATCGAACCTACGAACATCGTGTGTAATTGCAATTCTCCTTAAATATAAAACAGTGTCCTTAAATCTATAACATGAATGAATGAAATGATTGTGATACAAGAAAATAGATTAAGATTTATCTTCAGTGACTAATACTGCCTACGTTGTATTAATTTACTTATCAATCATCGGTACAAATAAACAATAATATAAGCACAAAAAGGGTTTATTTTTCCTAATAATTATTACTAATATAGGTTTATATCGATACTTGATATATTGAGGCAAGAATATTGAAGTTCATACACTGTGAAAGTGTAACTTGTGAAACTTGACGCATTCCTCTCGAGACTAGAGTGTAAAACATAAACACTTATGGCTTGTCAGTACTTACATCTATAATATGTTAACTCTCTTAACCTAGCTACCTTTAACTCTCTCCTTAAAAAAGCTTTTTGTAGTCTTGCATGTAATAAGTAAATTAAGCTTTATTTCTGGCTTAAATTTCAAAAGATATAAAAACAAAATAGCAGGTTGGAGATTGACTCTCGAGTGGAGTTCCAAAAGAAAGCAGTCTTATAGTAATTTTGTGGGGACACAGGTCCAAGGCCTTTTAGCGAGCACAAAGACGTTTTATTATATCAGTGACGCATCAGCCGGGATCTATATGAGTGTTATCGCATGTAATTGCTCTGCGTTACTATATAGTTTCAGAATCATATGTAGGTAAGATGTCAGGAACTTTAGATAATATGGGAAGCTAAACTAAAGTGAGACTCAGAGCATATTTATACATTTTTTTCTTATAATAGCTATAGGCGAGATAGCCTTAAATATTATTCATTTCTCGTTATTAAGCTTGTTTTGGAGATAAGATATTAGGCGATAATTTAAAGTTTGTTTTTGTTGACAATCAAAACAAAAAACAATCAATGTGAATACAACTTATGAGTACTTTATTGGCTTCTTCTCATGCTTCTCTTTAGTTATGGCGTTTAGAGCGTGTCAATTTGACCTAATTCACTTCGCTAATGTCGCTTACAATGGAGAACACACAAAAAAAAATGTACGACAGCTAACTAATATTATTTTTAGTATTTTTTAGAATATAAAACATTGCAATAGCTATATAGCATTATCTAATTGAACGTAAATCGTTAACTTTTGTTATTGTCCATTGTCAACAATTAGTTCAATAAAACGCCAGTCGGTACTAAGACAATGACCTGAAGTTCATTGCCTTCAAGTTCAACTTTAGTGATTTTCCTCGTGCGCGAGATAGTTTTACTATTTCCCTAAATAAGATTGAGGTTAATAGATGTTTAATAAGGTATTGCATCAAGGAGTTAATATAAAAAAAAAATTTTTATTAACAAATTAGCAACGTGTAGTATTAACTTATCGCAATAAAAAAATTTTGTAATTTTCTCATTTTGTAAACAATAGGGGTATCAAAACAAAAACATTAAGATGAGAGAATACAAGTAATCATTACTTCACCATCTTTAAGTTTGCTAACTTTGTAAAAATTATGGTGTAAACGTGCAACTTTACTTCAAAAACTACATAAATAACAATAAACCGCAAAGTATAAAGATACTATAATAAGAGGACCGTTTTGGTGAAGAAACATAGCGTCTGCCTGTGAACGCGACGGTTTGTGGGTTCGAATGTCACTTGTCAAGGCGGATTTTTCGTTTTTTTCGCTCTCTCAACTAGGCAAAGCGCGGCGTTGAGTTGCGCCACTCAATACGCAATGCCTCGAAAAAGGCGGAAAGTAGGGAACGGAGTGTCTTAAAACTAGGTTCCCATGGTTCCTGCGGTTCCCTCTGCCTACCCTGCCACATGCGGAATAAAAATGTGAAGCTATAAAAAAAAGTAATTACGAAACTTGTAAATTTCTTACTTTGTAAATAATACGGGTATTAAAGCAAAAACGTTAAGATTAGAGAATACAAGTAATCATTACTTTAACATCTTTAAGTTTTCTAACTTTGTAAAAATTATAGTTGAAACGTGCGATTTTACTTCAACAACCGTGTAAATAACAATAAATCGTAACGTATAAAGATAATTTTATAGCTAGGAGCGTACATGTCTAATAGTGGCACTTTCCTACATATGACTGTGTAGTCTCTACCTCTGCCTGTAGTTATAGTTTGCATACAGATTACAGTGAACAGATCACGTTGTACGGAACCGGGCTGATTGTCAATGTCAGTAGCGGACACGAGTGGAATGTACAACGGATATTATAATGTGTCATCTCATATTGTGATAGGATTTGTGTTTTTGAATTATATTTTTTATAATATATGTTTTCTTTAAGTATTTTTTTCTATCTATAATGTGAATTTACGCTTTAAAAATTATAAATATATTTAATTCTCTCGCCGTTTGTTCTTTGTAATGATCTTTGGGCAGCGGAAATTTGTAAAAGTCTTCCTACATAGATGCTCACAACGAAATAAGTAGTATAAAGTATATAAAAATTTCAATGCAGCGTGATGAAGAAGGCATGGGTTAGTTGTCAAAGCGCGTTCATGCGCTTTGACCACTAACCCGTGCCTTCTTCATCATCAAATACGCAGGTTCAAATCCCGCTGCGTGTATATATATATATATATATATATATATATATATATATATATATATATATATATATATATATATATATATATATATATATATATATATATATATATATATATATATATATATATATATATTCTTTAAGTAGTTTTTCTATCCATAGTGTAAATTTACACTTTAAATATCGTAAAATGGATTTGTTTTTGTTCTTTATAAATCGTTCGTATATTGTTGATATGGAAATCTTGGCTATGGCTTTTTGGTATGCCTTAAATTCATTTGCTTAGGGCTTGGACTACCATAGTAAATACATTTCTTGACTTTCTTATGTGCTCAACTTACTTTGTTGACAATATCTATACTAATATTATAAAGAGGCAAAATTTGTTTAGTTGTAATGAATAGGCTCAAAAACTACTGGACCGATTTTAAAATTTTTTTTCACCATTTTTAAGCTACGCTATTCAAGAGTAACATGGGCTATATTTTATTTTGGAAAAAATAGGGTTCCGTAACATATTTGGGTTTTTTGGGGAAGAAGCAGTAAAAATCAACAAGAAAAGTTACTTATTTTACGTACGCTGCCTAAACTATGAAAGATAGAACCAAAAAATGTTTTAAATAATTGTAGATCTTATTAATATTTATAAAAAGGTCCGCAACACATTATACTATAATCTTTGTCGAGTGAGGCACAACAACCAATTTTTTAATTAAAAATCTTGCTTTTTTTAACTCCTTCTAAACGTTTATTTTACTCACGCTAATAATCCTTATTAAACTAAATTTTTTCGTCACTAAATATAGCTTCTTTACATGATATTTGGTCTTTGAATTATTAAAATTGGACACATTGTTTTGAAGTTATGGTGAAAATAAATTTCGATTTCTGCTGAACCACCATCAATCCACAGAAAGACAATCTGTGTAGCCTGCGGATGATGACTGTCTTCGTTAATATTAGTGTCGATGTCTTTGAATTGACCTAGGAATCATTTTACTGATCGTTTTCTTGGGTAGGCTTTTTGAAGGGGTAACCGACACCTACGCGAGCGGAGCCGCAGGCGTCTGTTAGTTATTTATAATAATATAATTTAATATTTATTCACAATAGTGGTGGTATTCAAAGGCTAATTTAGTATAAATAAATAAATAAATAAATTCTACGTATTAGTGTTTTAGTAACATTTTATTTTTATAGGGCTAGATTCAGAGAAACTAATGATTTTAGACGGTTATCTATATAAATTATAAAGTTAAAGACATAAAAAAAGAACTAATTTTATATCGTGACTACTGCAATCGCCTAGGTTTAATATTTTTAATGATTTAACTAACAAAGTAAAACAATTAGTTATATTTTATAAAAGCATATAAATAAAAAAATATTATTAATAAAATACTTTTAAATATGCACAACTAACAATATATGAAGGAAATATGTATACAACGTTAAACATATTTAATATGTTTGTTACAGATGCCAAGGTTATGGTTTTCGCTATGTGCGCTGTGTGCGATAACAGCGGTCAGCACACTTCGTGTGGGCGTCGGTATAGCTGACGTCACTGGACCGGCCGCTGAAATTGGATTTGTAAGTTAATTATATATGTCATACTATATCTATGTATTAGTTGTATTAACCTCTTCAGATTACAAGTACACATATGTGCACCTTTATTTATTGGGAGAAATAAGTAAATAGCGACATTTATTGACATCTTTGTAAGTTTAAAAACACTTTTGAAGCTATAGAGCATGTCATAAATAGCAAAAATTTCGCTTTCGCAAACATTAATGCTACCTAAATTTTTTTTGAATTTTTCTGTTTGAAAATCTTCTTAACCACTCGCGCTCATTGCGTTATAAAATCGATTAAAAATAAGATAACGAAGATTTTAACAAATAATTGGTGTGGTGCTATTGTCAAATACCTGGAGTAACGTGTGAAATAGTAAGTTTCAATTTTTTTTTCTTTTTTCCACTAGTGTTACTTCAAAAAATTCCAGTTACACATATGTGTACCTCGGTTCTATACATGGATTTTTTTATTTCTTTGGGTGTTCCAGATTGCAGATAGATGACGAGGAAATAGAACGAGTTTTGAATGAAAGTGATTTCGATTTCCCAGGAGACGATGACGACGATGAGTCTATGCCTCCAGATGACCTTCAAAATACTGAGCAGCTGGAAGAATCCGATGAAGAGGAAGGGCCGTCTGAAAAACATACGCAAGAAGAGGTACTTCCATTAAACACTGAAAAATACGACCTCTCTTTGATTCTATTCTGGAAAAAATGTCATGCATTACCACACTCCAAACATGTCCACGGACGAGCAGATGATCCCTTTTCCGGGCGATGCGAATACCGCCAATACGTGCCATCGAAACCCAACTTACTTGGCCTCAAGAACTTTGTGCTGGCTGGTCGGGATGGCCTGGTCTTGGGCTTCGAAATTTATGTATGGTAAAGGTACTATACCTCAAGAGGTCATGCGGAATCTTGGATTAGGAGCCGGTATAGTACAAGCTCTTTTCCGCACGATTACCAACCATTGTGTTCTTTAAACTAAAGGTTTTTTGATGAGTCTGAAACTATTTGAGCACTTGATTAAAGGTGACAAAGAGATCTATCTGACGGGGACAGTAGTGACAAATAGAATTAACCCAGTTACAAGCAAGTTGAAGACAGACAAGCAATTAGCAAGAGGAGGATGGGGCGAAAAAGTTAGAAGCGATGAAAATATATGTGTTCTAAAATGGAGGGATACAAAAGCAGTTACGATGCTCTCTTCGTGTTGGGAGTGCACCTGTAGATACCTGCAAGCGTTGGAGCAAAGTCCAGAAGCAAAAGATTGATGTCAATCAGCCAGTAAGAAATTACAACACTTGCATGGGTGGGACAGATTTGTTGAGCGACCGATTGATAGAGCACTATCAGAACGCGATGATGACGAGCATGCGAGCCTTCCGTCACGTTTTAGATTTGGTAGTCGAGAACTGCTAGATTATGTACACACGCGGCTGTAAGGAAGAAAATATTCCAAAGAAAAGCTGAGGCTACTACAATTTTGGTTCAATTTAGACAAGGCTATGATGAAATATGACGGTGGACGATATGATCCTTATTTCGTTACCTCTGGTATTATTTCAAGACCCAACCGAGAATCCAGCAATTCAACGCCCAGCTCCAGCTCTACTGAAACCGAGATCTACGCGGGACATCCTCCAAAAAAAAATTGGTCGCTCGTATCACAATTGATACCGAAAGTTAGGCTGGACAATGTAGAGCACCTGCCGCGTTATGTGGATGCTAAATTCGCGTCTAAATGTAGACACCCAACATGTTCCTCACGCTGCCGTACCAGGTGCCTAAAATGTAAAATGTGCCTGTGTGTTCTAAAAAACAATTGTTTTGAGAATTACCATACAAACAAAAAGTTAGGTCCTTGAAATCTGAGGTACACATATGTGTAAGTAGTTTTTTTTTAATTTCCACTAATATAAAAAATCTCAAAAAAATGTTTGTTTAATTTTAACCCAAATGAACCCAAAACAACGTATAAAATATTTACTTATACAGTTATTTCGAGTCCAGATCTTAAGAGGTTATACTGTACTTGTACTGTATATGTACATATTAACTTTGTTTTTCTTGTATGTTACTTTAACTTGTATGATACAAATTATTTTAATAATTTCTATTTCTTACTGTGATGGCACTATTATTGTGGATTTGGTGGATTAATTTATTCTAATTTCCCCATTTCTTTGTTGAAACTATTTGTAAATATTTATATATTTGTAAATATTTGACCTATTGCCGAGTTAAATATGTATACATTACTTGTTATCACCAATTCTCAACACATTCGAGAGTTCTGTATCGCCAAATCAAATCTTTATTAAATCACGACCTGAATTCTATAAAGTTGCCGTCAAATATCTTTCTCAGAAAAGAGTTGACTTTATTTTTGTTAATCGAACTTAAAAAATATGTTTTTATGCAATCAAGTGTGTAAATAAAGGAAAATTGCTGCGTAGTCAAAATCTACATCAATACTTTCAGTTGTTTTAAAATTAAGAAATTAGGCAAAAAATCTTACTAAGCAAAGAAAACATGTAAGAAACACAAATAATAAATAAATTAAAGATCACACAAATATATATTTGTAGTTAATTTCAAGTTAGTGTCTGTTTGAGAGCTTTTAAATGATGTTGTTCCTGATTGATGTAGTTTTAATGAAGTTAATACGGAACCCTCGATGCGCGAGTTCAACTCACGCATGGCTGATTCTTTATCTTCAAAACTATATTAGCTTTTATCTACCAATTGTATACAATTATGTTTATTACATAACTTACATTGGACTGCGAATTACGTAAAAGCTTGGACTTGGATTCAAGGTCATTTAATTTATTATTTGCTTGACCTGCTTGACCTTCGAATTATGATGAAAACATTCACTGTCTGTGATTTAATCTTCTCAGAAGTCATATATTAATATTGCAATATTCTTATATTCCTATATGTATGTGTACTAGTGACTCACTGACGTATAATCCTATATACGTACATGTATTACTTGTTCCATCAAACTACAAGTTCTGAGGCAAGGCAAACCCAGAAACCGTCGCGTTACAGGCAAACGTTGCACCTCTGCGCCACGACGGTCCTCACATTTTAGAAAAGTTTTGTACAAAGATCGGCAGTGCATTATATCTAATATATATTTAAAAATATATGAGATGTATATTATTAAATACTATAAATATATACACACAAAGAGACATTGAGATTAAAACATACCAGTACTATTAGATCGATAAATTATTCTAGATCTTAATAAAAAACGTATATAATCGTATTTTATTTATATTTTTGATTTTATTTTAGTATTAAATTCCGTTTACGTCATTATATAACATAAATTGAATTTATTGATAAGAATGAAATGATTTTTAAATAATACATTAAGCGGTACAAATCGTAACAAATACGTAACAATATGTGAGTTACAAGAATAACTGTATATATTTTTATTTATAAGAATAACTTATTCAAGATATTTATGGGAAGATTTAACTTCTTTTAAAGTTACTTTTTTAATAAAGGTAACGAACTCTGGCACTCAAATGTCTTCGTATATTCAAATGTTAGAAATATTCATCGATATCTAATCTTCGCACTTTTGCTCATACGTGCAAGATGTTAAATCAACAATTTACTTTTGATTTATTTTATATTTGTTTATCCGAACTATATTATCGTACAAGTATCCGAAATATACTCCATTTTTCTTTCGCTTGGCATACGTAAATATCGAAAAAAATAATTCTTCTTTTCGTATCGCGTCCTTCACTGCTTCTTTTGTAAATATTTCACAAACGATTGCTTGACTTTTTGTAATACCACATAAAAAATTTATAACTATCAAAGAATCGGTTGCATGAGAGGCAACTTGAAAACAATTCATACTATTGTAGCTTAGCGAATGTTTAACGATTGTATATATTATAGTAATTACTGCAGCTGACGTTTTGTATATAATATTTATCGAGATCACGATTATATGTGGAAGTACTTCATGCCTGGAAGAGCTACTTGTTTTTGAGTGCTTCTATACATTATTTAATACAATTAATAAGATATTAATACCTAAATATAATATTATAGTAACATTTTATACTCACACAATAACCCAATCCAATTTTCCTACCTTGGCTTCATTCTTGAGCAATATTTCCTTTCATACGTGTATTTTTGCAAAATGGAAATTTATTAATAAGTATAAAAAGGAGATAATGAGAAAAAGATGTCCCCTAGATCGTTGCATGTAAGCTTTAGTTGTCTCGATAAGTGAGACTAAGCCTGTCCCATATGGAATTATTTATTATTAATTTGAATTTAAAACAACGCAACGCTATATTCTATACATAGAATATCTTGTTGAAGTGGAAAGTTAGGACCGGTTATCGGAGTAATGTGGTTTTAGTAGAATTGTTTGAATTTCTTTTTGCTTGTCCATTAAAATCTACTATTAACAGATGTTTACTTTGTAATCACAGAATAATGAAGGCTTACCTAAAAATATAATTTTATATAATATTTAATTTTATTATTATTTATCGTATATAATTCGGTTAGCACAATCAACAAACATTCCCTTATTTACAACTCACCTTTTAAAAATATTACATAAACTCCAAACATAACTAGAGCTGCTATTTTTTAAATAAATTGAATAAAGTGTAAAAGAACTAATAACTAACTAGGTACGAGGCTATGAACATAAATAAAAATTGTAATATGCATTGACAGTTATACTATTTTTTTTTCTTTTTTTAGCTTCACGCTTTATCCCGCATATTGCAGGGTAGGCAAAGGGAACTGCAGGAACCTGCTTTCTCCGTCCCTGCTTTTTGTATTTGTTTATCTTAAACATTTGAGTAATTGTAGTGTTACAATAAAATAATCGTTAATCAATTTTTATTTAAACTTACATTTACACAGTAGGTATAAATAACGTAAGCATATAGAACCTAGTTACGAATCACTCCAGTTTTTCTAGTATATGAATCACTGTTAGGTTCACATTTTTTATGAATCAACATAAATCTCAGGGCAATTTTAGGTCAAATCTCTCAAATCCTATTCGAATTTCAGCCTCCAGTTATTTTAGTATGAGAATCACTGTTAGGTTCAAATTCTTCATGAATCAACATAAATCTCAGTACAATTTTACGTCTAATTTCTCATTATAACTCAAATGAGTAAAACACCATCATAACTTAAATTACATTACTTAATAAGTGAAGCGGGTCATGAGAGTTAACGGTCATAATGTGTAGTGCATTGTGTCGTCATTACAGCACATGCATTGTTAATAATACACGAGCATATTATTATGGCATTGCACTATTGTAAAGTGTAACATTAAGGAATTATTCAATATTATATTAAGGTGCACATATTTATCGTTTTAGGTTGGTATATACATCGTTAATTCATAGAAATACACTTGACTACACAAAGCGCGGCGTTTAGCTATACTCAACACGCAATGCCTCTAAAAAAGCAAGCGGAGAACGGAGTGTATTAACACTAAGTTCCCAGGGCTTCTGTGGTTTCCTTTTGCCTATTCTTCACAGCGTGAAGGTATAAAAAATATTATTGCTCCTTACAGTTGTCGATCTCAAAATAGGATAACGAGCATTTTAAATCGCTTTTCCTAGACCCAAAAGATACTCTGCATCTTGTTATACGTATAAAAGATCGTTTTAATAATTAGAGCCGGTCACTGTTTTCGTCTTTATATTTCCAACCCTATTCCTGTGAACTATCTCTTCCAAGCCATGTTTGAGACTATGAAACTAGATATTTTTTATTACTTTTAACTGGACACCGCCACTTGATAATGAGAGATTGGACTACTAAAGTTCCATTTTTTTTGTGGCAAGGAACCCTAAAAAGACATCTCTCATGATCGCTACTGCGCCATATTATATCAGGGTGGTAAGACTGGTGCTAGGCAAACGCGTATTTCTCGTATAAATCTAGAAACCTTGAGAAATCAGGCAAAAGTAGCTCTATATGTTGCTTTACAACATATATTATCCAGAAGATAGATTGAGATTTCCATAAAAATCGGTTCATTTATTCCGTAGATTTGCCCAGATAACCGGAAAGACCTATAAGTAGACAAAAAAGTACAAAAGTACAAATATATATTTTTATTGATGAGTATAAATATAGATTCAGGTAGCATTGCACGATGTTTACGCAATATTTTAATGGTACAAAAGAATAATAAATGCATAAGGTTTATAAGATAAGAACAATTTTAAACTTTTTTATTATATAATACTAAATTTAAATATACTAAGTTGTAATATTAAATAATTTATTTTAATATTATACATTTGACATTGGGAATAGTAATGAATAATTAAAAGGTTAAAATAAATGAGGAAATATTTAAACTTGTAATATATTGCCGGTTGCGACCTTAAGAATTACACATGAACGCGCCTTGCGGTTAAATTTGTAGGGGTTTAAACCTACTTTACATTGTTCTTAACGTTTCCCATAAGCACCATTTGTAATAGTTTTATTTTAAATTAGGCATAATATACGTTGTCGTTATTTTTGTTTGATCGATCCCAAGGAAAATTCAATATACTTAAACGATAATAATAAAATGTAGTTTGTTTTGATTTTCGTCAAAAGTTTTAAGCTTATAAATTCTGTAGATTTTAATAAAATTGTAATCTTTGAATAAGGAATCATGTAAAATTGTGGTTTTCAGAATTTGACTTAAATCCTTTATATATATATATATATATATATATATATATATATATATATATATATATATATATATATATATATATATATATATATATATATATATATATATATATATATATATATATATATATATATATATATATATATATATATATATATATATACATATATATATATATATATATATATATATATATATATATATATATATATATATATATATATATATATATATATATATATATATATATATATATATATATATATATATATATATATATATATATATATATATATATCTTTGCCTTTACGCATTCTATCCCCTGAGTGTGAATCAAATACACAACTATCGCTTCATGTCAAATCTAGCCAGACTAAAAAAGTAAAAAGTAAATTAAATCTTCTATAGTAAAATATAAAAAGGAAATAATATTAATACTTAACAGCGACTCTTTACTCTGTCTTTGAATTGCTTGTATTTTATAATTATTATCGTCAAGCTTTCTATAATTTTGACTATATACATATTTATATTTTCCTCTACCTAGATATATTTGTTTTCATCTTTATTGTTTTATGTAATACACAACAAATCTTGTTATATTATAATGGTAATTAATAATATTTTTTTACTGTAGTCATAGAGTGCGAAGGATGTTAGCGGTTCCTTCACGGTTTATTGAACAGGCGAGGTTAGACGTCTACTACGTGTGAATGGCCAGTTCTCGACAATTCAAAGACTTAATAAGTCTTTGTTATTTAAAATTATATGTGAAGTTGATAAAAAGTTAGAATATTAAACAAATTTAAAAATAAATTGCGTGATATATTTAGTGCAATACTCACAGTAACAGCAAGGGACCTGTGAACACGATAGAAGCGGGTTCGATCTCCACTAGGGAGTAACAAATTATATGTCATAGAATTGAAAACAAAGTGATCTTTCGAGGGTGCCGTTTTCCGATTGAAGTGCAGATCCCTAATATCTATTTATGAACATCATATAATTTTTTTGAGAATTGAATTTGAACTTAAGATAAAAAATAGATTTTAATATATATTATATTCTTAATAGTCGGTATGTAGCAAGACAACATTCAATATTTATTGTTTTATTGCACATACATATTGCACATATGAGGTAAAAGGTGGCGTTTATTAACAGTGAATTCTACTTCATTACACATTTTATTACTGACATACAACATATATTGAGCTTTTAGCAAGTCCTGTTGAAACAATAATTACGATGTTCCTATAAACAATGTACTTATGTTTGTAATAGTCTTTACCCGCGGTTTTGTTCCCGCCTATAGATAAAAATAATACTTAATGAAAACATATGAAAATTTAAACGTTCAAACTTTTATATGTTTCCTTCAAGTATTTTTTTAGTGCAGATTAACATTTAAAAAAAATAAAAGAAGTGACTAAGTTATGTGTGATATGTCCAGCCTTCCTCTACATAGGTATATAGCATGTGGACTATGTAACTTAAAAATAATTTATCAATTCATAACTTTTATCAATTTAATAAAAAACGAAATTGATTCAAATTCTTATTTTCCAAACTGCCTTTTAATTCATACTCAGATTTATAGTATATTAAATTGTATGGAATTGTTCATAAAGGTATGATTTAATTAGGCATGTTTAGATATTAAGGCCATTTTAAGTATATCCGTGTATATCCGTGTTTTTTTTTAATTTAGTATATCCGTGTTTAACGTTGTTATATAACAAAGCAAATTTAGTTAAATAAAACAACAACCGTTAACAATTCGATGAGAATTTAATGGTGAGGATAATAAAGTTTTAGTAAATTATTTAACTAAAAGAATTATAATAGATGGTGAAAAAGTTAGACTTATATACTCTGCGTTTCAGTATTTTACACACAAATTATCATGTATGTTATATAAATATATGACCATGTCAGTCAGTCATCAGTCATGGAGTTATAACATTATTAAAATTGTGGGAAAAACCTCGGGCAGGTTAAAGACCAAATCAAATGGAGTAAGGACAGAGGACGCTTTTAATAATTATAATATTTTTTTATTGCGCACTCAGAAAACAACAACATAAAAATACAATTGTTAAAAGTGTATGTACAAAACGTGGACTTACTTTTGTCATTATTGTGTGACCCCACCATCAAGTGACCCTAATTTATTTTAAAATTTAATTTTATACACCAAATATGAAAGGTATAAGCCTGTGTAATTAGCTTATCAGCCATAGCCTTAGTTCTAAGTAATATTAAATATAAAAAAAAATGTAAAGATGAAAGATGTTCATTATGATAAATATTAATTCTATGTATTAATATAATCAATATTTATAATAAGAACATAGTATAAGTTAAAAAAGGGTACGGACCAAGTGTCTGTAGAGCAAACTATTTAAAAAAAGTAAAAAAAGAGTAAACTTATTGCTACAGTTGCTTTTTTCCCTCAAGCTAAGGGCAAAATGGTTACCACATTAAGAAAGAAACGGTTAGGGTGTAAAATCTTGTATTTGAGATATTTAAAATATATTAAAATACTGTTGGATTCTAAACAAAATCTATTTATTTATTATATATTTATTCTTTATAACATTTTTCATTACATTAAATACTATATAACCATATTTCCATTTACAGATGGGTTACGCGAACTTCGAGCAAACCGGCCGTGGCATCCATTTGCGTCAATTCTCTAGAGCGTTCGTGTTTGAAGATGAGGACAATTCCACACGTATTGTGTTTGTGTCTCTAGATGCTGCTATGATGGGCAATGGGGTCAGGAAGGAGGTACTAATTATTATATAATTATTTAGGTTTCTATATAACGAGTTATGTATAGATCGTGAAAAACGAAGTGTGGGGTACAGAATGTTTACACTTGGTTCCTTCTACATATAGTTCCTACTTTGTTAGCCTACGGTATCAATGAATTTTTTTTTGTAGCTTCACGCTTTATCCCGCACATGGCAGGGTAGGCAGAGGGAACTTCAGGGACCGTGGGAACCTAATGTTAAGACACTCCGTTGCTTAGTCCCTGCTCTCTCCGTCCCCGCTTTCCGCCTTTTTCGAGGCATTGCGTGTTGAGTGGCGGAACTCAACGCCGCGCTTTGCCTAGTTTTCTAGAGCAAAGAAAATGTAAATAGAAAAATCTATCTTCTCCGACTGGGGATCGAACCCAGAAACCGTCGCGTTACAGGCAGACGTTGCGCCTCTGCGCCACGACTGTCCTCAATAATGAATTATTTCATTTGCTATACCTTCGTTTTCTAGTGCCTAGGCAAATGTGGCGTTGATATCGACCACTCAAAACGCAATGCCTCCAGCTGAAACGGATTGTCTAAACATTACATCCCCACAGTTATTCTCCGCTGCTATGAGCGGGATAAAGCGTGAAGCTAAAACTAAAAAGTTCAATGTATCTGCCTGCTTTGCTATGAGCGGGAAAAAGCGTGAAGCTGTTTTTTTTGCAACAGCCAAAATTCAGTTCATCAAAGTGAAACACTATATTACTTTTACAGAATTGTGGGTATGATTCGCACTTTGAGGAGTTTCATTTTCAATTATTACCGTTTTCACTGGGTTCTTTCTGACAGACTGACAGATTACAGCGTGAAGTTAAAAAATATTTTATTCAATATTTTGTTAAATATATAAAATATTACTCTTCATAAATGCATGTTTCTTGCACGTACTTAGGTCAAATTTCGTAAGCGTCATGTGTACAATGGTAATTATATTTACTTTGTGGTATAATTATTTGTACAGTACAGTACAATGTGCTGAAGGTTGAAACAAATTAAATCTGGCACAAAATATAAAAATTCTATTAAAGTAAATATGCTTTAACTTGTATTAGTTAAAGGAAAATTAACTGTAAGAGAATAGGAGCGCTTAGACGGTTCTCAAGAGGCGCGGGTTCAATTTTTTATACATATTCTTTAAGTATTTTCATTCTTAGTGTAGATTAGATTAATTCTTTAAAAATATAAAAATATAAAATACAAATAAGATGTTTATTTATCTAAAAACATAAAAAAAATAATATGAAGAGAAGACCGTGGTGCAACGTCTGGCAGACAAAATGCAATGTATAATACCTAAACACATAAAAGTCTTTATTGCTGGTAGATATCGAGAAATTAACACTAGTTACGATAACACAAAGAGTATATTAACATTAGGTTTTTTTAGTAGGGTCTGCTAAGCTGAAACAAACACATGGTAATTAACAAATTTCTCTCCTCACTAATAATCGAACCCACTACCCTTTCTTAATTTCTCTAACTCCTTTCAATTCTTTGTCAGGTTATAAAACGTCTACAAAAAAGATATGGAGATCTATACGGTGAGAACAATGTGATACTAAGTGGGACGCATTCGCATTCTACGCCCGGAGGTTTCCTTTTGGATTTCCTTTTCGATTTACCCATTCTGGGCTTTGTGAAGGAAACTTACGTTGCTTATATAGTTGGGATTTTGAAAGTGAGTTTATTTAATATTTTCTACATAGTATAAGAGGCCATTTATAGTGCAGCGGCGTAGCGTCTGCATGTAAACGCGACGGTTTTTGGGTTCGATTCCCATGAGAAGAAGATGGATTTTTCATTTACGTTTTCTTCGCTCTGGCAATTAGGCAAAACACGGCGTTGAGGTCCGCCACTCTACTCAAAAGAAAGAAAACGGAACGGAGTGTCTTAACACTCAGTTCCCACGGCTCCTGCGGTTCACTCTGCCTACCCTGCTACGTGGAGGATAAAGCGTGAAGACATAATAAGAATAAAAGAAAATAATGTTCTTATTAGAGATGTACCGACTATGATTTTAGCTGACTAAATGAACAAACTTTTCTCTCGCAATGTATGATGATGAGAACTATAGAAATTTTCGCTAAAATCATTGTTAACGTCATCGATATGTTTTCTTTTCAAGTAAATTTAGAAACTGATTACACTAGTATACAAATTTTGATTTTTAAAAAGTATTTTCTAGTGTACGTAGCTTTTTTTATTTATGTTGACATACTGCGTACGAAATTACAATTATATTTTTTTAATTAGTTTCCATTTCTTAAAAAAAAAAATTAAAGTTTTTTGATAAAATAACAGAAATTATACCGTTATTTTATTCATTAGTAGAATTGCGACGTGGTTTCTTCGCTGCCCTTTTGTACTCTGCTTCTGGAATATATTGATGAATAGTCCAGCAGTAATCCGCTAACATTGAAACGTTCCACTTGCCCTGATATCGTTTTTCCATGTTAGCGATGTCCTGGTGGAAGCGCTCCCCATGTTCATCGCTAAAGGCCCCACAGTTATCCGGAAAGAAGTCCAAATGAGAATGTAAAAAGTGGATTTTCAGGGACATATTACAACCCAGTTCTTGGTAAGATGACAACATATTTTCAATAAGTTGTCGCTCTTCTTATTTCCCAAGAAGTTTTTTGTCACGAGGCGAAAATTGTCCCAGGCATTTTTTTTTTGCCTTCCAAAATAGTGTCGAAGTGTTCGTCTTTTAATAAATTTTTTATTTGGGGACCAACGAATATACCTTCTTTGATTTTAGCCTCACTTAATCTTGGAAATTTCTGGCGAAGGTAGTGAAAAGCAGTTCCATTTTTGTTTATTGCTTTTACGAAATTTTTCATAAGCCCTAGTTTTATGTGCAGTGGTGGAAGTAACACTTTTTGTGGGTCAACTAAAGGGTTATTTTGAACATCTTTCATCCCAGGCTGAAGCGACTGACGATGAGGCCACACTTTTTTTGTATAATGCTGCTTTCTGTCACGACTGTCCCATTCGCAAAGAAAGCAACAAAATTTCGTATAGCCTAATTGTAGTCCAAGTAGAATAGCTACGACTTTTAAATCTCCGCAAATTTGTCTGTTACGGAAAGATGTTATAACTACACCACTTTGTAAAAGGTTCCATTGTTGCAATCTTGAACCTAAAAGTTGTGCTTTGTTCTTTGGCAATTCTAAGTCCCTTACGAGATCATTTAATTCAGCTTGTGTTATCCTGTGTGGCTGTGTTGATGTACTAGGTACCTCGTATTCTGACATTGACGAAACTGATGGTGAATTTTCCTTGACACTGCAAAACGAAATGATGTTTTTTTGCCATTCAGCCAATTTCTCAAACCTGTAGCACATGGATTACAGCAGAAATGTGGAACCCAGCTTTTATCCTGGCGTTTGATGTTCTCGTTAAAGTAGTAAAAATAGGCTTTTTTTATTATAGGCGATATACAACACCTTTGTTTATTAAATATCACCTCACCGCAGATATAACAAAAATTGTCGGGATTATTAACACATTTTCGAGACATTTTGCTAAAAAATAGTATTATACTTTTACTTTTAACACTTCTATATCGCTTAATTTAAGAGAAAATAGCACTAAGTCACAATTTCGAATATTTGATACAAACTAACTATGTAAATGTCAAAACATTATGAAGTTAAATGTGGGTAGTTCCATTAAACGCGAAAGATACGATTATCGTAAAAACTCAAACTAATAAATGAATTTTAGTTATCAATCCGAATTTTGCATGGACAGAGAAGCAGAAATTAGTTTAAATTATTTCGGATACTTTTCCTTGTAGACTAGTGTTATTAAAGAAAATTTCTTTTTTGTACCACGCAAAGTGTGTACCATGTATTTAAAATAATAAACTTCAAACATAATGTGTAATATCCTTAATATAAACTAAGTTCACTTATTAGGTACACACTTTTCGAGTATGATAGTAACCGTATATCGATTAGTCAGTACATCTCTAGTTTCAATCTTTAAAATATGTATATCTTTTCCTTATCGATACAACATCGAAATTACAAGTGTGAACATTATCTTATATGCTTAATTCTCTCATATCTGCTGTGTAGCTATACATTTCTTACTACAATTTTGCCAAGAATGCTATGATTTTTGATTCAATCCTCGCTCAGCGATGAATTAAAAATATTCAGTCCCGCAACTCGAATGAATGTCTCGTATTTTGGTGGGAAATGCAAAACGGAGTGCCTCAGAGTGCCTCAGAACTTAGTGTCATGACACTAGGTTCTGTCTGCTTACTTTCTATATACGAGATCCAGCGTAAAGCTAAAAAATATAACTTTTATAAAGTTTCTCCTAACATTTATAATATTCTTCAAAATTTAAATAAATTTTAAAAACTGAACTAAGTTTACGGGAGATTAGATTTAAGTTTATGGGAGATTTAATTGAATCCAGAATTTAATTCAACAGATAATATATATTAAAGTATTGTACATTTACAGAGTATAATAATCGCACATAACAATATAACGCCAGTACGTATGGAATATGGCGAAGGCGAATTATTGGATGCAAATATCAACCGGTCTCCGACATCTTATTTACGGAACCCGCCGGAAGAGAGAGCTAAGTTGGTGAATCTCTTTTCCTTTTTTGTTTTGATTTTTGATTCTACCAAGTACAAATATATAAATCGAGTCAAATTATAAGATGTTACGATTGAAAACGATATTTTCTTTCTCATTTGTGGGGAATAGCTTTGTTTAAAAAATGTAACTTTAGCCTCTGCATCATTCTTGTGATATACTTAACATATAATTTTAAATGTCTAAGATATCTTGGACTGCAGTATAATAATAATTGAATATACACTTTGAAATGATTAGCATGAAGCAACCTTTTATAGCCGTTCCACAATACATAAATCAATATAAGATTGGGATGGAAGAATAAGTTTGTGCTTGTTGTTTGTTTTGTTTGTATGTTATATTTATTACCATTTTTCAAAATGTGCACATAGTATGGAATTCAGTTAAAACATTATTTTACTTATTTCCTTATTATACGGAATTGGAAATAAATTTAAAGCCTTTTTTTATTTCACGAGCTGTCGATAAAAATTGTGGGCAATACACGCACACCCGCACATACACACACAATCTTATGTCTCAGGTTGTGTGTGTGCGTGTGCGCGTGAGTGTACCTAACGAGTACAAGAACACGCACACTTTTACACGTTCAAATATGTTATATGCATCAGTTACACAAACATGTTTGAGTACAGTATATACATCAGTTGCACACACACAAACACACACATACACATGTTTGAGTACATTATATAAATCAGTAACAAACACACACACACACACACGTACATTAGTATAAACACAACTATTTCCCACTCCAGATATAAATACGACGTAGACAAAACCCTAGCGCAAGTCCGTTTCATAGCCCCCTCAAACAAAGTGGTGGGGGTCATCAACTGGTTCGCGGTGCATCCCACCAGTATGAACAATACTAACCGGCTTATATCCTCGGACAACGTCGGCTACGCTTCACTACTGATGGAGAAGGCTTTGAATGGAAATCATACTTTGCCTGGCAAGGTGAGTTTAGTTTATATATTGTCACTTGTATATTTTTGATTGGAATTTATAAAGATAATGGGGGAAAGTGTAAAAAGCATGAGAATCCATGTATGAAGAGGTTAATGACAGTGGATGAGGCGGAAGAGGTATTCAGGGACTCTGGCTACCCGGTAGGGATAAAGCGTGAAGCCAGAAAACTAGTGTTATTATAAACGTGATGTATATTATTTATAGTTAAATAAATATTTTTACATATGAACATTGCTTAAAATGTCCTAGTTTTAATGAAACATTTTTTCTTAACTTTAATATTAAGAGTCCCCATACAATTTTTCGTACTTTTTTTCTCAATATTAAAAACGGTAACAGTAAGACGCTTCAAATTTTCACGGATTGTTTACTTGTCTTATTACTTATATCTTTCAAAATAAACAATTAAATAACAATAAAATAAATATTAAAGAGGGCTTATTTTTTGAAGTTAACCATAGAAAAAATATACATACCAGTATTTGTAGTTAATTTTATACAAAATGAGTAACCACTACCGTAAATATAATTTATTTTTGTTTATAAGTGATATTTTCTCCGCGTAATATCTTCAATTAGGGTATTGGTACGAAACTCTCGGTGCGTCAGTGCCGCTTGTACTTCACTGATTTTTAATTCAACCCAATTTCCTTGTCCTTTCTTCGAATCCTCTTATCTATTCTCCACCTTCTCCACCTATCTCTCTTATTTAGTGTTCTTCTCTTCATCTTCGTTCAAAATACTTGTTCTACCTACATTAATAGCATTGTTAATCTACACAACAGGGTCGCATAGTATGCGCGTTCGCGTCCACAAACCTGGGCGACGTGTCCCCGAACACTAGAGGCCCGCGTTGCGAGTTCTCCAACAAAGTGTGCGATCAGGAGAAGCTACAGTGCGACCTGCCCAAGGAGAGGTGCTTTGCATCCGGACCCGGCAGAGACATGTTCGATAGTACTAGGATTATTGCTAATAAACTCTTTCAAACTGCTATGGTAAGTATATGTAGGTTGTTGGGTTTAAAGATATTTATTGCCAAAAAGATTACAATGAGGATCGTCGTGGCGCAGAGGTGTAGCGTATGCCTGTAAACGCGACGGTTTCTGAGTTCGATTCCTACTCGGGGAAGATGTATTTTTCTATTTACATTTTCTTCCCTCTGGAAATTAGGCAAAGCACGGCGTTGAGTTCCGCCACTCAACACGCAATGACTCGAAAACGGCGGAAAGCGGGGACGGAGAAAGCAGGGACTAAGCAACGGAGTGTCTTAACACTAGGTTCCTATGGTTCCTGCAGTTCCCTCTGCCTACCCTGCAATATGCGGGATAAAGCGTGAAGCTAAAAAAAGATAATTCTTGAGAACTTAGCTAATTTAACAATATATAATTTTTTGAATTAGTACTAACTGTACATAAGTAAATACTATTAGGAAATATTACATATACCTCTAGAGTTAATATAAGGTAAATTTAAATTGAAATGTGCAGAACATCTATGATACACAGAATTATAATCTGTAATATGTTTATATTTAAATTGTGACTTATTAAGTTGATATTATATAATTGCAATTATGAAAACCAGGGAACAGAGTGTGTTAACACTTGGTTACCACGCGTCCTGGTTCCTTCTGCCTGCATTGATATGTGCGGGATAAAGCGTGCAGCTAAAAAAAAAGAAAAAAAGTATGATGCTAGTCTATTTTATTTGTTTTTATTTTACACTGTCTTTTTCAATAAATATATTTGTTTATTGAAAAAGATATGTTATTTATTAATGGCATTGTGTTAAAAAATATTAATACCACATTTATATAATAATAAAATATTAAATAATAATAAAATAAAAAAATGAATAATTCCAGAAAGTTCTAAAACAACCGGGGGAAGATTTAACCGGCCCTCTCGCCATGGTCCACCAGTTCGTCGACATGCCCAAAGAGACGGTGTCGCCTTACGACCCTGTCACGCAAACTTTTAATACTGTACGTATAATTTTTAATATTTTTATAATTTTGTTTTCATTTACAGGGTTATATTTGTATTTCAAAAAAATGTTAAAAAATTATAAATTTAATGCGCAAGGCGTTTATTTAGTCATTGAACAGAAAATGTTGCAGATTAGGGATGAAAACAGATTATCTTAATAATAAATTTACTGTTGAATTTGAAGACTGTAGTGGCGCAGATTCGTTGTGTCTACGTAAACGCAATGGTTTGTGGGTTCGATTCCCACTTGGAGTAGATCAATTTTTCATTTCGATTTTCTTCGCTCTGGCTAACTAGGCAAAGCGCGGCGTTGGGTTCCGCCACTTAATATGTAATGCCTTGAACCGGCGGTGCGCGGGGAACGGAGTGTCTTGACACTAGGTGTCTATGGTTCTTGTGGTTCCTTCTGTCTACCCTGCTACGAGCGGGATAAAGCGTATAGCTAAATTCTCTGTTCACCTTTAATATACATGATGGTTGGATACTACGATAGCTCAGTGGATTATTTTAATATTTTATGTGTTACTTTAAAAACTCGGGCTCGACTCACCGCTACGGTATTGAAGATAGTTGAAAGTCCCGGGACGGCTGCACAAGTTGTATTTTTCATTATACAGTTCATTAAGTAACACAGAGCACAATATCAGCACAGTTTAGCACAGTTCACACCTTCTTGTTTTGAATTTTGAATATATTCGCGGACCTCACGGCGCGTGTTCCCGGCTCTCGGCGAACAGAACGACTCTAGCGCCGCCGCGCGGCATTTTGGCGAAACATCCGTCAATTTCGGCGGATATAAAATGAGCCCAAGATCCTACACATGATATAGTATGAAAATAACAGTGTAAATACTAAATTTTAACTACATAATATATAACAGATAATTTTTTCAACACAATTAAAACATTTCCAGAGCACAACAGTCCGCGGCTGCGTGCCGGCGATGGGCTACAGCTTCGCGGCGGGCACCACGGACGGGCCCGGCGCCTTCGACTTCTCGCAGGGCACCACCACCTCCAACCCGCTGTGGAACGCCGTGCGCGACTTCATCGCCGAGCCCACCGCCGAGGACGTCGCCTGCCACGCGCCCAAGCCCATACTGCTGGCTACTGGACGGGTGCGTGGGAGTTCTTTTTTGTTTATTATTTTATGTGTTCACGCTTTATCCCGCATATGGCAGGGTAGGCGGAGGGAACTGTATGAGCCGTAGACACCTAGTGTTAAGACACTCCGTTGCTTTTTGCCCTGCCCTGCTTTTTCGTCCCTACTTTTGGCCTTTTTCGAATCATTGCGTGTTGAGTGGCGGAGTTTCATGAGCCTTCTCCGTACGGGAATCGAATCCACAAACCGTCGCGTTTACAGGCAGCCTTTAGACTTCTGCGCCACGACGGTCCTTTTTTTGTTTTGAAAGGTAATGTAACACTACAGACACTAGGTCTGTACCCTTTTAAAGTTATACTATATTTACTTATCATAAACATTAAGGATAGGAAAATAAATTTTTCTATTTCCATTTTCTTCGCTCTGAAAACTAGGCAAAACGCGGCGTTGAGTTCCGCAACTCAACACGCAACGCCACGAATAGGTAGAAAACGGGGAACGGAGTATATGAACACTAAGTTCTAATGTTTCCTGCGGTTCCTTCTACCTACCTTTTCATGTGAGGGATAAAGCGTGAATATATAAAAAATATATTTTAACAATTGAATAAATTAAATTAATATGTAGTTTAGTTGGTTTAATTGAATACGTTTTAATGTATTACTTTTGTTTGAAAAATGTTAATTTTCATAAGCCTAAAACCTATTATCGATCGTTACATGGTTTGCTATAGAAAATCTAATTTCACTTTGCGTCGTTTTTTTGGAACGTACCCCGACGCGAAGCCAGATATTGGTTTACAAAATTTTAGTAATAATGAAAAAAATGGTTGCCTGTAAAGTGGGTTTTACGGGCGAAAATTTTACGTGACAACGTCTTTTTCTCGGTAGAATATTTATTGATATGAATAATAATTATAATATAAATTGCACAAATTTTAACTATAGAAAATATATGTTGTTTACTAAAACATTGTACATGTGTCAAGTGATACGCGCGGCGGACCGATCATAGTTCGGTGACAGTTGACACATCGTTACGTTACCTTTTTCATATGTGACTCTGAGCCGCAACCTAATTTAAGACGTCACGTCAAATAAATCAACCAGGCAAAGTTCCCGTACGAGTGGCAGCCGCACATCGTGTCGGTGTCGCTGGCGCGCGTGGGCGGACTCTTCCTGGCGGCTGTGCCCGGCGAGTTCACCACCATGGCGGGCCGCCGCCTGCGCGCCGCCCTGCAGGCCTCCGCCTCCGCCCCCGGCCCCGCCCCCGGCCCCGCCCGCGTGGTGCTGGCCGGCCTGGCCAATATATACTCCGACTATATAGCTACGCCTGAGGAGTACCAGGTGTCGTACTACTTTTATATAGGGATATGTGAAGGATATGTGGATACGTAACAACGAAAATATAATTTAGTTACTTCCTAGTATATTATATTTTCAAACGATATTGAAACGTAAATTATTTGCTAACAACGAAATAAATTGTGTAAATTCTTATATGAATTTCAGCGCAGAGTGTGAGGGCGCTTGCACGGTTTACAAGAGGGCTCGGGTTCAAATCCTGCTGCGTTAAATGTTTTTTATGTTTTCTTTAAATTTTTTCTATCTTCAGTACTGATTAACACTTTAAAAATCATAAAAATATTTTTAACTATTATTTAATTGTCATTGATAACAAATTTTATATAAAAAAATCATTGTACCGAAATTCGAACCACGATTATTGCTTTCCAATTAGTCGCTTACTATCAGATAAGTCTTTTTAAAACGAAAATAATTTCCATATATAGGCGCAGCGCTACGAGGCCGCCTCAACTATATTCGGACCGCACACTCTAGACATCTACCTCAACAAGTATATCGAACTTGCGAACGCTTTGAAACAGGTAATATCCATTTTTAAATATACATATATAACAAAAATATAATAATAATTATTAAATAACCATAATGAAAGTAGAAACGTAAACGCAGTGTGTTAGTTCGATTTCCACATGAGAAGGATGGATTAATTCATTTTCATTGTCTTCGCTTTGGTAACTAGACAAGCGCGGCGTTGAGTTCCGCCATTCAATTACTTCGAAAGGTAGACAACGAGGAACAGAGCGTTTTAACAACTACCTTCTCACATTTCCTTCGATTCCCTTTGACTACTCTACAATGATCGCTACAAAGCGTGGCTAAAAAATACACATATACACATTTTCATACATTCTTATGTTACAAGATTAGATATTAAAAATACGGAGACGGAGAAAGCTAGGAGGAGAGCGACTAAGCAAACGAAGTGTCTTAACACTAGGTTCTTATAGTTTCTGCAGTTCCCTCTTACCACTACTCTGCCATGTGCGGGATAAAATCGTGAAGCTAAAAAAAAGTAAAAAAATACCATAATAATTCCAGAATACAAAACTAGACCCGGGCCCTTCCCCGCCGGACTTCAGCGAGCAGTTAATAACATTAGTGCCTCCAGTACTGTGGGACTCCGCCCCCTGGGGACACGAGTTCGGGGACTGCGTGGTGCAGCCCCACCAGTACTACAGCTACGACGACACTGTTGTTGCTGTGTTTGTTAGTATTTGTTTGTTGATTGTTTTTGTTAGCGAGGGATGAGAGGTTTTCATTTGTTTCAATTTGAATAGATTTATTTTTTAATTATAAATTTATAATTATTATGTGTAATGATTTAAAAAGTAGTAGTAGGCATTTTTACTATAATTAAACTATATAATAATACATAGAGGAAAAGTTTTAAACCTGGTTGTGTTTGAAATTAATACGTTTGCTAAAGATATGTATGTATACATTTAAATATCTGATTCGAGAATGATATGAAAATATAAAACTGAGTTTTAGGAATAAAATAATAATCTTATATTATTAGTAACAAAAATAAATTAAGCAAAACTACTTAAAACATAACACCTATCCACGCCCATTAATATAGATGAATCTTCAAATTTGGGCTAAGCCCAAGGTTCAGTTAGAAAGACAGAAAGTAGGAAGCTAGCACTAAATTCCTAAAGAAGGCCTAGCTAAGATAAAGTTAGCTAGGTATTTAATATGATGGCGCAACGTGTGCAGGTGGCGGGGCACCCCCGCAACGGCGCGCAGCGGGCGCGCGGGTTCGCCGCCGTGGAGCGCCTGCTGTCGGAGGCCGACGACGCCTGGGCCACCGTCGCCAGCGACGCCGACTGGGAGACCAAGTAACTGACCACCTTTACATATATCATATTTATTATAAACAAATTAAATTACATCAAAGCGCTGAGGCGTAGCGTCTGCCTGTAAACGCGATGGTTTGTGGGTTCGATTCCCATGAGGGGTAGATGGATTTTCCGTTTGGTAAAATGCGCCACTAGGCAAAACACGACGTTGAGTTCCACCACTCAACAAGTAATGTTTCGAAAAACGCGGAAAGCGGGGAACGGAGTATCTTAACACCTTGCCCTTGTGATTTTTACCTTGCCTAGAATAAAGAGTGAAGCTAAAAAAATAAATTCTTGCTAATGACGCGTAATTAACGCGTTAATAACGCTTCCTAAACGTTACTGATCAACAGAAATATAATCTGTTGTGTTAGTAAATATATTAATATGAGAAACGCCGTTATCTAGGTAAAGAGGCCAATTTCATAATTTGGAATTATTTTTATTATTCATTATATGCATTTATTATAAACAATTAAAATTAATGATAGTGGTGTGAATGCTATATTTTAATATATGAAGCGTCTTAACACTGGGGTATGTTTGCTTCCGTCACTTTAAGAAATACGAAACTTTTGATTGGAAGAGGTCACTGTGGTCCAAACCTATAAAAATAAATAATACAAATGTCGCAATGCCAACTTTTCCTAATCACAATATTTCCATATCGTTTTAGATATAAAAACTGCTTTAAATATATTAATATGAGAAATACCACTATGTTGTGCCGATGAGCAAGGTTTACATTGTATTAATATATTTTATTTAACACATTGATTATAAATTTATGATGTGCAATATCTAATATAAAAAAAAAATTGTCAAATTCTTTTATATAGTAAAAATACATGGAAGTCAGTAAGATACTTCTTACCGACTTCCATGTATTATTCTTCATCTTAGATATATTCTTCTTCTTAGATCAAAACCGCGCCTAGTCTTCCCAGAATGATATGACATTACCATTGTCAAGTGAGAATCGAACCCATAACCGTCACACTTTCGAGACGAAATGGGATTTAGAATATTTATATCTTCAAAAACATTTTTAAAATATTACAAAATGTCCACAGATTCATATGGAAACGCAACTCTAAAATCCTCGGCACCAGTGAGGCCCGCATAGAATGGGAGATCCCACCGGGAACCGAACCCGGGACCTACCGCCTACACCACTACGGCAGCTACAAATATATATTAGGAGGTATATACCCTTATCATGGCTTTTCTGATCCATTTCAAGTTAGTTAAGATGGTTCAGTAGGAAGTTTGAATTAAAGTGATCTAATTTAAATAATCAAATAAATATCGAAACTTTTGGCCTTACATATTAAATGCTGACTATCAATGACAAATTTAGTTCAAGATGTACTTTTTGTTATTTAAAATTTATATGACAGTTTTAAATTTCCCGCCAATAATCCATCACAGATTAAAGTAAATGTCACAAAATTTATTTTAATTCTCAATAACCTAGTCTTCCTGGTGATACGACATCAGAAAGATGCCAGAAAATCCTACAAACGCAAATATATCTTGTATTAATTTTTGAAGTAGATTTAAAAATAATAGCCAATTTGAGTTAGGTCACTTTTATTCTGATAAGGTTAATATATATATTCATATATATGTCGATATCTACAGTGTATAATAATTTTTTATGTAGCTTGTAAATTGGTTTTGGATGATTGTTCTAGAAGTCATTAGTTTTAGAGTAATCAGTTTGTTGTAAATCATGTATTATGCAAACTTTTGTCATGAGGGTATGGTGTTCGATTCCCATTGAAGGGTTAAATTTTTATTAGTAATAACATAATTCTCTATATGGTAAAATAAGTCCAAATATAAAAATAAACTGTGTTTTAATTATAGGTTTACATAATACATGATTTTAACTTATATTGTATATATTTAAGCTAAGTCTTGAGTATGTTGTGAGTACCTAGTGGTCAGTGCTTCCCAAAGATTGTTTGTAAGCCTTGCCTTTATTTTAGTTCACTAGTCTTATATGTATATATATTTTAAATTTGCAGTAAAAATATGTTGTATATTTTATTAGATTAACTTGAATTTTATTTACATTTTTGTTTCTTGAAGAATTTTCAGACAATTGGTTCTATAATTCTTTAATATAGCTCAATAAATGCTTTTTAAATGTGCTAATAATATATATTGTAAATATTCAATTCTAAAACTATTATGAAAACAAAGATATAATAAACTTATTTAAATAATATAACTTTTGTCTTTCATAACAAATAATAATAATCTCTTATAACAAATTGAGAGTTCAACATGAACAATCTACGATATATAATACAAATGTATAACATCAAAATTATATATATATATATATATATATATATATATATATATATATATATATATATATATATATATATATATATATATATATATATATATATATATATATATATATATATATATATATATATATATATATATATATATATATATATATATATATATATATATATATATATATATATATATATATATATATATATATATATATATATATATATATATATAAATTGCTTTTATTTACAAATATATATTGCATATATTTGTAAATAAAAGCAATTATAATGTGAATTATAAGAGAGAGAGAGAGTCAACATTAACAATTTACAATAGAAGAAAATATATGTAACTGTTCAAGTAAATTACATGTGTATTGTATTTTATAATCATTTACATACAAGTAATATATAAAAAAATTGTATACAAATTAAACATAATTTTTAATAATATACGACTTTAGTCAAGTAATATGTTAGTATATGCTGCATATATAAATAAATATATTAATTTTTCGTTTAAGAGAAGCTAAATAAGCAATCAATTACTTTTGATAACAATCAAAACTTGCCTTGTTGATTAAATTATTAAAGTAATTATGAACATATTTGTTTCATTTATCGTTTAAATAATAGTATAAGTGCTTCTGCACTGCTTTAGTACATGAGAAGATATTGAAATTATTATTATTATGTTAGACATTACATTGGTTGGCTATAGTATGTTGTTTCGTGTGAACTATAAAACAAGATCCTGTACTTATAATTTTGTCTGTGCTGTATATATTTACACGGCCTTTGTCAAAACTACCTATAAGATAAAATATTTCAAGACCGTATACCAAAAACTAGTTAACAATTATCAATAGTTTAGGTACAGGATAATTTTTCCCAGTTTACGTGCTGTGTTACGCGTGAGGTAGCCATCGTTAAATACGAATGACGTATAGACCTATTACTATATACTGTTAAACGTTGTCAATCTATCACCTTTCATTCTAAAATAACCGAATGAGATAGAGATATATCTCTTTCCCACTCTGACAGGGTAGTGTACATTTGCGTCATACTTGACAAATGGCGTTTTATTTTGGAAATTTAATTTAATTATATATTTTGTTTGAAGAAAAAAATGTTTTTCAAAATATTACTTCTTTTATAATTTTACCAAGTATAGTTAGGTTAGTTAATGCTATGCTTTAGGACACAGCATTAACCTCATGTCCTGTAATAAAACAGGTATGCGATTTATCTGTCATCTTTATCAATTGTATTGTGTTTATACCAATTTGTAAGTAATTATAATTATTATTTTATCTCAAGTATAGATTAAATCTGATTTTTTTGTATTGTGTTGGTATGTATTGTTCTTAGCACGTTTATATTATCAGTAAGTAAAGTACGAGTCGTATTTTCTCAGCGGGGGTTCCGTAGGAATTAAATGACTATTTGGGATCGGGAGATATAACTTATAAAGCATTTGCACTTATTTTGACACGAAATACACTGACACATTAATTTGTGTTTTTTTTTTTTTTGAGTAAGGGTTCGTTAGGCAATATCTTTAGGAATGAGACAAAAGTATAGAACTGAGTGTCTCAACATAACTTCAAAAAGATTTTTTTATATTTAACATGACTGTTTGGCTTTAACGTGACAGTTGTGGGTTCGATTGCCACTAGTATATATTATCATTTTCCTCTTTTTTTCTTTTTTTTTCTGTCTTATTGAGGCATTGCGTGTCGTGTGGCGGAACTTAACGCCGCGATTTGCATACATCTCAGAGTGAAGAACGTAGAAACGAAAAATCCATCTTCGCATGGTAATCGAACCCACAAGCTGTCGCGTTTACAGGTAGTTGCTGCGCCTCTGTGCCACGACGGCCGCCAATTTCTCGCTTTCCTCGCCCTGATAATAAAGCAATGTCTCGAAAGATGAAAAGCGGAGAAGAGTGTCTTAACGCTAAGTTCCCTCTATCTACCCTGATGTTATGCGTCATACAACGTGATGCAAAAAACACTATAAAAATACGCTTATTAACAACAACTACATATTTTTTAAAGCGTAGCAAATAATGTCTTAATGGAGTTAATGATAAATTACGTTATAATCCTAGCTTATTGATTGATGATGATTTCATATCATATCACCATGTGGTCGTAACGAATTAATTCAATAATTTTTGATTCATAATTAGTGTTCAATAAATTATAAGAACGATATATCGTATTTAATAAAGAAAAATATATAAATTAAAAATGACTATATCACTAACTGGTAAGTTAGTGATACTGTTTGTATCACTAGCTGTGATAGCTGGCATGACGGCTGTGATAGTGTTAGTGGTGAATGATAGTGTCGTAATAGATGATGATGTTCCATCAACAACAACACAAGCTCCAACAGTGGTTCCCAAAGGTGGATATCAAGTGGGGGTTGGTATAGCGGATATGACTGGACCATGTGCTGAAATTACTTTTGTAAGTATTTAAATATGAATTTTATGGGTAAGTATTGAAAATATTGGGTTTAAAAGATGATTTATATTAAAAATAGAGATGCTGTTATTTTATATTACTTTTCAATTTTAATACCTACTACCCATCCAGTACTACCCACTAACTTTCGTATTTTTAAAGACTTCGTAAAGTTTACAACGAGACATGTAACTATGTATAGTACCCCTCACATATAAAACCGAAATATTTATATATATGTATAACCGCAAAACCGAAATATTTACATATACCTAAGTATATGTATACCTACAATGGATGTATATAGTAGGTATATCCTATGTAGAATGCACCTATATGTTTACGATATATAATGTATAAATATTTGAATTTATCAAAAAATTGAAGAAATATTTCTGTCATACGAGACCACCACCATAGTGAGAAATGTTTAGATTTTATATTTGTATCTTACATACATTTAAGTTAATTCTATTCTAAAAGGTTATAAAGGCATATCTAACAGTTTAGTATACCTATTTAATTATTTATTACGATTTCCTCTGCCTACCCTGTTATGAACATTAAGCTTAGCTTAGCTTAGCTTAAACTTAGATATTTCATAATAAATTTAGGTTTAAATTGAAGTTTTTTAGATTACAGTTTGTAATAATAATACAAACAAATTCGTACATTCTTGTTTCAGATGGGCTACGCAGAGTTAGGTCAAAAAGGTGGTGGTATACACTTACGCCAGTTTTCTCGAGCTTTCATCTTCTTTCAAGACAATACTAGAGTAGTTCTAGTTACAGCCGAAGTTCAAGCAGTTGGTATTGCTGTACGACGAGCTGTAAGTTATTTTTTACGAAGGATTTTTGTTTCGAAGGAAACTCTCTATTTGTTCTGTCTTTATTTTTAAAGGAAACATATATAAAAATTTAAAAGCATCGGGAATTAATCCCGCACCTTATGGAAACCGTCCAAGTGCTCCAACCATTAAGCTACGCGTGAATATTTATGTTTTTTTTTAGTTTATTTTCTACACTCACTATGGGTTAACACTCTAAAAATCATAGAAACGTTAATTTTTAATAAAAACGCTATATTTTTTAAACCAAGTAAATGTTTGAATTCTTTTTACACGGATACCTACTATCTATAATCTGTTTAGTAAGATTTAATATGTACTTTATTATCACATTTTCTATCTAATCACAGTGTGTTTTAAAAACAAGAATGATATTGTAGTATAGGGGAGGGGGAGGGTGGTTCCTAATAACTCTTTCAAATTTGTATTTTAGTATGAAAATAATAAGGTTGGTAATTGTTTAGTAGAAAACCATTGCTGCAGTACTTTCATAACATTGAATAAACACAAGATTATCTTAGCACACTAATATACTTACCTTTGCTACATTTTCCTAACTTGATTTCTTATTTTATATGAAATTATGAGAAGACATGATATTATGAAATTAATAGGTTAATAAAAACTTAATAAAATGCTTGCCTATTGTTTTCAATACATAATTACCTTATATATGGCAAAAATATACTTCTCCAATCTTTGCAAGCACTTCTGTAGACTATATATACTTCTTGGGTTAGGTATAAATAGATTTGTGTGATTCATATAAGCACCTAAATTGTGTACTACTTGTCTGTAACAAAAAACCATCTACCTACCTAATAAATGATATGCCTCACAATCTACCTACAATTTTTTTAGTAACTGTATAACTTAAAAATATTACTAAATTTGTTAAAAAAAACATTAAAATTTTCTTTTATATAAGTATAGCTAAGAAATTAAAATTTCCAGGTAGTAAATAAACTTCAAGAGTTATATGGTGACGTGTATAACATTCGTAATGTGATCATATCCGGGACTCACACGCACAGCGCGCCCGGCGGCCATCTTGTCGACTTCCTACTAGATGTTTCTATCATGGGATTCTCTCGTGAAACTTATGATGCTTATGTCGAAGGAATAACGCGGGTGAGTTGATTAGCTGAAATATATTTTTCGCAGAGGCGTAGCGGCTGCCTGGAAACTCGATGGTTTGTGGGTTCGATTCCCATGAAGGGAAGATGAGTTTATCAATTTCATTATCTTCCCTCTGGCAACTGAGCAAAGCGCGGCGTTATGTTTCGCCACTCAACACGCAAAATCTCGAAATAGCGGTGCGTGGGGAACGGAGTGTCTTAACACTAGGTTTTCTCTGCCTACCCTGCTATGTGTGAGAGAAAGCGAGAAGCTAAAAGAAATAAAAATATTTTTGTATTATATGAAGTACTTAACGTAATTATATTTTTATTATCAAATTTTTTGCAACAAAGCAGCTTTTTCCAACCATTTTAAAGGATTATTTAAGACTTATCTATGTATAAACATATACATATATATAAATCCTCATACGAATTTTTCAAAAGTTTACTGAATATAATTATTCCTCCTAAGATGAGTATATATAGATAGAGTTAACAATATGTATATTTATTTTTATATCTGAAAAGGCAAATAATTGGAATGAAACAGGAGAATGGAGTGTCTTTACACTAGAACTTTTCCGTTTGCTTCGCTACTATATGTAATATTACCAAATTTGTTAAATGTTCTGTCTTTATTTCCAAAATGTGTTCATGTATATGTTCATAGTACGTATGAGGTGTGTTGATTATATATATTTCTTAATTACAATCGCTAGCTGTTGATTTCACGTATAAATAATAATTCGTACAAAACTGCGATAATCTTATTTTTGGTAAATACTTCTTATTACCCATTTATTAGGTAATATCGTTTGTTATTGTTATTAAGAACTTGTTATATCTTATCTTAAGATCTTTGTAAATGAATTTGATTGTATAGGGATCAGAACGTGTAAAAGATAATGGCTTATACATTGTATTATATATATATATATATATATATATATATATATATATATATATATATATATATATATATATATATATATATATATATATATATATATATATATATATATATATATATATATATATATATATATATATATATATATATATATTTATTTTTAAAACTTTTAATAATAAATATAGCCTATAAAGCAAGGAAATAATTATTGCGGTTAATATATATGTTATTTTTTTGATAGTTAAAAAAAAACATAAAAATTCTAATAACATTTCAGAGTATAATACGAGCGCACGACAATATAGTACCAGCTCGGATGTACTTCGGCAGTACACTAGTGAAGGATGCTCAGGTGAACCGATCTCCGTATTCGTACGATAAGAATCCCGAAGAAGAGAGAGCAAGGTAGGTTGTTTATAACTTATACTTAAGTTTTGTTCTCTAAACTGTAGTGATTTTAAGATATGTGTGGTGGAATTAAAAGAGATGATTGATAAGGGTGTTTTATGTCCTCACACCTTATTCCGCACACAGCAGGGTAGGCATACGGAACTGCAGGAACTATAGGAACCTATGTAGTTTTAAGACATTTCGTTCCACGCTTTCTGCTTTGTTTTCATTACTTATCTGCCTAATGAAATCATATTAAGTATTAAGGGTATAAAATTTTAAGATGAATTAAGCTGAACACTGCATATAACAAGGCAGTGGGAACTTAGTGTTAAGACACACAATTCTCTACTTTCCGTTAAAAATTCGAGATGTTGCGCGTTGAGACAAATTAAGATAATATATTTTTTCAAGAAGGAATCGAACCCACAGTTGCTACTATTGTAACGCTACGCCGCTGTGAATCTATGATGCTGTGATTCTATATTTAAATTCAACATAAAGATATAGATAGAAAAACTTAACATCAATAAGAATTTTTAGGTTTAATTAAGCAAAGTTAAATATACTTAAAGAAAACGTATAAAAATTTGAAAGCAGCGGATTTTGAACCCATGCAAATCGTGTAAGCGCTCTGACCACTGAGCCTATGTTATGTCATAATAAGTTGTATAAAGCTTATAAGAATTTCGAGGCAGCGTGACAAAGAACGCATGGATTAATAAAAGTAAAGGTCAGAGCGCTTGCACGGTTCGCAAGAAAGCGCAGGTTCATATCCCAACGCGTTCAGATTTTTATATGTTTTGTTTAAGTATTTTTCTACCTTCAGTTTAAAAATCATTAGCAAAAAGATTAAATATTTTATGAATTAATTCCTAGATACGAAACAAACACAGACGAAGAACTAACACAAATACGTATAACCAAACTGGACGGCACTCTGCACGGCGTCATGAACTGGTTCTCGATACACACGACTAGCATGAACATGAGCAACCATCTCATATCCTCCGACAACCTCGGTTACGCTGCCCTGAAGATGGAAGAAACCCTCAACCCTGGCGCACTTGCTGGGAAAGTAAGTTAATTAACTAATTATTAATATGTTTATTGTATAAATTTAGAATTCGAAAAAGGCGGAAAGCAGGGACTAAGCAACGTGTCTCAACACTAAGTTCCTATGGTTCCTGCAGTTCCCTCTGCCTACCCTGCCATGCGCGGGATAAAACGTGAACAGATAAAAAAATTAAAATTCTATACTTTTTTTTACTTTTTATTTTTTTAGCTTGGCGCTTTATCCCGCACAAGGCAGGGTAGGCAGAGGGAACTGCAGGGACCGTGGGAACTTAGTGTTAAGACACGCCATTGCTTTATCCCTGCTCTCTCCGTCCCCACTTTCTACCTCTTTTCGAGGCATTGCGTGTAGAGTGGCGGAACTTAACGCGCTCAAATTCTATACTTGTAGAAGAAAATCTTTAGTATTTAAAGTAAAGAATCATTTAATACTTTTCTAATTAGAAACAAAATATGTATATCTTAGAACGTTGCAGAAAAATTGTTCAGAATTGCCATCTTTCTAAAAAAATAGTTAAATAAACTAATCTAAAGTCGATCAGCAAAAAAATCAATTCTTAAATCTGTCTCAGATTTCTTAAGCATATATAGTATATTTAGGACGGTCATGACCGTCATGGCGCAGAACCGTAGCGTCTGCCTGTAAAAGCGACGGTTTGTGGGTTCGAATCTCACTCGGGGAAGATGGATATTTCTATTTCCATTTTCTTCACTCTGGCAACTTGACAAAGCTCGGCGTTGAGTTCCGCCACTCCACACGCAATGCCTTGAAAAAAGGCGTAAATCGGTCTTAACACTAGTTCTACCCTGTTAAGTGAGGGATAAACTGTTAAACTAAATCTATCTATAAAAAAAATGTATTTATAGTGTAAACATATACAAATATATGCATACTAACGTACATTTACAATTAATTATGGATATTTTTAAATTTTTTTTTTTAGCTTCACGCTTTATCCCGCACTTGGCAGGGTAGGCAGAGGGAACTGCAGGAACCATAAGAACCTAGTGTTAAGACACTCCGTTACTTAGTCCCTGCTTACTCCGACCCCATTTTTAAATTATTGTTGTATTAAAACTACATATTATACTTTCTTTCAGCCATTAATCGTAACAGGTTTCTTCACATCGTCTCTCGGCGACATATCCCCAAATACTAAAACACCAAAATGCGAATTTAGCGGAAACGAATGTGACAATCAGTTCAAACTGTGTCAGTTATTTGAAAGGTGTTTTGCTTCTGGACCAGGAGAGGATATGTTCGAGAGTACTAAGATTATTGGGGAGAAAGTGTATGAGGGTGCTATGGTAAGTTTTAAAATGGCGCTTTATAAAGAGAAATTGGCATAAATAGTGAAAGTGCTACGAATGGCTAAACTACTTTTGTAGTTGGTGCTCACGATTGCTCTGTAAGAGGGTAATGACAGAGGTACACGTTGCTGATTGTAGGTAGAAATCTTTAAGGGAAGCTCCCTTAATATTTCTAGTGGGTTCTTGGATATGTATAGGTCAAATATCGCTTTGTGATCCAAAAAAATGGAAAACGCAAAGAAATGTCAAGTGAAAGAAATTTGTAGTTTTAACTTAACATGTAATATAGACTCAATTTATATTACGTCTTAAGTTAGCTTGTTATCTACTTAGCATCTATTTATACACTGAGGTGAGATGCCACACCTGATTGATAGACACTAAAATCTAACTAAATTTTATATTTTAAACTAAAAATAGTGTATATCTAATTTTCCAACCATTTATATTTTACAGGAAGTACTAAATTCCAATGCCGAAGAAATAACCGGCGATATATCGGTCATACATCAGTTCGTTGAAATGGGAAACGAAGTGGTACCGAAATTCAATCCCGTGACAGATGAATTTATGACGGTATGTTGAACAGTTAATTATTATAAACATTTAATTTAATCTAAATATATTTAAAAAGTATATTTATAATAGATAATTAAAAATGTGACTTAACTTGCTAAATAAAAAAAATCTACTTCTGCTTGATATGGAATAGATAGATTTTTGTAATATGTTATAATAATAATGTTAGTTATTTAAGTTCGTATCGAGCTGTGTTGCTTGGACATTTTTGTTAAATATATACAAAACTTGTTAAAATACTACAAATATTACATTAAACCAATTTATTAACAAGAGCCTTAAAATTATATGAAAATTTAAAACAAAATATCCCATTGAGTTTCTTGGGCCGGTTTTTCTCAGGTCTGAGGCAGTAACTTTAGTGAATCGATGGTAATGTTTTTGACGTTCAAAATAAAATCATGTATTCTTATATTGAATAATGTTATTTATAAAATTTAATGTTATATATCTTGTTTAGAACGAAACAGTCCGCGGCTGCGTTCCTGCAATGGGCTACAGCTTCGCGTCCGGTACCACAGATGGCGCTAATATACTCAATATCACTCAGGTATTTTTATATTTAAAAATTTATATAATCTGTACCACATGTATAATGTTTTTTAAGTTTTTTTCTATGCTAAGTGTGGTTTAAGACTTTAAAAATCATGAATGCGTTGCCTTTATGGGCTACCGGAATTTTCACTCACCTGACGAAACACAGCTGTATTCACATGCTGTTGTTTATGGTTTTCTGTGAGAGCGTAGTAACTACCCAGTCGAGTCTGGGCCTATTGAGCTACTGGTGTTAGTGTGGCTTGGCTCTACCACAAATTTTTACATAAGTGGAAAACAGCTTATTTAATAAATAATTCAAATAAACAATTGTAGGGTACAATAAGCGGCAACCCTCTGCTAGATGCCGTGAGCGGCATCGTGGCGCGCCCCACCGCCGAGGACGTCGCCTGCCACGCGCCCAAGCCCATACTGCTGGCTACTGGACGGGTGAGTGTCCTATGTCTGACTGTAGAACCTCTATATGTGGAATATTTAAGATGTTTCAAATTTGAGTGGCGGAACTTAACGCCGCGCTTTGCCTAGTTGCCAGAGCGAAGGAAATGGAAATAGAAAATTCCATCTTCCCCGAGTAAGAATCGAAGCCGCGAACCGTCGCGTTTACAAGCACAACCTTACGAATTATTTTGATTTGAGTAAACGCGACGGTTTGAGGGTTCGACTCCCTGCATGTTGATGCATTTTTCTATTTCCATTTTCTTCGCTCTGGAAACTAGGCAAAGCGCGGCGTTGAATTCCGCCACATAACACACAATACCCCGAAAAACGGCGGAAAGCGGAGACGGAGAAAGCAGCTACTAAGCAACGGAGTGTCTTAACACTAGGTTCATATGGTTCCTGCAGTTCCCTCTGCCTACCCTGCAATATGCGGGCGTGAAGCTAGAAAAAAAAGTTGAGATTTATTTTAATCTGGACTTGAGGGGGATATAAAGGAAAATTCTTAAACTTGGCTATTTTTTATTTTTCCCTTACCGTAGAGGTTTCAAATATTTTAATTGTAAAGGTTGTTAGTTAAAACATTGCTATGTTCGAATATAGAGGTTTAACTATTTTTTTTTGCACAAAGGGAAAATATGTACTCAATGATTATTTCTACTAATAGAAGATTGAGATTTCAAGTAACAGAAGTATTAGTGCTTAAAAGAAAGGCAATTTTTGTTTGAAATTTAAAGGTTTTCAATTGAACGAGATTCCACTGTTTAATTGCATTTATAATTCAATTCCAATTGCAGGCCAACTTCCCCTTACCATGGCATCCCCACACCGTCTCCGTAACCCTCATCCAGCTGGGCCAGGTCTCCATACTGGGTGTCCCAGGAGAGCCCACCACTATGGCGGGGCGGCGCATGCGGCGGGCCGTGCTAGAGGCCTGGGGGTCTCGGGTGTCTCGGGGGTCTCGAGGGTCTCGAGGGTCTAGGTGGTCTCGGGGGTCTCAAGGGGGCCCAGGAGCTGTCGTGGTGACGGCGTTGGTCAACGAGTACATACACTACATCACTACCCCTGAGGAGTACCAGGTACTTCCCCTATACTTATTGCTTATTTATTTGCTCAGTAAGCACTATTATTAGTAAGGCATATACAATAACTTGTTTTATTATAAAGTTCTATTTCATAAGTCGCCCGTGTCACTTGTTTCTTAAAGTATAAATATTTTTTTTTATTTTTTTTTTGGAATATGGATGGAAATAGAAAAATCCATCTTCCCCGACTGGGAATCGAACCCAGTAACCGTCGCGTTACAGGCAGACGTTGCGACCCTGCGCCACGACGGTCCTCAAGAATAAATAATTATTTATAAATGTCCTATTTAAATAAATTCCTTAACAAAATAAAAGCTTTTTTATAAAACCATCGACAGATTCTCTATAACAGAACCGAAAGGAGAAGAAATATGGTGAGAAGAAGCGATCTCATTTTTTTTGGGAATATTAAAATAATTTGAAATATATCGGTTTGTTCTAGTAGCCATTAAATACAACTGTTGGAATTATTGAATATGATTAGATATAATGTATCAAATTATATAATATAATTACTATATAAATTATCAGTCCGGCCTTCAAAACAAAAACTTAAAAGTTTTAGCACATTCTTCATTTAATCAGTTGCTATAAATTCCTGTATCGTAAACATTATAATATTTAATACGTGCCTATATAATTTCTCAGCACTCGACTTACGACTTACTTTATACACTATATTTGTGTAAATGTACGGAGAGGGGAGACACTTTTGACAATACGTACTCTCTACTCTCTCTCTACTATTTTTTTTAGCTTCACGCTCTATCCCGCACATGGCAGGGTAGGCAGAGGGAACTGCAGAAACCATACGAACTTAGTGTTAAGACACACCGTTGTTTAGTCCCTGCTTTCTCCGTCACCGCTTTCCGCCTTTTCCGAGGCATTGCATGTTGAGTGGCGGAACTCAACGCCGCGCTTTGCCTAGTTTCCAGAGCGAAGCAAATGAAAATAGAAAATTGTATCTTCCCCGAATGGGAATCGAACCCAGAAACCGTCGCGTTACAGGCAGACGTTGCGCCTCTGTGCCACGACGGTCCTCAACTTTATGTAATTAGTTAAAAAAAAGTTTCGAGTAATTCCTATGTATTTTCTGTACATTTCCAGGTCCAACGTTACGAGGCAGCTTCGACAATCTACGGTCCGCATACATTAGACATTTTCCTTCACAAGTTCCACGAGTTCACACTGGCAGCCATAGATGTAAATATATTCATATAATTACACCAAATAATAAATTTAATTGTATATTCCTGTATGTCTTATTCTAAATTACTCACTTTAAGCCAATTCGATGATATATTGATTTGGGTTTTCATAAAAGAGCTATTTAAATTTTATATTACCGTGTTATTTATGTAAAAAACTTAATTGGTAGTACACACTAAACTAAAATAAAAAAGCTAGTAAAACATAATAAAGAGTGATGAAAGAATGGTAAAAATGATATGTGAAGCAAAAGTGAGTGGTAAGAGACGTAAGGGGAGATCTCGGTTGACTTTCGAAAACACAGTATCGAAGATACTGGAGGAAGGTCGCGTGAAAAGCAGGAGGACGCGCGGAGAGATTGTATGAAGAGGATAATGACAGGGGACGAGGCGGGAGAGGTGATTATTTACTACCCGCTAGGGATGAAGCGCGAAGATGTGTATGTATGTGTGTATACAGGCTGTGTATATTATCACGACCTTAATTTAAGGCACAGTATTAACTAGGCTTTATATACTATATCTACAAAAATTATAAAATAAGACGGCTTTGTCAAACACACTCTGTATATGTATGTAAAACATGATAATAAAAACACACTTAAAACATAATTATAATTATAAAAAAAATCGTCGTTGAGGATCGTCGTGGCGCAGAGGCGCAACGTCTGTCTGTAACGCGACGGTTACTGGGTTCGATCCCCAGTCGGGGAAGATGGATTTTTCTATTTCCATTTTCTTAGCTCTGGCAAAATAGGCAAAGCGCGACGTTGAGTTCCGTCACTCAACACGCAACGCCTCGAAAAAGGCGGAAAGCGGGGACGGAGAAAGCAGGGACTAAGCAACGGATTAACACTAGGTTCCCACGGTTCTTGCGGTTCCCTCTGCCTACCCTGCCATATGCGGGATAAAGCGTAAAGCTACAAAAACAAAAAAAAATCGTTTGAAATATTCCTCCCAGGGCACACCGGTCCCGCCGGGAACCGAACCCGCGGACAACAAGAACCGCACGCTGTCGCTGATCGCGGCGGCCGCGGCGGACGGCGCCGGCGCGGCCGCCTTCGGTGACGTCACGCGCCAGCCGCCCGCCGCCGTCGCCGCCGGGGACCTCGTGCGCGCACACTTTGTAAGGCTAATATTATATCTATTATTATGTTTTTAACACTTGTAAACGTCCAAGAAACTTGTTAAAAACTACTAGAACCCGCGATGTATGAGCGTATTGAAGGCCCATAACCTATAATGAAACTACTTTTGAATGCTGTATCAAATCAACTGACTTTTTATTTAATAGACAAAAAAAGATAGGTACGTAAGTGTATCAACAGATGGCAGCACAAGTATATTTAAGTTATTGTTTTAAGATATTATTTCAACATTAATATTTATATATTCTTTCTTTATTCTTTATTGCAGAAAATTAATAATATAAAATTGTACATATGAGAGGTATGTTTACAATGACGGGCTTATCTCTAAAAGAAATCTCTTCCGGCCAAGAATATATTTGAGCAGCAGCCAATATATTAATGTAATTGGTTACTCGTTTAGTTTATATTATGTATATTTGTTTGTTTTTTGTTTGTTCGGTTCAGTTCGGTTCGGTTCGGTTCGGTTCGGTTCGTTTTTTTTGTTATTTATTATTTAAGCTCGCTAACACAGCGTATACTGACAATACATATAAGAATGCATATTTGAACATAAATAATAAAGTACCACCAGGATTATAGGCAACGACGGCAAGCGTTTTATTAACATTAAACTAAAAACCAAACAAAATTAAAAAATGTACGTACAAAAAAAACAATTACTATAAATACTATGAGACAGTTATATGCAAAAATTAAAAAATGAGAAATGAGAATTTGATAAAATTCGGAAATAACAATTATTTAATATTTATTTATTTTTTTATAATATTTAACGTTTTATACAAAAGGCAATAAAATAAAAAAGTAAAAAATTAAAAAAAATCAATCGATGTAAATAATTAATTAGTTATTTCAAAAAAACGTCATTTTTTATGTACGACGCAAGCGTACATTATCCTGTCAGAGTGGGAAAGAGATATATCTCTATCTCATTCGGCTATTTTTGCGAATAAAAGGTGACAGATTTCAAACGTTTAATAGTACTTTTGTAGTACAAGATTATACGTCATTCGTATTTAATAATGACTACCTCACGCGTTACACAGCAAGTATAAATATCGAGAAATGGAAAAAATGATCTTGTGCCTAATCTATTGATAATTCTTGACTAGTTTATGTATACAGCTTTTAAATATTTTACTCTATACTCTACACTCTATATATGTCATTCTAATTTAATGATGACTATCTCACGCGTTACACAGCACGTACAAAAATCATGAAATGGAAAAAATGATCTTGTGCCTAAACTATTGAAAATTCTTAACTATTTTGTTGTATACACCCTTTAAATATTTAAATATATATATATATATATATATATATATATATATATATATATATATATATATATATATATATATATATATATATATATATATATATATATATATATATATATATATATATATATATATATATATTATATAATGTTAATTAATTATTTCCAGGTAGCAGCAAATCCCCGTAATGACTTACGTCAAGAGCAGAGCTACGGCGTAGTGGAGCGGCTCGAGCTGGGCCAGTGGGTGACGGTCGCGACGGACGCCGACTGGGACACTAAGTGAGGAAATTTTTGTTTTTTTAACTACCTATTTACCAGTTTGCGATTATGTTTGAAGAAAAATAATTATTTTAGTTTCTTTTTGCTATATTATCTATAGTTAATATATTTTATAAGTCGTAAGTTGCCTTTTGCGCGTTTTTAATGATATAGGTAGTAGCGAAAGCGTAAAAATTTATAAATAAATGAAATTATTGCCAAAATATGAAAATATCTCCATACAGATGTTAACAATGTGCAAGCGCTCTGACCACTGAGCCATCCTCGTCAGTTCTTCATCACGCTGTGTCGAAATTCTTACATGCTTTATACAAGTTTTTTCCGTATTAGCAACTCTGTATGGAGATTTTGACAAATTACCGCTATCCAAAACGTTACACAAAGAACAATTCGAGTCCCGCTGCGTTTAAATTTCTATATATGTTCTCTAAGTATTTTTTCTATCAGTGTGGATTGACACTGTAAAAATCACAAAAACATATGTTAAATAATAATATAATAAAAAATCGATTCCAGATTCACATGGAAACGCGATTCAATAATACTGGGCACGAGCACGGCGTCGGTGGAGTGGCGCGCGCGCCGCTCGCCCGCTGTGCCGCACCGCCTCGTGTACCACGGGGCGGCGCGCGCCGGCGGGGACCTCGCGCACTTCAGGGGAGTCTCTGACGAGTTCTATGTGGTGTAGAGCTAGCTTTATGTACTGTAGAGCTAGCTTTATATTGTGTAGAGCTAGCTTTATGTAGTGTAGAGTTAGCTTTATGTAGTGTAGAGTTAGCTTTATGTAGTGTAGAGTGAGCCTTATGAAGTGTAGAGCTAGCTTTATGTAGTGTAGAGTTAGCTTTATGTAGTGTAGAGTTAGCTTTATGTAGTGTAGAGTGAGCCTTATGAAGTGTAGAGCTAGCTTTATGTAGTGTAGAGTTAGCTTTATGTAGTGTAGAGTTAGCTTTATGTAGTGTAGAGTGAGCCTTATGAAGTGTAGAGCTAGCTTTATGTAGTGTAGAGTTAGTTTTAAAGTTTTGTGTAGTGTAGAATTAGATTTATAGAAATTAGTGTATTTTTTTAAATGTAATTAACACTATAGACGCTTGGTTCGTAGTGTACCCTTTTTTAACTTATGCTTTATATTCTTATAGTAAAAATTAATTGTGTTAATGTTAATGCATACATGTATATAGAATTAATATTAATCATAATGAACACTTATTTTTACATTTTTTAATATTTATTTTTACTTGGAACTAAGTGAGAGTTGAGAAAGAGTTAGTGTTGGTACACTGTGTTCTATGATTAGTGATTTGTTAAGACTCAGTGTTACATTAATACGATAGATATAAGACGAGTTTTACAAGTAATATTTATTTTAAATTAAAATAAAATAGGTATTTTTATTTATTAATTTAGCTGTATTTCTTTTTTTAATTTCAAGTTACGTGACCATATAAAAATATAGGTAGAGAGCCTAATGTTGATGATGTGAGCGGCGAAACTCAACGCCGCGCTTTAGCTTCATATCTTAGAAGTTATCGTATCTTATCTTAGAAAATAATGGATTTCCTTAAAGGGAGTCGAACACGCGACTGTTTCGTTTATAGTCAGACGCTGCCGCTGCGTAATGATGAACTCCATTTCCTTTAATTTTCTTCATCAATTACATAATTTTAACATTAAAAATAGTATGACTGTAATATTTTTAGTAGTTGTTCTATAGAATCGTACAAATATATAAAAATTTGTTATGCAGAAAGTTGTTTAAAAAAAATCACTTATTAGTGATTCTATGACTTTATATATTAATTTTTAATTTTAAGAATTAAATTTGTTTTTGTGAGTAATTGAATATATGTATCTGTCTTTTTATCGTATGATTATTTAATGAGACGAACTATACCATATTATGTAAGCCGCATGTAACATAAATAACAAGTTAGAAAAATCAAGATATATTTATGTTATAGTCGATGATATATTATAATATTATTAGTAATTGCATTGTGTTATTAAAGATTTTTTGTTGATATGTTGTTTTCTTTTTTTTTTCATTTTATATACAATTTACATATATTTTCTTTGTCTCAAAAACGAAAATAAAAAATTATCTTTAAAAAAGTTATAGAAATCGATTTTAGTCTATGTATATCGATAATAGTATGTCATAATCGATTCTCATGTAACTAAAGAATTTTGTTTAGAATCGTAGCCAATAACAAGGTTGGTCATATTGTTTATAATACGACTAAACTAAATAGGTCATTTAAATATATACACATGAACAGAATTTTAGAGCTATTTCAATTTGTCTCTTTATATTTCCCTCTTATTTAATTTGTTACATTATTTCATGGGATTTTGAACGTTATGCTCCTAAAATTAAGAGTGATTTTCATATAATGACTTTAGCTTTTGTAATCTTTCGTACTTGAGTGGTTATTAGTGCTAGTACATTTTAGCTATTATACCTACATAAAGTGTTAGTTACATCTTTCGTAACACTTATGACTTTTTAATAGTTGTTCTTTTTTTTTTAAGAAATCTCCAATATTCTATATATTTTTAAGAGAATTTGTAATATTTGTTCTAAATAAATATAGTAAAAACTATTTAAATAGTGAATTAGTGTGTTTAATGTTTTATGTTGTTGAAAATATTGAAATATAATAAAGGGTAAGTTTTTTTTTTAAATTTAATATTATTTTATTACTGCCTATATTTTTTATTAAAAAAACTTATTGTTGTAGTCAAAATTTCTATCTGTTTATTTCCTTAATAAAAACTGTCATTCACGTAACAATTTTCGCAGTGTAATTGTTATTAAACAAATGAACCGCGTTTTTGTTAATAGTATAATAATTATTAAACGAGGTAATTATTACAAATGATTTGAGTGTTCCAAAACATCGTGACTTGACATTATGTCAATTTTGATTGTTTGATTAAAACATAATTAGTGACTCGAATTTTATCACTAAATATTTATTTTTCCTTGTTAAAAAAAATTCGATACATTTGTTGCCTACGATAAGAATCACTTCACTATGAGAACTTCACTATGAAAGTAATATTATTTAAAATCTCAAAATTTGTTGTTATTATTACTATATCAATACAATTTTACCGGTAACGAATAAAACCGTGGCGCAGAAGCGTAGTGTCTACCTGTGAACGCGACGGTTTTTGGATTCGATTCCCACTCGGAAAAGATGAATTTTTCTATTTCCATTTTCTTCGCTCTGGAAACTAGTCAAAACGCGGCGTTGAGTTCCGCCACTCAACACTCATTGCCTCGAAAAAGTGCTGGATAAAGCGTGAAGAATAATAAAAAATAGTATAATAATAACAATTCAAACAAAACACACTATCAGTAATAGTGATGTAACGAATGTCACAATTTTATAACATTCGCGACACGAATGCGAATGCGAATATTCAGTAATTCTTTTCAATATGGTGCCTATTGTTTACGACAAGATAGCACTTTGGATTATAACATAAAAAACCTAAGTATTGATTGATGTAACTTTTTTAGTAAGGAGAGAGAATTGATTTTTGTTTATTTAGGTTCCATTAAAAAATAGTTTAATGAGATATAATGCAGACTGATAATGTGATTACGCGGTTAAGTTACTGTTGTTTGTATTAAAAAACACAATAAGTAATCTGATTTAGATTTTTCTAACGTATTCTAATTTTTTTTCTGACATTCATTATTCTCAAAACATTCGTAGAATTGTTTGCGAATGCGAATGTGTAAAAACGTGCGAATATTCGTTACATCACTATATTATTATCAATACCTCAATTTTAAAACAAACATATTTTAATTATAAAATTGTTTATACCGAACTCACTTTTACAATGAGATAAATATTGTAATCTATACAGGGGTCATAAACTTTAGCTTAAGATAAAAAATTGTGTTTTATATAATATATTATGATAACAGTAACGTTGTGTGTTGATACAAGATACTGTGAAGCGATCACAGTCGTGTATAGGTACTTTAAAAATTAAAAATAATTAAAATATTTAAAAGTAAGTTAATTTTATTTCTACTTTAGTTAAAAGTTATTCATACAAATAAAAAATTATTATTTTATAATTAAAAATATGTATTTATACACATTGTAAAATTATTGAAATATATTTTGTTCAATTGAAATATATTTTGTTTTCATTTGACAATATTTACATAGTGTAAAATTATAAAGATATTACAAGTATTAAATTTTTAATTGAGCTTTTTTTCTTTTGTTTCGATATAAATTAATATCATAAGATTAATCGTTTCAATATACTTAATTGTACCTGTGATCAGAGTTATGTCATAATATTAGTGTTTTAGTTATAAATTCAAATTAATTATTACTTGAGAAGAACCGGCGCAAAAAATTTAGTGGAACAATTTTTTTACATTACATCATACTTACATTTCAAAACCCTAATAAATAAAATATAAAAAGCTAAGAAATCGATTTTAATTTTTGCATATCGCTAATTGTATCTCATAATAGAAATTTTTGATTATACTTATAACTAATATACCCAATATTTCTACGAAGGTAGGTTTGAAAATAGTACAGTTTTGTTAAAGAATACAATATATGATTCAAAGTATTCTATAGAGGACCGTCGTGTCACAGTAAACTGGACGGTTTGTGGGTTCGATTCCTATAAGGGGAAAATAGACTTTTTCTTTTCCATTTTCTTTATTCTGGCAACTAGGCAAAGCGCGGCGTTGAGTTCCGTCACTCAACATGCAAGGCTTCAAAAAAAAAATGGAAAACAAGGAACGGAGTGTCTTAACGCTACATTCCCCATGCCTGCGGTTCCCTCTGCCTATGTTATTTTATAGCTTCACGCTTTATACCTATGCGGGATAAAGCGTAAAGCTATACATTAGATGATTATAGATTATATATTATTATTAAATTTTGCAGATAAAAACTAGAAATGTCTCGAAACGTAACAAAGAAGATAATCAATACTCCAGAGTCATGTGTCGATGACAATCTACGCGGAGTAGTCGCTTTATACCCTAAACTTGTCTTACATCCTAAACATAGAGTTGTTACCTTTAGGAGGACGGTAAGTTCATTTCAGTAGGTAAGCTACTTATAGTGGAAAGGTAACTAATTTAAAAAAACGGTAAAGGAAAGGTAAGTTTAGCTCTATCACTTTTAGGTAAAAAAGTTTAAGATTAAGTACATATGTGGATTTGAAGACTTACCTAATAAAGTTTTGTTAGCAATTAATATTATATAAAAAATACGCTGTAAAGATGATAATAAACATTGTACAGTAGAATAAATCAAAATTGAATTTGAATCTTCAACATATTTATAGTGATTTTCATTTGTTTTTGTATTTTATTCTAATACTGGAACAAATGCTGACTTGCAGTTTCAATTTCCATCTGGTAAGAGTAAATTATTATTTTTTAAGAAAAATTCCATTTTCTTCGCTCTGGCAAAGAGTGGCGTTGAATTCCGCCACTCAACACGCAATGCCTCAAAAAAGGCGGAAAACGGGGACGGTGAGAGCAGGGATTAAGCAACGGAGTGTCTTTACACTAGGTTTCTATAATTCATACAGTTCCCTGCCGTGTGTGGAATAAAGTGTGAAGTTACAAAAAAATGTTTTTTTGGTAATAATACGAATCGCAGCTTTGAGTTAAAAATACAAACTAATACTCGTATATTACTGCATTAAATCTAAAGCATTATATTTATTACAGAGTGACTCCGGACGTGTGGCAGTTCTCGGTGGCGGAGGATCGGGCCATGAACCTTTTGCATCAGGTGAAGGCAGAAGTTTTAAATCGATTTGAAATTTTATAATATCAATATTAAAATTGTTTACATATGCCTTGAAGAAAACTGTTAAGATTTATTGGTATTTGTTACTATCGTATAAGTATTCAAGCAATATAAAATTTATAAACATTCTTTCAAGCATTCTAAAAAAATATTAGGTTCGATATAGGGTTCGATTCCCACTTGAGGAGGATGGATTTTTAATTTTTAATCGGTTCCAAATTTTGTAATAATATTATAAAACACTTTAAACATGTTCTGAATATTTATATGAAGTGATTATTTAGCAGCGTCTGCTTAGTACAACTGAGATACGCAATTCTCATTAATAAAATCGGTCTTTGATACTTTCCTAAATCCTCCTAAATCGGTCTTTTGATACTTTTCTAAATCCTTTTCCCTAACTAATCTTTCAGAAAGAAAACTATAAATTGACAACAACTTAAAAATACTATTTAAGATAAGCAAAAAATATATATCTACATATATAATTATATTTAATATATTAATTTTGTACATACACAGGTTTTATAGGGCCGGGCATGTTAGACGGCGCTGTGGCTGGCGGCGTGTTCGCGTCGCCGCCCACTGGCAATGTTCTGTACGCGATAGCACAGCTTTATAAATATAATTCTGGTAAATTATAGATATTTTACTTTAAAATGTTATTAGTTTTTTTTTTCTTTTTTTTAGCTTCACGCTATATAGCTTATCCTGCACATGGCAGGGTAGGCAGAGGGAACTGCAGGGATCGTGGGAACCTAGTGTTAAGACACTCCGTTGCTTAGTCCCTGTTTTCTCCGTCCCCGCTTTCCGCCTATTTCGAGGCATTGCGGGAACGGAACGGCGGAACTCAACGCCGCGCTTTGCCTAGTTTGCCAGAGCAAAGAAAATGGAAATAGAAAAATCCATCTTCCCCGACTGGGGATCAAACCCAGTAACCGTCGCGTCCGGTTATTAGAATTGTAAAAGGTCTAATTCATTTCATAATTATTGTTAGCCCTTTGAAAATTTTTCCTATTAAGTAAATGTTTGTTCTTATTTCTTAAAGTATATACTACTATTTGAACCGTTATTCAAGTTTGGAATTATGGGGGAGAACAGAGAACGGAGTGTTTTGATACTAGGTTCACTGTGTCTTTCTTTGTGCGGGATGAAAAAGGAAGAAATAAGTTAAATAATAAAAAAATATTATTTCTACGACTAAATATGAACATGTGATATAACAAAAAGCTTGATTTAAGTAGTAACTCACTTAATATTTTTTATACTATATATTATGTATGTATGTATTTTATATGATTTTTAAAGTGTTAATCCACACTAGATAGAAAAATACTTAAGAAAACATATAAAAATTCGAACGCAGCAGGATTTGAACCCGCGTGGGTTTGTTAAAATTTCCCTGTTGACTCAGATGTTAACAACGAAATCAGTAGTATAAAAGTATATAAGAATAACGCGATTCAAATCCCTCTGTGTGTAATTTTTTGTATGTTTTTTAAGTAAGACTATACATAGTCTATAGTGGTCTATAGTCTATAATATAGTCTATAATAATAAATACGTGTGAATAGTTCAACTAAGTGTGTGAAATTTTTAGGTGGTGTTCTAGTGTTACTCGGCAACTATACAGGGGACAGATTGAACTTTGGGAAAGCTTTTGAAAAAGCTAAAATAGCGGGTATTAAGGTTTGTCATTTTCTCTTCAAATAGGTAAATTTGTGAACTCTTCAAATAGGTAAAATTGTTAACAACAAAAGTTTTGTTTTTTCATAGGTAAAGTAAACTATTATAGAGATATATGCAAAAAAGTTACAAGAAAAAAGGCTGTAAGTATGAAATATATGAGATAATGGTTTGAAATAAATCAATAAAAAGCATACCGCATGGTACAGTGAGGGAACCTAGTGCTAGAACTTCCCACTTCGTGCAATATTAACGCACTTTGTCTTTGACCAGATGGCAACGGTCCGTATTAGAAGGGAAATCTCTGAAATATAATTCTTAAATGATTTATGTCATTTAATGCAATTACACAAAAACTCTTCGGATACCCTGGAAACGTCTACATGTGTTTTTATGTTATTTCAAGTAACTTCTGGTCATATCTGGTTTCTAACAAAATAATTTATTTAGAAAGGTTATTTATAAGGACCGTCGTGGGGCAGAGGCGTAAGCGTCTGCTTGTAATGCCACTCTGGTAACTAGGCAAAACGCGGCGTTAAGTTCCATCACTCAACATACAATGCTGTAGCTAAAAAAATAATTATACACAAAGGAAAGAAATGCTGAGGACACCGTCGTGGCGCAGAGGCCCAACGTCGTGGGGAGGTCTGTCTGTAATGCAACGGTTTCTGAGTTCGATCCCCAGTCGGAGAAGATGGATTTTTTTATTTTGATTTTCTTCGCTCTGGTGAACTAGGCGAAGCGCGGTGTTTAGTTCCGCCACTCAACAAACAATGCCAAAAAAAAGGCGGAAAGCAGGGACAGGAGAAAGCAGGGACAAGTAACGGAGTGTCTTAACACTAGGTTCCCATGTTTCCTGCAGTTCTCTCTGCCTATCCTGCCATGTGCGGGATAAAGAGTGAAGTTAAATAAACTAATTATATACAAAGGAAAGAAATGCTAATAATTTTAGGTGGAAGGCTTCATAGTAGGCGAGGACGTCGCGTCAAGTCATAACAAGACCGGCGGCAGAAGTATGTGCGGGGAAATTTTTCTTTATAAGGTAGTAATACAGTTATATTATTTTAAAGAGGCTAATGACATTGGAAGGCGAAGGATTTGAAGAGGCGAAAGAGGTATGCAGGGATGAGAGAGGTTCTCCCTGAATACCCATCTAGGGATAGAGCGTAAAAATATGTATGGATGTGTGTAATATTTTAAATAAACATTAATTTGTCACTTTATTATAAAGATAACCACCACATTGTGTATGAATTATATATTTGACAACTTGTATCTTTTTCTATATCTACTTATATTATAAAGCTAAACAGTATGTTTGTTTGTACGCGTTAACCTCACAAACTTATGGTTCGAATTAAAAAAAATATATGGGATAGTCCATTTATTTAGGCAGGCTATTGGTTATAGCTTATACATTATGCTTACATTATGCTTCTTTCAATGTAGTCCACTGTAAGAGGTACCTCGGTACTGCAGTCTGAGGTAACTCTAGGTAGTTTTGTAAGGCTAGGCAGTTAGAATGTCTACTACGTCTAAATAAAATATTTATATATTTTTAATTTTTTTCTTAGATGTGTGGCGCAATGTCCGCAAATGGCAAAGATTTATATTACATCCGAGATATGGCGGCTGAAGTCAACAGAAACATGGCTACTCTGGGAGTTTGCTTGAGCGCTTGTTCTCTACCAGGTAATGTTAAATATACATTTATTATACCTTATTCTTTTAAACCGTCGTGGCACAGAAGTGTAGTACTACGCGACGGTTTGTGGGTTCGATTCCCATGAGGGGAAGATGGATTTTTCTATTTCCATTTTTTTTCGCTCTGGAAACTAGGATATAGGGGCGTCCCCCTCGCTCTTCGTGTTGAGGTCCGCCACTCAATACGCAATGTCCCGATAAAGGCGGAAAGTGGGGACTAAACAACGGAGTGTCTTAACATTAGGTTCCTATGGTTCCTGCAGTTCCCTCTGCCTACTCTGCCATGTGCGGGATAAAGTGTGAAGACATAAAAAAATACTAAATTTATAACGACTGTTATATTATTTCACGCTTTATCCCGCATACGGTAGTGAGCACATATCTAGTGTCTAAACACTCTGTAGTGTCTCTTACTCACGCACACGCACACATATTTTTACACTTAAAAGTAGCGGGGTAGTCAGAGAGAACGCAGCGCCAAACGCTAACTTCCCTGCATAACTCTTTCATCTCGTCCACTGTGCCCACATTAAAATACATACATACATATCTTTACACTTTATCTCTAGCGGGGAGTCCCTGAGAAAAAGATAAAAGTATCTTTAACCTCTTCATACAAGCTCTTCGGGGAGTCCTCATGCTTCACGTGACCTTCCTCCAGTATCATCTATACTGTGTTTTACGAAAGTCAACCGAGGTCTCCTGTTACCTCTCTTACCACTCACTACAAACAATATATACAACCAAAGGTCCCGTATTCGATTCCCATTTGGGGTATTCTGGTGTTAAGGTCAGCCGCCGTTGTTCGAGACGGCGCCGGGCGAGGTCGAGCTCGGCGGGGGAGTGCACGGCGAGGCGGGCATCGAAAGGATTAAACTGGGCACAGCCAAGGAAACTGTCACTATATTACTTGATAAGGTAAATATTAAAAAAAAAAAACGATTTAACCGGATTAATCGCGTATAATAACATTTTTTTTTAGAAACCCACCATCTCAGATGTTAAGAATGGGCTTTTATTGAAGTCAGCTGTGTAGCTCTATGAACAAGCCTATCAGGTTCGCTAAGGAAAATAGGAAAACGTTTGTGATGTGATCACAATAGTTTTAGCGAAACCTGGTTGAGTTTGTTGTGGGCTCTTCTCACAATGACTAACTAACTTTAGTTTTAAGTCGTGGAGTGTGTCGGTTTCAGAGGGGCTCAATTCTATATTTATTATCGAATTGGGCTCCTATCTGACGTACACATGTGATCATCTTATTGATTCTAAGTGGACTAGTTATAAATTTATAAATAGATATTTTCCTAGAACGATCTGCGAGGCTATTGAAATACAAAAATATCCTTATTTCAATAGAGAAGCTTTCTACCACTTCGGATCCATTTATAAAAACTTTAAAATCCCTATATCTATTTTCTCTTTTCCTGACCACGGAGTACTACAAAGTGCTCGAAACTTCGGTTTTCCAAATAATGTCAATATACGCGATTAAATTGTTTTATTTAAAATAGTAGTAATAAATCAACGAAAATCAAAGGTAAATATTTTAAAAATATGTTTTTTTGTAAATATATATTTCTTATTTTCCAAGTTAATGTTTTTGTTATATGAAGTATTCATTAAAGGTAGTAAAATATTGAAGACCGTTTTGGCACAGTGGAGCAGCGTCTGGTTGTAACGTGTCAGTTTGTGAGTTCGATTCCCGTAAAGGAGGATGAATTATTTTATTTTGATTTTCTCCGCTCTGGCAACTAGGCAAGCGCGGCGTTGACTTACGCCACTTAACGCAGATTGCCTTGAAAAGACGAAAAACAGAGAACGGAGTGTTTTAATACAAGGTTTCCTCTACCTACGCTGCTGTGTGAGTGATAAGGAAACTAAAAAAATCGAATATTTTGATATAAGAATACTTTTGCATATTATCACTGCAAATCGTAAAAATCTTATCTATGTATAATAAAATTGTAACGAACAATGTGTATTTAAAAAGTATCATTTATTTCCTTCAAGTAAACTCATTACCAACTAACTAACTAAACAATTGTTACATTATTTGTATAGACTTTGTAAGATAGATCATAATCAAATGCAAAATATCCTTTAATCTAATAGATTTTTTGCATTTTTGTATAGGCTATACTACATATTATTTAAGTGCATCCATATATCTTGACATTAAATCTGGCATACTCTGACGGAAACTGTTCGGCGCTTGTCAGTCTAATAATAAAAGGTGTTATAAAATAGTGGCACTCTATATCCCGAATATTGCTTTAGACGGAGAAAACTTAGTGTTTAAACACTCCAATTTTCCATTATTACTTGTTAAAAAAACAAAAAGGTTGAAATTGTATACAGTTCTAAATTAGAGGACCGTCGTGACGCAGAGGCGCAGGGTCTGTGTAAACGCGACGATCTGTGGGTTCGATTCCCATGAGGGAAAGGTGGATTATTTAATTTCCATTTTCTTCGCTCTGGCAACTAGGCAAATCGCGGCGTTAAATTCCGCCACACGCAATGCCTCGTAAGATGGAAAGCTGGGAACGGAGTGTCTTAACTCTTGGCACTAGCTTCTTACTTAAAAATTACATATTTATATATATATATATATATATATATATATATATATATATATATATATATATATATATATATATATATATATATATATATATATATATATATATATATATATATATATATATATATATATATATATATATATATATATATATATATATATATATATATATATATATATATATATATATATATATATATATATATATATATATATATATATATATTTAAACGAGTTTCATGAGCATTATAAAGAATTCTTTATATATATTTTATTTTCACAGATTATAGCACATTTGAAACTGACTGCGGGCAATCGTGTAGCGGCCATTATTAACAACATGGGTGGCACTTCTCTTATGGAAATGAATATCGTTGCTGCGGAAGTTAAGGAATATCTAGGTATGAATTGTTTTATAATTGACAATTGTTTGCTTTGTAGGTAAATTGTTTTAAATTGAATAAGTTTATTTCATTTTAATGACTTAAAAAAATGCACACATGTAGGTATATTTTAGACCTTTGAACACGAAACTTATAAGATATCATTTCTTATTAAGGTTATTTGTAATTAAGTAAAACATTTAGGAATTGAATTAAAAAGATTTTTTTTTAAATAATACTTTTTTACCCCAAATTGTAATCCAGCAAGGATAAATCTTAATATATATTTAAATGTACGTTACATTTTCTAATTCATATCTTTCAGATAAAAACCAAATAATAATGGAGCGTTTATACTCCGGCCATTTAAAAACATCTTTAGAAATGCACGGCTTTCAAATAAGTCTTTTACATTTAAACAACCAACATGGCGACCTCTGGCTGCAATTGTTAGACGCGCCCACAGACTCGGTGGGGTGGACCGGGGGGGTGATGACTGTGAGGGATGGTGGTGATGGAGATGGTGAAGATGATGAATCATTACTGCAGAGTGATGTGAAGAAGGTTAGTGTATAAAAAATTCTTATTAATGAATCTGAGCGACGGAATGATGATTATAGAGATGTTGAAGATGATGAATCGTTGCTACAGAGTAATGTGAAGAAGGGTAATTTTAATAAAAAAATAATTAAATTAATAAAAAAAAACGAAATAAAAATGTCGTGGCGCATAGGCGTAGCGTCTGCCAGTAAATGCGGAGGTTTGTGGGTTCGATTCTCACTCATGGATTTTTCAATTCCATTTTCTTTGCTTTGGCGACTAAGCAAAACGCGGCGTTGAGTTCCGCTCCTCAACACACCATGCCGCGATAAAGACGGAAAACAGTAAAACGAGTGTCTCAACACTAGGTTCTCACAATTCCTGCGGTTTCCTCTGCCTACCCTGCTTTATGCAGGATAAAAGCGTGAAGGTACAAAAAAAAATAAAGTGGTATTTCTTCAAAATCCTTTAGCGTGTAATTTGATAATTTAACTGTAATTGATGATAATTAACGCTTGAACTACTGTCCTCGTATGTCTTACTATATACTACATATATATACATACATACATACATACATACATACTTACTTATTATCTACTTACAGTTGACATCAGGACCGTTATTAAATAAATCAGAACAGGACTTACTGTCAAATTGTCTGAAGTCAGCTGCGTCTGCCGTAGTCTCCAAGGAACAACTCCTCAATGAACTTGACTCTGGATGCGGAGACGGTGACTGCGGGATCACTATTAAGAATTTTGGCATTTGTAAGAAAGCTTTTTGTTTTTTTTTTCACCTGTACGCTTTATTCCGCATATGAGGGCCGGCAGGGTAGACAGCGGGAAACAAGGGAACCTAGTGTTAAGACACTCTGTTTACCGCCGTTTACAGGCATTGCGCATTGAGTAGAGGAACTCAACGCCGGGTTCAGCCTAGTTGCTAAAACGAAGAAAATGGATAATTAAAAAATACACCTTCATCAAGTTTACAGGCAGATGCTACGCTTCTTCTCTCAGAAGAAAATTAATTCATTAATCATATATTAAATATATTTTAAACAACATTTACTACGTCTAAATTAGATTGATTTTTATTAGATTGACGATACAGAGGGTAAAATGTTTGTCAGTTTAATTTCGTATGTATGTATGTGTTTATCTTTACATAGGAACTTTCACAATGAAACACCAAACGACTAACCATTTTTGAACACAATTGGTTCTTGTAATTATTATTTTTTAATTTATGATTATGTATGTAGAAATAAATTATAAAAATATCAATGTGATTTTTTTTATTCTTAGGCATTAATATAAAATTAAAAATAGTATGTTTAAATTTTTATTTTTATAATATATGGCTTAATAGCTTGTATTCATAAGTAGGTTTAATAGCTTGTATTTATAAAAAAGATTTTATGATCGCTTTTTGACTATCGTAAATTTAAAAGGGCTCAAAATTATTTAATTCCAATAAGTTATAACATACATACATTTATACATAACCAGCTTAATATAATAATTTAGGACCGTCGTGGCGCAGAGGCGCAACGTCTGCCTGTAACGTGACGGTTACTGGGTTCGATCCCCAGTCGGAGAAGATGGATTATTCTATTTCCATTTTCTTCGCTCTGGCAACTAAGGCAAAGCGCAGCGTTGAGTTCCGCCACTCAACACACAATGCCTCGAAAATGGCGGAAAGCGGGGACGGAAAAAGCAAGGACTAAGTAAAGGAGTGTCTTAACACTAGGTTCATATGGTTCCTGCAGTTCCCTCTGCCTACCTTGCAATATGAAGGATAAAGCGTGAAGCTAAAAAGAAAAAAAGAAAATAGCTTCACACTTTATCCCTACCGGGTAGTCACAGTCCCTGCACACTCTCCCGCCTCGTCCCCTGTCATTATCCTCTTCATACAATCTCTCCGCGCGTCCTCCTGCTTTTCACGCGACCTTCCTCCAGTATCTTCGATACTGTGTTTTCGAAAGCCAACCGAGGTCTCCCCTCATCTCTCTCACCACTCACTTTTACTTCACATATCCTTTTTACCATTCTTTCATCACTCGTTCTCTCGAATTTATATAGTTAAAATTACTGTATTTTTTCAGCAATCCTGTCCTATTTAAGTAAAGCAGATTTGCAATACCCTTCTAACATATTGTGGGAATTATCGGAAATAGCCGAAGCGGATATGGGCGGTACATCCGGTGGGATATACAGCTTGGGTCTAGCGGCAGCCTCGCAGGCCATGGCGGAGTAAGATTTATATTTTATTATAGCTAAAAAAATATTTTAATAATTAATGACAATAAAAATACATTTAATTAGGCTTGAAAGACAAACATTCAAAAATTTCAACACAGCGAGAGTCGAACCTGTGCCCTCTTGGGTACCGTGCAGTGTGGATTAACACTTTAAAAATCATAAAATATACATATGTATAACACTTTAAAAATAATTAAATATTAATTATATTAATTTTTTATTAAATTAAAGTGATTTTTAGCTGTGTTATAACAAAATGTGACAGTTTCTACTTTTTGTTATTAGTAGTATTTCTTAATAAGAATGTATTATTCTCATATTTTTTTATATATAATTAGTACTTTATTGAGTTAGTCAAAAATTCGATTTCTATTCATACTTAAATTAAATATTTTTATTGAATTTGGACACAACATATATACATAAAACTGTTGTAGAATTTTAAATATTTTTTATAATTTACCCATATTAAAAAATATAGGTAAAATAATTAAAAAAAAGAAATATTATATCTATATAGTATTTTTTGAATGTGTTCAGAGCAAAATCGTCGGACAGACACGCGTGGTTGTCCGCGTGGCGGCGCGCTATGGCCGCCATCACCAAGTACGGGGGCGCCGAGCCCGGGGACAGGACTATGGTAGGAGGATGGAACATTTCTTTATCCTTTAGCTTCACGCTTTATCCCGCACATGGCAGGGTAGGCAGAGGGAACCGCAAGGAACCTAGTGTTAAGACACTCCATTGTTCAGTCCCTGCTTTCTACGTCCCCGCTTTCCGCCTTTTTCGAGGCATTGCGTGTTGAGTGGCGGAACTCAACGCCGCGCTTTGCCTAGTTAAAATATTCCGTTCATTGCTCTCTGCCTTTCGTGGCATTTGATAGTTGTCAGACTTTTTTGGTTTGTGAATAAAATATATGACTTACCATTGAATTCATTCTGTATAGAAAACTTATAAATGGCCTCAACTTTTTTCATTAAGTAATATTAAAATTTTTATATTATACGATTTGTGGGTTCGATTCCCACTTGAGGAAATTGTTTTTTCTTTCATTTTCATTTTCTTCACTCTAGCACCTAGACAAAGTGCGGCATTGAGTTCCGCCACTCAACACGCAATGCTTCGAAATGCGGGCAGAGTGTCTTAACACTAAGTTCCCATGGTTTCCCTTTGCTATGAACGGGATAAAGAGTGAAGCTAAAAAAAAAATTAAAACATATCCTTTCAGTTGGACACATTACACGCTTCGTCAATAGCATTCGAAAATAACTTAAACGATGATCTGAAGACTTTATTAAGAAAAGCCGACGAAGCCGCGGAAAGAGGGGCGAGGTCCACCGCCGATATGAAAGCTAAGTATGTACATTTACCGTTCATTAAATTATTTATTTTTACTATGAAAGTAACTTTTGTATGGATTACTCTATAGTGTTTTCTTTATTTCATAAAAAAAAAACTACTTAAGTTCTTAAGAAAAAATATTTATTCTCCATTAAACTTAACTTATTATGTAACTACAACAGATTGTAATAAAAAGTAGGCAAAACTTAAGCCTCTTGGATCCTAATGTTCTTGAGAAATAAATAATGTTTTCTCTATAGAAGTACGCCAAAATTATATAGATCCTAACAGTAGCGGGTTCGACGCCCGCTTCATTATATATTTTATACATTACTGTCTTAGTGTGAATAACATTTCAAGTAAAAAAGATGTTAAAGTATATAGTTAAATGCATCTCGCAGTTCCAGATCTTTGTATGTACTAAAAAAGATAATGACCGTCGCGGTGCAAAGGCCTGTAAGTGCCTGTAAATTCGACGGTTTGTGGGTTCGATTCCCACTCGAGAAAGATAGATTATTCAACTTTCATTTTCTTAGCTCTGGTTAGTAGGCAAAGCGTGGCGTTAAGTTCCGCTACTCAACAGACAATGTCTCGAAAAGTAGAAAGCCGTGAACGGAATGTCTTACCACTAGGTAATGGTTGGAGGTTACCTCTGCCTATCCTGCGTTAAGCGGGACAAAGCGTAAAGCTTTATCCTGTCCTTTATATAAAGTATAAAAAACATTGCAATTTGTAATTATTTTTTCTATGTCTTCACGCTTTATCCAACACACGGCAGGGTAGGCAGAGGGAACTGCAGGAACCATAGGAACCTAGTGTTGCTTTGACACTTCGTTGCTTTCTCCATTCCTGTTTTCCTCTTTAGGCATTGGTTTATCTATCCGCTTTATATAAACAAAGCAAAAAAAATACAATTTGTAATAGTTTTCTTATTTTTAATTATTTTGAATAGCGTGGGTCGCGCGTCTTATGTGTCTACCGAGTACCTACAGGGCGAGGACGCGGGCGCGCGCGCCGTCGCGGTATGGATGCACGCTGTATATGATTATATTATAAAAAAATACTAAATATATATAGATATATACATATATATGTATTTAAAGGATACAAGCTACATGTTGTAATAAAGTTTAAAAACAATCAAATTTTGTCTTCTCATTGAATGTTACGGTGACCTTAATTTAAAGTATAATATTAAGTAGCCTTTATAAACTCGGTAAAATTATAAAACGAGTATATATAGAATATTATCAAAAATTAAAAAAAAAATAGTTTTTTTCCAACAAAGTAAATAATTAAATTATTGTGTCAAAATAAAACGTCATTTGTCAAGTATGACGCGAGCGTACAATGTCTTGTCTGAGATATATCTTTTTCTCATTTAGTCACTTTTTTTTAATTTCACGCATAATCCCACATAGAGCGTCATAGACGGAGAGAACTTAGTGTTTAGACACTTCGCTTTAAATCGTTGAAAACACTATTAATATATCGTCTCACATTTATAACTCTTAACGTCATTTAATAAAAAAAACCGCGTAAAATGCAAACAAAGGTATATGGTAACAAAGAAACAACAAATTACCAACAATAATTTTAATCATCACAATTTGTTAACAAGTCATCTCTCTAAATTTAGACACTTACAAGTATTTTACATCTATTATTATCCATTTAGCGGCCATTTTATGCTATTAAAAAATAATGTTATTAAAAATAATATATTTTGGTACTTAATGGTCAGAGAATGCGCTTCTAAGAGACACGGAGTTCGAATTATGATACGTTAAATTTTTTTTATAGATTTCATAATTTTTTTTTTATATATGGAATATTGGAACATTTAATGGCCGCCTTAACCCTACTTAACAAAAAATTGTTTTTAAAAAAAAAAAAATTAATTTTCCTACAATTTTGTCTAAAACTATAATAATAATATGTTTAAATAAAAACAAAGGCTATTAAGTAAAAACAAAGTGTAAGCGAATTAATTTATATATACAAACTACACAATACCATAATAATGCGTAGATATTTTTAAAACAAATTTTTAAATGAAGTAGCAGAATACTAAAGAAAAAGGTTTTTTTATAACAAGAGCTTAGTTTGTTATATATATTATTTTATTAACGATGCGTCTATTAAGCTATATATTAAGCAAACATTTTAATTTATATATATATATTAAAATAAATTGAAGCTTCACAATATATTACAAGAACTACAAAACATTTAATTTTTTTAAAAACTAATCTGTGTTTAGAAAGAGATAGCTGTATTTACAATTATTGTTTTGTCTCCTTTACTGTAATATCTAATGAATAATATTCCGTCTATAAAAATGGTTAGAAAGAGATGGCAACATGTTGAAGAATGTTAGAAAGTGATAGCAATATTAATATGTTTTTTTATTGCGTAGGGATTTTACTCATCTAAAGCACCAAGTGTTTGTTATTTTAATTATTATTATTTAATTAATGGCGACAGATTGAAATTCCAGTTACTGTTGAGTAATAAAATTAACTTTTCACTCACTAATAATTTTAAGTTATTTATGTTAAGTAATGTATCTATGTAGTTGTTTTAAATGGATAATAACAATTTCTAATAGTTTCGGTTGTAAATTAAGTTACAACTAATACTATATAAAATAATAACATATTAAAAATCCACATACATTTATGGCCAAATAAAATTGATTAAAGTGTCTTTAAACAAAATGGCTTTGAAAGTTTATATTCCAAAAAAATAATTATTTATATTTCGGAAATAAAAAAAAAACTATTACATTAAAGAATTTCGGTCAATCACAAGTTATAGAGTATTGATCATATTTTCAATTTATTCTCCATTATTATTTCCAAAAAGCTTACTGTATTCCGACCAGCGGTTATCTTTATATTTATTGTTATCACTAATTATTTAGTAAGATCTCGAATAACTAGTATAAAGTGCTTAAGCGTGAAGCTTTACTTTCTTTTGAGCGGCGGAACTCAACGCCGCACTTAGTCATTGAATTCGAGATTTAGGTAAAAATCTAATTCGAATGTGTTCAAACGTTTTATATACATATTTTTAAAACAATTTCAGAAGCTCTACAAAAATAATAGCTTAATTTTTTCATCCAGAGAAGGTTTTTATTTTCATTTCTTTGACGACATGTCCTTATTAATCTAGACGTTGCATATTAAAAATATAGCACTAGGATTTGATTTAAAAAGATTGGTGAAATATGTTTTTTTTTTAATATTTTTGTTGCTTTTGTTATCGATATGTGAATATAATGATACATAATGTTTTAGTTTTAAACACGGCTATACATGAATGAAAAATAATTAATTATTCAATGAAAATGGCATAACTCACAAAATAAAATATTAAAATTGAATCAAAGCGTAAAAAAAAATTAATATTTTTTATCCATTTTCTTCACGCATGGCAGCTATTGCTTAGTTGCTATTAATAAATTAAGTTATACCACTTTACTTTGAAAATTTTGAAATAATAAACTATTTAAAGATAATTAATTGTTATTAATAACATTATTTATAATTAATTTAATTTGTACATGACACTTCAATTTTTGTTTTTATTTTATGTTTCTTTTAATAACAATATCCTAATAAGATTATATAAACGACAATAACTAAAGCCCTGTACAATACAGAAAATATATATTTAAAATTAATTCGCTTAAAATGTGTTTAATTTACAGACACATTTGTAATTTTTGTTTCGGCTTCATACTTTGCAACCTCTAAGGGAAACGAACCCACTACCATCCCACCACGTTCACAACAAGAGAAATATTCTTTAAATATTCTCCAAAAGTGTCACAAATATTTCAAGACATGACAATTTTTTTCTACATAAAATAAACACAATCAGTAGATTTGCATTTTCCATTATTAAAAACAAGATTTTTCATAAACAACAATACTATTACAGTTTTAAGAATAAATATGACATTTTAAAAAATACTATTTTAATATATTAAAGGTTTTAAAACAAAAAATATGTATTCATGTATAAAACTAGAATTTGCACTGTATGAAAAATTGTCTTGTTATATCTAAAAAAAAAAAATTTAAATTTCAATTCCTTGTAATTCACCAACAGCTAGTGACATAGTGAGTTAGTGACATAAGTTAGTGCTATAACACTACTATCACTAACGGCTGTAGTGTTATTAAATTTAGTGTATACTAGAAATCCCATTCAGTGTTCTTCTCTATTTCCATTTCTGATAGTTTCTCTTCTAGAAGTAAAGCTGATATATCATCTGTAATTAAATGTATTTTTTTTAATATTTATTTAAAAATATAAAATATATATGACAGTAAATAAGCTACTGCGGTAGTTCAGGGTTCAGTTCCCGTTTTAGGGGAAGCATATATACATATTATTATAAGAATAATTTATTTATTATTAATATAAGATGTTATATATATCAATATATAATATAATAATTATATATTATTAATATAAGATGTGTGTTCATTCATCTTAAGGGGCATAAACTTCCACTACTTCTACACTAGTGGAAAACAGAGTACAGTGTTTAGAAAAAAAAATATTATTACATATATTATTAAAACAAATATATAATATAATATTAAAACAAAATATTAAGGACTGTCGTCGCCCAGAGGCGTAGCGTCTGCCCGTAAACGTGACGGTTTTGTGGGTTCCATTCCCACTCGGGGAAGATGGATTTTTCTATTTCTATTTTCTTCGCTCTGGAAACTAGGCAAAGCGCGGCGTTGAGTTCCGCCACTCAACACGCAATGCCTCGAAAAAGGTGGAAAGCGGGGACGGAGAAAGCAGGGACTGTGTGTCTTAACGCTAGGCTCCTATGATCCTGCAGTTCCCTCTGCCTACCCTGCCATGTGCGGGATAAAGCGTGAAGCTTATAAAAAAACACACCGGGATCAGGTTTAACAGGCTTCACACGACCGATGAGACTTGGCAAGAAATCAGTTTTTCTTATTTGTTTGAAAAATGGATGATTTAGAAGTTGACTTGCAGATGGCCTCTTCTCCGGATCACTGAAATCATAAGATCAACACGTATTTATTTAATAAATAATGTAATTGTATGTAAAAATTGTAATGTCAATGAATTTGAGGTCAGCTATTCTAGCAAGATAGTGTGTGCAACGTTGAGTTGCGACACTAAAATAATGTCTTTAAACAGGGCGGAGAGCGGAGAGCAGAAAGTCTCTATATGTTATGCCCTGTGAGGAGTCTACATTTAATCTCTCATAAAATGGATAGTCTACAGTTTAATAATAATACAGGACCGTCGTGACGCATAGTCTGCCTGTAAACGCGACGGTTTGTGGGTTTGATTCCCACTCGGGAACGATAGAATTTCTTTTATCCATTTTCTTTGTTCTGACAGCTAGGCAAAGCGCGGCGTTGAGTTCCGCCACTCAACACGCAAAGCCTCGAAAAGATGAAAAGGTTTTAGGTTCCTTCACTTCCTGCAGTTCCTCTGCCTAGCCTGCTGTGTGCGTAAAACATATTTATAAAAAACATCTGAGTACATTTCAGTACAATCAAATAATATAATTATATGAGTCAACATCAAAACTATTCACGAATAGCTTAAATACAAATAACCCATAGAAATCCTCATTGAGTGCCCTAAAGAGAGGATTTCTCGTTATCTTAAGGACAAAGGTTAATGTTAACGTTATTTTTGTTTAGATGGTTAATGCTTTAATATTTCTTTTCTAATTATTAATTAATAATATTTCTTGATAATTTAACAGTTTCCTATGTGTTTTTAATATGTAATTTTAATGAAATTGTTATTATGTCAATGCGGAATTTTTACATGTATTTGTCTTTGCTTACAACTATGTTCTAGAATATGTGTATTGTAATGTTATAAGTGCATGCTGAGACTACCTTTAATTAGTAGAACATTTTCCATGTTCAAGTTCAAGTTGTTATATTATTAAATGTATTATTGTATCTACTGTTGGTTGTCCTAATAAATAAATAAATAAATAAATAAATAAAGGGACAAAAGGGGTCACTAGTGTGATGGTACTAAGGTAAATTTTATTTCCTCACCGCTGCAGCAGCTGGTCGCTGAGGTGGTGGAAGGCGTCCGACAGCTTCCTGCTGGAGTAGGCCGCGCGCAGACGGGACATGCCCTCCGCGCTGTCGCCCACCCCGCTGTCCGTGTTGTACATACCTGGCGTTGTGTACTGAATCAGTATATTACAGTAGGAACTCGATTAACCGGACTAATTGTTGATGTAACGCATTCGGATAATCGAAAATCCGGATAATTGAAAATATATAAATATGAATAAAATCGTAACATAATACTATATGTTTATTAAAAACAAGTAGTACATATTAACGAAAATCATTGTTTATTTGGTTGAAAATGGCGATAACACACAAGTTCCGACACGCTCATGCTTGCACAGATACGACTTGTAGGTACATTTAATTCAATTGGCCTGTAGTCCGGATAATCGCGAATCCGTATAACTGAGGGCATAATCGAGTTTCCACTGTACTACATTTTAGCTTCACGCTTTATCCCGCACATGGCAGGGTAGGCAGAGGAAGCTGCAGGGACCATATGAACCTGGTGTTAAGAGACTCCGTTGCTTAGTTCCTACTTTCTTCGTCCGCGTTTTCCGCGTTTTTCGAGGCATTGCGTGTTGAGTGGCGGAACTCAACGCCGCGCTTTGCCTAGTTTTCCAGAGCGAAGAAAATGGAAATGAAAAAATCCATCTTCCCCGAGTGAGGTCGAACCCATAAACCGTCGCGTTACAGGCAGATGTGGCGCCTCTGCGCCACGACGGTTCTCAAGGTCCTCAGGTCTTATTTTATTTGCATATTTAAATTAATTAAATTGTGGATGGATCAGCCATTGCTGTTACCTCATTCAACAAAATTAAAAAAAAAAAGCTTATCAATACCTCAAATCTCATCCAATAAAAAATATAATTATTAAAGCAAAATATCTCACTTTTCATTTCACCATCATCCAAAGGTTCGGGAAAAGATGAACAATCCAACAGTTGAGGCCGACTGCCCCTTACTTTTTCAGTAAACATTAGTGTTGTAGGAACTTCTGCGAACGGCACTGCACCATTTGCTAGTTCACAACTTAAGACACCTAATGAATATATGTCTGATCGTTCATCATAGCCTTTGAGATTCTGTAATTATTACATACTATTATTAAAACTATAATAATCTAGAAAATTTTTCATATATTGAAAGGTGAGTAGAAAAGACATAAAATTAATATTTACTTTTCTGCAGATCTCAAGGTTGCGCTTACTAAATCAGTGATATTAACTTAATTTAACATTCATATATAGCCTCTATCTAATTTCCATACAAAATGTACATGTTAAATCAATCTATAATGTAATTATAATAAAATGACATTAAATGATAATATTTCTCTGTACAACAGCTATTTTTTGTTAAATATGTATTTAAAATATAAAAACTCACCTGCTCCAACAACTCAGGACTAAGCCACATTAAATTAGCATTATCATGATCAGGCGGCGGCAAGTTGTGTTGTCTTTGCCGTCTTCCTCTGACCATCATGCAGGCTGCACTTCGTAAGCCTGATACACGGATTGTACCATTTGTGTCTAGTAGGACATGGCTTGCACGGATACTTCTAGAAAAATCATTTTAATTTATAATATTTTGTTTTCAAGTTCAAGTCTAATAAAATACTCACATTATATATGTTTTTTATAATAAATTACTGCAATAGGTTTAATTAATAGTGAATAATTTAATGACTATTTTATTTAATTTGATAAACAAGAAGTCTTTAAGAGCTGTATATCCAAATTTTTATACAGTATTAAATGATTTTAATATTAATTCTTTGAGTCTCTAATTATACTTAACAAATTATTATGAATAAAGAAAGGAAATGCAAAGGTGTTATATTAGGTTAAGCTTACCTATGAATATAAAATTGCTTATGTAAATATTGCAAAGCTAGCAACACATCTCTTAGTATCATGGCACAGGCCAGTTCAGGTAGACCTTCTTGAAAGTACCTATCAAGAATATCTCTACAGGAACCCAAGTTCATGAGCGGTGAAACTACATATAGCTCAGGACCGTAAACAAATGAAGTTAGGTAGGGTAGTATATTTGGATGCTGTAACTCTTTTCTTGTAAGAATATCTTGCTGCAATAAAAGAATAACAAATAAATAAAAAAAAAATATTTATATTTATTATGCTACGCACTAATCTATAAATAACATTAAGTGCCAACAAACCTGTATTAAATTGGCTTTCTCTTTAGATTTATCAACAAAATATCTTTTGATAGCCACATTTTGGTTGTAAGGTTTATAAACAGCTGAGTACACTACTGCAACGCCCCCACAGCATTCTGCTATAATTGAAGTCAGCTGGTAGTCATTAATATCAGGATTAAACATTGCGGGTTTTACGCCGTCTTGGGTATTTTAGTATTCAAATTATTATCTTTATTTCCTCCCTCACTATAAACACATGATTTTAAATTTAATCAGATTAACAAAAATAGCAACTTTGTAGTGAGTAAATAAAGTAAACATCTACTAAATTATCAACAAAATATGCAACCAATGTTTGACAGATCGACGGCGTTCGGAAACTCGTATTAGTTTGACATGCTGAAATAATTTAGAATTTTAATTTAGAATAGAAGTTGTATAAAATTGTTTTATAGAAATAAGCTTTTTATTCTATAATAGTAATATAACAAATTGTGCAAATGATACATCCATTACGCTTGATATAAAGTACCGATATTATTGATTTAAATTATGAAAGGCTAAATTTTTAAATTAAACTGCTTCTTTGTTTAAATATTAAAATTTGAAAGATTTTCATAACTGTTTTCTATCAATTTTTTGTTTTATTTTATTTTGCTGTCAATTTTATAAAATTTTATAACGACTTTATTAAAAAATTTAAAAAGTACTTTTTCATTTCTAGTATATTTTTATTCAAGTGTATATTTTCGTAGTAGTTATTCTTTTGCAAAGCTTGTCATAATATTTTCATTACATATGTTTGAATAAGCTTTGCATAAGCCTAATTTATTCGGATGATTGTTTTGGCTTTCAGTGTTTTAACCTTTGCTATAAAAGATTTGTAATTTGTTCCATGTCAATTTCTAGAATCCATCTTAAGTTATCTTTATATTGTACGTTTTTCCAAATTTTTAACTTCATTCCACTTTTTTTCCGCTACACTCAATTATTTTGGCGCCAAGTCCTTACTTACTTCCAGCTAGTTGCATTTCTTATTATTTATAAATAAAAAATGTCGATAACGGAATACAAATTCAATGGAAGAAAATGATACTACAAATGACTTAATTTTAGATTATCGGAAGTTACTAACAATAATAGTAGCAGTAGTAAAAAAGTAAACGATATTTTACTCATCTTGCCTTTGTTTTGTCAAAAAAAGAGTTACATAAAGCTTTGCAATCGTATATTACGGCCAGTTAAAGAATTATAATAGAAGGGTAATATTTTCAAAGAGTACGTTTTCTAAAACATATCAAAGTCAAAAATAAGAAGAAAAAGAGAAAGCAGGGACTAAGCAACGGAGTGTCTTAACATTAGGTTCGCACGGTCCCTGCAGTTCCCTCTGCCTACCCTGCCATGTGCGGGATTAAGCGCGAAGCTCAAAAATAGTAATATGTTAAAAACATGATCGTCACTGTACAGAGACTCTGCCTGTAGGTGCGACGGCTTGTGACTTCGATTCTCACTCGGGGAAGATGGATTACATTACATTTCCATTTTAACAACTAGGTAAGCGCGCCGTTGAGTGTCGCCATTTATCACGCAATGCCTAGAAGGTCGGTTTCCATGGTTTCTGCGTTTCCCGCTGCTGGTTGACCCTGCTCTAAGCAGGATAAATCGTGAAACTAAAAAAACACATAGCACAATATGTAAATTGCCTATTATTTATTATTATCATTAATTATGAAGCAGTCAAAAGTAACTTTTAGAAAATAGGCAGGAATGAGTACATCAAGATGAGCTCAAGGTAATTCTAAAGAGAGCGGTGGAATATTTTTCGGTATTTTTTTTCGCTACTGCAAGATATATTAATTATAAAGATAAACAAAAAAAATTATGACACAGGAAATTCTTTTAAATTTTTTAAATCTTTAAGCCTTACAAAATATACCGACTGGCGTTAAATTTTTCAAAATTATGAGGTTTTTGAAATAAGGTAATATATATAAAAATTATGTATGACGCTGTGTATGTATTAAACAGCAGGAGTAAAATCATCTCCGGAAAGCTTATAGAACAATAATCAGACAGTAGTGTCGTATATGTGGAATACAAGTCTTTAACATCCTGGACTGGTTTGGACGAGGCGTCAACGTCAATGGAGAGTATATCTCTCATCTTCGTTTTGCCGACGATATAGTCATCTTTGCAGAGACGCTGGAAGAGCTGAACCGAATGCTGAACGACCTAAATGAGTCCTCCCGACGTGTGGGTCTTGGTATAAACCTGGACAAAACAAAAGTTATGTTCAACAGAAATGTCATGCCGAGACCAGTACGGTTCGACGGCGTTCTTCTCGAAGTTGTATAGGACTACATCTACCTAGGCCAGACAATACAACTTGGCCGACACAACTTTGTGAAGGAAGCGGATAGGAGGATTCAGCTGGGTGGGGCGGCCTTTTTAAGGTCCATTGAATTCTTACGTCATAAATTCCGCAAAGCCTAAAGACCAAGGTCTTCGAGCAATGCGTCCTACCGGTGATGACATACGCTGCCGAGACGTGGACACTGACAATGGTGCTGGTCAACAGGTTTAAAGTCGCTCAGCGTGCTATGGAGCGAGCTATGCTCGAGATCTCTCTCAAGTATAAAATCAGGAATGAGGTTATCCGTGAGGGAACGAAAGTAACCGACATAGCTCGCAAAATTAGCAAGCTGAAGTGGCAATGGGCCGGCCACGTCTGCCGCAGAACCGATGGCCGCTGGAGCAGACGAGTCCTAGAGTGGAGACCGCGTCTTGGCAAACGTAGTGTAGGACACCCTCCGGCCCGCTGGACCGACAACATACACAGGGTTGCCGGATCAGGTTGGATGAGGAGCAGGAGGGACGGAGGATCGAGATGTTTGATGCAAACTTGGGGAGGCCTACGTCCAGCAGTGGACTGCGATTGGCTGACGACGACGAAGTCTATCTTACAAAAAGTTCTAACCCGAATGATAATTCGACTGCTACTGAGGTAATAGTCCAAATTTGGGGCGAACCAGAGACCTCTGTTATTTTATTGTGAGAAATGGACTCTGAACAGCGGAGCTCTGGCCTAGCGTTGACATACACGTACTTCATTTATACCCTACAACCATAGTACATTCTAGATGGTGACATTAAAATATTCCAATAACAAATGGTAGTCAAATATTATATTATGATAAAACTGCCGATTAAATAAGTTGAAAACTAAATGTTTCATTTTAATTATTATAAGGAAGAGTGAAATAATTTGGTAAAATCAACTTCAAGATAAAATGAAATCAATTATTTTAAGTTACAAAAAGGACATCGACCAAGTGCCAGTTAGACTCACTGAAGGGTTGTATAATCATTTTGATGACAGCTGGTCAACAACAGACGTACAACTTCTAAAAGTTGACACACTTTATTTTTAATTAGTTAAAAAGTACAAATTGCTTATTTTTGTGTTACACCTAAAGTATTCTAATTGTCGGCCTTTTTCCTTTATTTGTATTGTGGATTCTTTTTTTTATTTTGACGCTTTATCCCGCACATGGCAGGGTAGGCAGAGGGAACCGCAGGGACCATGGGAACCTAGTGTTGAGACACTCCGTTGCTTAGTCCTCGCTTTCTCCGTCTCCGTTTTCCGCCTTTTTCGAGGCATTGCGTGTTGAGTGGCGGAACTCAACGCCGCGCTTTGCCTAGTTTGCCAGAGCGAAGAGCGAACGGTCCTCTTGTGCATATTGTGGATTCTCATTCTGCTAAATTTTATTATTCTAGTTCAATAAGAAATATATTCTAGTTTTCTTTTCAAGCATCCACATGGGCTTAGAAATTTAAGTTTTTCTTGTTCTAAGGAACTGCCCTGCGGATCCAGATGGATATTTTAGTTTATTTCCAAATAAAATTTCGGACTGACGACTGACCGATACGACACCAAGTCAATAAGATTTTGTTGATGTTAGATAATTGATCGGAGTGAATTAAGAAGTTGTCGGAAAACATTCAATACAAACTTAAGCTTATTATATCTACAACAGTATAGAAGTGGAGTGGAATAAAGTGGAAAAGTGAAGAATGATATGAGAGAAAATAGAAAGAAAAAATGTAGTACCTTCGTCGGGTGACAATGTAACCGATACGCTGTACTGTTGTACCGTTAAGCTACATTCTATTGCCAGTAAGTACTATGTAGTTTCTATATGTTTAACAGTCAATTTGATAAATCACATGTGGAATGAGTTATGAATTAATAAATGAATTATGAATGACATGTGTGGGACCTACAGATTTTTTCATTGTTCTAATTTTGTGTAACATATATGTATGTTAAAATGTTTTATAACATATTGTGGAATGATCTCCCTCCTTATATCTAACATTCTAAATAGCTTATCATTTTTAGGAAATCCCTGCGACGTGACTATTTGTGTAAATAAAATAACATTGAGAATGTAACTTTATTCCGTCTTTAGTTATATTATGTTTTCATTTCTGTTCAGATCATTTTTATTGGATTATTTTTTGAGCACTGCGAACATCCTCTGCTTTTGTGTGTTACCTGTAACATACCTCATCTTACGTGTACCATACATTTCTGTTATTTTTTTTCTATCTGTACTTTTTTCTATTTAATAAAGAATTTATCAACCTATCAATCTTTATAAATACAACGAGACAAACACAAACGAAACAACGAAAAGTTTTTATTTTCTTCGCCCTGGCAACAAGGTAAAAGTGCGATGATGGGTTCTACCGCCTAAAAACCAATGCCTCATGCTGCGGACTATCTTAACACTAGTGTCCTTAAACCTACGGTTACAACCTACCCATAACGTGGGATGTTTTTTTTATCTTCATTCTTCCCGCGCTCAACAGGGTAGGCAAAGACAACCGTAGGAACCGTGACAACCTAGTGTTATGACACTCCGTCTACCGCGCATTCTTCATAATACAGCAATTACCGTTATCATTAAATTCATTCATTTTACTTTGTTAAATCGTATATAAAAAATTAAAAATATTTGTTAATAAAAACGCTCTCTTGAGGTGTACACAAAACACACAGCTTCCAAAACTTCACAACGACGATGTCAGTACGTACCATTACTTATATAATAAAATATATTAATAATCCACTATTATATTTATTCAAAACAGCGTTCTCATAAAACGACATGTTTCTGTAGTGACCTCGTTTACACATGATTTAGTGGTGAGTAATTTCTTTGAATGCCAAACATGTAACCAGCATGTTTTCTACAAGTAACCATAGGCATAAATATTCCGTACACATTAAGTTTCTAAATATGAAAAGAAAACTGCTAGTTAATTGTAAGTACTATATGATTTTTTTTAAATAGTGGAACTAGAAACCACATTTTTTGACAGTTTTTTATTACTATTTTTTTTCAGCTTCACTCTTTATCCTGTACATAGCAGGGCAGGGAACCTAATGAAAAAACACTCCGTTCACTTCTTTTCACCTAGCTTTCGAGGCATTGCGTGTTGAGTGGCGAAACTCAACGCTTAGTTGCCAGAGCAAACAAAATGGAAATGAAATAAAATTAGATAATTTTCAAGGCCTCTATACAATTAACAGAGATTTTTACAAATTTCAGCTACCGTGCCGGTTATGGCTAAAACCAAAGGTTCTTTGATTAATAGAGTACTAGTCAAATTTACAATAAATAGAAAAAGTAAAAGTTACTAATAAACAAATATTTGACTAAATCTCCCAACCAATCCTTATCCATTTTAATTATGTTTTGTGCAATACACGAAAGAACAGTAAAAACTAACATCCAGTTGTTGGTTGTGAAAACAATAACAATAAATCTGTATCATAGAGTCATAATAAAGAATACTGAATTAAATTGACGCAACTACATATATTTGTAAGAGAGGATCGCCGTGGCGCAGAGGTGCAACGTCTGCCTATAAACGCGATGATTAGTGGATTCGATTACCGTTCGGAGAGGATGGATTATTTCATTTCCATTTTCGCTCTGGAAACTTCAGAACTCAACGCCTCGCTTGCCTAGTAAAGGCAAGCACGGCGTTGAGTCCGGCCACTCAATATGTAATGCCTCGAAGGAAAGCAGATGTAGGAAACGGAGTGTCTTAGTATTAAGACACTCCATAGAAGGTTCCCATGGATCCTGCGATTTCTCTTGCCTACCTTGATATGTGCGGGATAAAGAGTGAATCAAAAGAAATATTTGCAAGAATAATGTTTCTTATAAATTTTATATAAGTGAACTATATTTGTACTTATCATAAATTATTATTCCACGTAGTAATACTTGTAGTATCGTAAATAATTAAAAATTCAGATGAAATTAGATTGTTCGGCCGTCACTTGTCATCCGTCACCCGTCATCCATCATCCATTTTCCATTCATCGACATCCGTCATATTGTACAGAGAAGAAATGTACGTGAGCCAGAGCAATTGCTTTATCAATTATTAAATATAAGAGTATAAAACACATAGCACAGTTACCGTTGTGACGTAACATAACATTACATAATACCAAATCCAGGCTTACTTCAAATGAATCCCTTACTTTCATAATAATTTTATAATTAGCCCAATGTCCAAAAATGGTGACAAAACATTGATCCTTTAAAATCGCCAAATAAGTCTGTCGAGTCAAAATATTGTTGGCGAAACGTTCGGAATGCAAAAATTACCAATCGGCTCGATAAAAAGCTGTAATTGCTATATATATGCGGCGGCGACCGCATCTCGTATACGTTTTATACAATGTACTCACGCCTATATAAAACCGGGGAGAGAGCCAAGTTCTAAAATTAAAGGCCGAAACCGACCGACACGCCACGAATCCGCCCGCCCGCCTCAGTCCATCGTCAACTGCCGACATTCCCAAATCTCAATCGCGCGGCATCGAAATCTTCACTTGGCGTAAGAAATAAAATACCATATTTGGACCGTCCGTGTGCTCGTGTGTATGCGAAATTTTTACGTGGATAAGTGACAAGTGATTTGTGGATTTTCGAACTTCCGTGCTACCGGTACAGTTTGTTTTTTTTTTTAATATATATATATATAGAGTTTAACATTTCCATTTTTAATCTATGCCCATCTCTATCTTGGCAACTGTCGCTTAACTAAATCCTTAAAGCACGTGCTTCCTTGTAAGTATAGTGTTACAATACACGCCTTCATAATTATTCAATTTAATACAATTATATTAGCCTCGTTTTAGTTTTACTTTGAATACTTTCAAGTTTTCATAAACAGCCGGTGTTTTTCTAACCTCAAACATCGAACGCTACTAACCTATTAAATGGGTCGAATTATAATATTGAGATGCCCTAAATCTTTAAGCTTTCCAAGAAAATTTCAATAAATCTTATTCGTGAGCTTTAATTATAAAAATTATTACAAGTCATTTATTAGGTAATTTGTCAATATTTTTAAAGGTCTTTATTGACCTTGTTCAGACAACGTTAAAAACTTATTTATTGTTAGAACTAATGACTTATATTATTAGTTATTCTAATATTACTCTAACTTTGTTGAAATAAAGAAAGATGCGACAAAAAATATGAATTTTCTACGTACTATTGGTATAAAAAAAAAAGGAAAAATGGCTGTAACATAACAGGATTAAATATTTTGGCAGCAATAATTTCAGCATTGCGTCATCTTATGGGATAAGTAAGACCGTCACAAAGTCTAGACCCCAGTCTAGTAACCGGAAGCTCAGTATTGATTCTAGAATTTTTCCTTTGGAGATCCCTTCTCACCCGATTTTGGTGTTTGACTGACTTGCGTTTCATGAGATAATGTTAATGTTTTAATGAAACTGACTGTGACTTGCGTTTCATGAGATTATGTTAATGTAATTCTTAATTTTTTTAATTTTATTTTATTAGTAAAGTAATTCTTTATTTTTTTATTTTTGTAAGAATTATAATGTAAATTGTAACGGCCTTGACATGAAAAAATCTATTAGGCATGACATGTTAAGAGTTCATCATCCTTGAAACGTCTTTTTTAGTCTGTCACAGCAAGTAGAGCAGTTGTGGCAGAAAATATTAAGATTTTCGAGTATATGAAATTACATGAGGGAAATTAGTTGTTCTTATTTTATTTATATTTTTTGTAATTTGTAAGTCACAGCTCAACCAGTTGAATTTAGTTTGGTCATTTATATATCAAAATAAAGTCTACATATATATATATATATATATATATATATATATATATATATATATATATATATATATATATATATATACATATATATATATATATATATATATATATATATATATATATATATATATATATATATATATATATATCAAAACAATTTTAAAAAATATGAAATGGCACTTGAATATTTAGCATCGTAAATATTTTAGGTCACTCTGTCTGATGTTTAGGCAGGTCTGTAATTTTAGATCAAACTTCAAACATTAGCGCATGTTAACATATTTAGGTTAGAAACTAGGACGTTCTTAAACGAAATGATTCACTGACGATAATTAAGAGGTGTAAATTATAATATCAAGGCAAATGGACGTAATTTTTTCAAAAATAAACATGAAAAGGGATATATATATATATATATATATATATATATATATATATATATATATATATATATATATATATATATATATATATATATATATATATATATATATATATATATATATATATATATATATATATATATATATATATATATATATATATATATATATATATATATATATATATATATATATATATATATATATATATATATATATATATATATATATATATATATATATATATATATATATATATATATATATATATATGTATATATATATATATATATATATATATATATATATATATATATATATATATATATATATATATAATAAAAAAGAACATCATATGTAATCATATATTATTTACTACTATTATAATAGGTACTTATATAATATTTTGGAATACAGGTAGATTTTTCACCAGAAAGAAATTAAATAATTTGTAGTAATTGAAAATATTCATAAGTTTACTATTTGTCTCTTGTCTTTGAAAAAGGAAATTACTAAACTTATTTACTGGACTTTTTTCGTTTCTTAAAAAGAAGTAATATTATTAAAGTGATATAGATTATATAAAATTAAATCCGGTTATTTCCCATTTCACTTGACTCCCGTATGACATGACTCCTCTATGTATACCTCAAGGACTTCTTATGCCAAATTTGACATTTGTACACTGCGTAATTTCACTTAGTAATGGAGAAGGCTTATACATTTAAAGATATCTAGAAAATATTTTAGAGGACTTTCGTGGCGCAGAGCCGCAGCGTCTGCCTGTAAACGCGATAGTTAGCGGTTTCCATTCCCACTGGGACGGAATGGATTTTTCATTTCCACTTTCTTCGCTCTGGCAAAGTAGGCAAGCGCGGCGTTGAGTTCAGCCACTCAATACACAATGCCTCGAAAGAAGTAGAGAACGGAGTGTCTTAACACTTGTTTCTTATGGTTTCTGTAAGCTATAAAAATATTATAATAAAGTACACTTTTGTAAATAAATATTTAAATCTCAGATCAACAAGTATGTAGTAACATCCGGATATGTCTTATGAGATTGGAAGTGAATTAGCTGTAACGGAAGCTCTACAGTAGCATAGACGGACATATAAATAATGTTATTTTTTATTTTTTATATGAGAGAATAGAATTCACACAGCTGTGTTAAAAATATTGGAAATTGGTTTCAAGAGTAGCCCCTGCTGATCTTCTTTTCTTTCCCATCGTTTAAGCGTTCTTCTTTTGATGTCATGTAAAAGTAAAATAAAAAGAAAATGATTTAAATATATATGGGTATTTTGAAGCAGAGTTCGATGGTAGAAAGTGACTTTTTATCTTTTCACAAAAGAAGATAAGTATGAGGACCGTTGTGGCGCAGAGGCGCAACGTCTGCCTGTAACGCGACGGTTTCTCGGTTCCCCAGTCGGGGAAGATAGTTTTTTTAATTCCATTTTCTTCGCTCTGGTAAACTAGGCAAAAGCGCGACGTTGAGTTCTGCCACTCAACACGCAATGCCTCGAAAAAGGTGGAAAACGGGGACGGAGAAAGCAGGGACTAAGCAACGGAGTGTCTTAACACTAGGTTCATATGGTCTCTGCGGTTCCCTCTGCCTACCCTGCCATGTGCGGGATAAAGCATGAAGCTAAAAAAAAAGTGATAAGTATATCTGAGAAGCTACTTAAGTGCTTTATTTTGAGTCGTTACGAAAATTATCAAAACAATTGAATTGTATATCATTCGTCCAGAATACATTACTCCATTTCTATGAAGAAGCTAAATTACTAATAAAGTTCTAAAATAAAATAAATACTTCGAATGTTTCAAAGAGATATTTAAAAAAAACATTATTTGTTATCCACTATCGAACGAAGTGGGCGTTACTTCGATATTTTTCCAAAGCGTTCAATAATACACCTACGTAACGAAATTGAATTGGATGTATGCATTTTAAAAAACATTTATATTTCTCGACTTGATATTCAATCATCCTCCCACAAGAGAAAGTAACGTTTTTTGACGTGACAACGTCTTAAATTAGGTTGTGCGGCTCGGAGTCAAATATGAAAATGGTAACGTAACGATGTGTCAACTGTCACCGAACTATGATCGGTCCGCCGCGCGTATCACTTGACACATGTACAATGTTTTAGTAAACAAAATATATTTTCTATAGTTAAAATTTGTGCAATTTATACTATAATTATTATTCATATCAATAATTCTACCGAGAAAAAGACGTTGTCACGTAAAATTTTCGCCCGTAAAACCCACTTTACAGGCAACCATTTTTTTTTGTTATTAATAGAATGAGCTTAAAATAAGCTTTCAGAAGCTTCTTGTCGAATAAAGGTATTTATAGATATCTTTATTTATTGTAGTTTTAACTAAATGTTATTATAAATGGGTATAGTTAAAAATTAAGTACGAAATATAAAGTGGGTTAATCGAAACGATTCTCATATCAGCCTTGTTTATGCTGGCTGTTGGACATAGGCTTTATCAAGGATATTGACGAAAATTCGTCCCTAAAAAGGACTCCAGTAGTTTCCAGTTTGGCTTTTGGCTCTACTATTGTACCCTGTCCAATGAGATTTCAGCTGAGAAATTATTCAATATTTTTGTATATTAATACGATGACCTATTAGTAATCTGCCTGTAAATTACATCTGTAAATTGCCCATTTAATAAATATTAGTAGATAATTCATTAAAATAATTTTAACATTACTTTTTTGTACACTCATTAGTAAAATAATACAACAAGAAAAAAGGAACAAAAATATAAGAATATAATATTCGACTTTTTTTTAAATAAATTTTCAAATACTGCTGTAGTAATGGTAAAACGTTAATTTTTTGGCGGTAAGTGTAGAAATAAGACCTGTAGTAGAAAAATGTCTCTGCATTTCACTTTTAATTTGTGTTTCATCCACATTGTTTTTTTTGCGTCACGCTTTACGCACATAGCAGGGTAGTCAGAGGGAACCGTAGGAACAGTAGAAACCTTAGTTAAGACACTCCGAGTTCCTTCCTCCTCCTCCTTCCTCGAGTGGGAATCGAACCTACTAACCATCGAGTTTACAGGCATACACTGCACCTCTGCGTTACAAGGTTCCTCAACGGTAAAATTAGGTTAATAAAGAATATAGGTTAGTTTCTTGGAAATAACTGGGATTTAAAAAAAATACTTTACGTAAAGATTATTCATTACAAGTTAATAAGAATATTTTCTAATATCAAATTTTAATTAACATCGTCGTGGTCGAGGACCGTCGTGGCGCAGAGGCGCAACGTCTGCCTGTAACGCGACGGTTACTGGGTTCGATCTCCAGTCGAGGAAGATGGATTTTTCTATTTCCATTTTCTTCGCTCTGGCAAACTAGGCAAAGCGCAGCGTTGAGTTCCGCTACTCAACACGCAATGCCTCGAAAACGGCGGAAAGCGGGGACGGAGAAAGCAGGGGCTAAGCAACGGAGTGTCTTAACACTAGGTTCCCACGGTCCCTTCAGTTACCTCTGCCTACCCTGCCTTGTGCGGGATAAAAAGCGTGAAGCTAAAAAAAAAAAAATTAATATCGTATCTAAAGATGTCTATAAAGAATTAATATTTTATCTATACATATCGATAAAGAATCTATTCACGAAAGTTCTGAATCACTATGAAATTAATGCCAGATAATCTATCTCCCAAGCGGTACATGTAATCGATGAAAATAAAGACATGTGTGTTACAATATGGTAGATTATCTCATGACAATGCCCCTGCCAATTTATGAACAGTATATTGCATAAGCAGATGACATACAACATCAGGTGAATGTCATCTTGTCACAGTTGATCTGACTGAGTACTAGGATTATGAGGTCAAATATTCCATTCTGGAAACACTATTTAATAACCCAAAACAAAACTATAATAGTGCTACTAATAAAAATTACTATTTCGGACGTATATAGTTCTTATACTTTAGTTTACTTATTTTCAGTATAAGATCGGTATTAGCGTGAATATAACGTTTTACTAATAATAGACTACTTAGTATAGAACACTATGTTACCTAGAGTAATAATTCAAGTTGCAAATGATTTTATTTTTTTAATTTTTTTTTATACTTTATTCCAAAAATTAAAAAAAAAATGTACAAAGGGCGGACTTAACGCTATGACAGCATTTTCTGCCAGCTAACCCAGAATAGTGTAGGCGAGTAGTCAGTAGGGTGTGCACATAAAAGTTAAAGAAAAATTTAAAATACATACATAGCAATAGATGCCTAAAAATATATATAATAATAAATATTTCTATGTTATACATAATATATAAATATACCTATACATAAATATGCGTAAACATATACATATACAAGTACATAAATATTTAATGTTCTTTGTGTTTTCTTTTTTGTTGACTACTATAATATTATTATATTCTATAGAATATTCGATTATAAAATACTCGATTTTCCAGCTTGGGGAATTAAATTATCTACAAGTCTTTTTTGTGCAAGCATGGACGTATCGGAAGTGGTGTGTTGTCGCCAAATTCCACCAAGTTACAAAATAAATATCGATTTTCGTTAATATGTTCTAGTTGTTTTTAAAAAACGTGTAATATGCGTTTTCACAACGAAAAATAAGACAAAAGTTAAGTCATATATGTGACTAAGGCTTACACCGAGTGTGTTAGTTAATTAGATTTATTAGTCTGGTATACCAACAGCACAACTTTAATACAATCTGTAATACACTAGATTGGAACTGAGAAAGGAAACTCGTCAATTGCCTTTGCTTATTGAGGACATTATAGTGATTAAATAAAATGCTGCCATTGTTCATCAGAACAATGATATTTTAGACAGTCGTCAGATTTATATATATGAAATAAACAGAAGTAGAAGTAGTAATTACAAATAAGTAAATTATTTTATACTTGCATATGTATGTTTAAAACTTCGATTACTCGATTTTATTCATATATATGTAATTTCGATTATCCGAATGTCTGACAACAACAAATAGTCCGGTTAATCTAGTTTTTATTGTATGATAATAACAAAATATAAGAAAGAAATCGGTCAAGTGAGTCCGTCTGTACTAATCCTTAATAGAAAATGTATAGGAATTGAAATTGTTCCTTGTAAAAATAATCACAATAATGTCTCAATGATTTAAGCCGATATTTTTTGAGTGTATCCTATATACTACAATTGTTCAACAATTTTGAATTTAATATAATTTTAAAATAAATAATATATAATTTGATATATGTATACTAATAAATAAAATTGGAATGTCTGTTCCGGCTAATATCTAAAATGGCTGGATCGATTTTAACGGGACTTTTATTGGCATGTAGCATGAATATATGTAACTTTCAATAATCAATTGCGTAATTTTAAATGAAAGTATTTCAAATATTTTATATAATATGTACAAGTACTACATCGTCGCGCAAAGGCGTAGCGTCTACTTGTAAACGCGACGTTTTGTGGGTTGGTTTCCCACTCGGGGAAGATTGATTTTTCTATTAACATTTTCTTCGCTCTGGAAACTAATACCCAATTCCCAATGCCTCGAAAAAGGCGGAAAGTAGGGGCGGTGAAAGCAGTAAAGTAGGGAAGGATAAGCAACGGAGTGTCTTAACACTATGTTCTTATGCTTGCTGCAGTTCCCTCTGCCTAATATGCCATGTGCGGGATAAAGCGTGAAGATATAAAAAAATACTACTATTGAACTTGTACAGTATGATTTTGTTTACCTTGTAAAACTGTGATCGCAAAAGATTGTGGTTTTATTCCCACTAAGGGAAGATGGATTATGTCATTTACATTTTCTTTGCTTGCGGGACGTTGAGTTCTACCACTTAATACGCAATGCCTCAAACATGCCTGTGACATATTTAAAGCTGTTTTGGCTAGGCGTGTCGCGAGTACGACGAAATCGACGTTGGCGCTGACCTTTGCGTCTTCGCCAATGTTTAGGCCTGTATTATTTTATTTGGACATATTAAATTTTAATTAATATACACAATCTAACGATAAATTAATATGATACTTTCTTAACCAGTAAATATTGTATACATATTATATAATGAAGCCGTAAACGTAACGTAACGCTGTTGCGTAGGCTCAGAAGAACAGTGTCTAATTGTAAAAGCTATTGTGTGAAACCAAAAGTTTTTAAATTCACTCAGTCAGTCAACTAAGTTATATTGAAAATATGCCTGTTATAATATTTACAACTAAACAAATTATAATGCCTCAAAATCGGAATAATTAATCGATAGTAGTGTTTTATTAAAAGGTTTTATTTGAAAAAGAAATAGACAAAGTCACATTTAAAAGAAAATTACTCCTGACATCTGCTCAAAGATGTTTTGGCCAGTAGGCGAGTCTTGACGCGTGCGCATGCGCCGACGCATCAATGGTCAGCTCAGCGCCAACCTAAGCGCCTTGGCCAAGGGCGTTTAAGCGTAACGGTTATATTTAGATTAGTTTGAGTTTTTAGTTCGCAACAATAAGCTTGTTCTGTATTTCATGGACAAGACACTTGTTTGTGACTTTCTAAAAATGTTTTCAGTATTTTCGATTAGTATTTGAATCTATATCTGGTATTAATTTCAATGGTTATTTTTTTTCTTCTTTTTTTAGCTTCACGCTTCCGCACATGGCAGGGTAGGCAGAAGGAACTGCAGGAACCATACGAACCTAGTGTTAAGACACTCCGTTGCTTAGTCCTTGCTTCCTCCGTCCCCCTTTTCCGCCTTTTTCAAGGCATTGCGTGTTAAGAGTCGGAACTCAATGCCGCACTTTACCTAGTTTCCAGAGCGGAGAAAATGGAAATAGAAAAATCCATCTTCCCCAAATGGGAATCGAACCCACAAACTGTCGCGTTTACAGGCAAACGCTTACGCCTCTGCGCCACGACGGTCCTTATTATTTATTTAAAAATACTTATTGTTTATTTAAATTAATGACAATATATAAAATGTTATATTTATATTATCAGAAGACTTCCAAAGATTTTTCTTTTTATTTTAAAATACACCTATTTTGAAGTGTAATCTGTAGATATATACTATTATAACTATTATAACATACAATTCTATAACTCTATAATCTATAACTATGTAATACATTTGTTTGTAGTGGACTAGCTGAAATGGTTGAAATTTACATTTCTTTAGATATATTTCCATAATTTAAAAGTACATATACGCCATTATTACGCCTTTAGCAGCACCATACTTTCCCCTAAGTTTGATTATACTTACATAATATTGAGAGAAGAAACTACTTAGCATTACATGGATTCACCGTACCAGTGCCGGGCCTATCGCTTTGTAGGAAGAAGAGCTCCGATCAGCGCTTGGGACTTGCGACCCAAGTGTAGGTTTAAAGGGCGCCTTTAAAATGAATAAGCGCTCCCTTCACAGTACGAATATAGTGGGAGGCGCCCACTAGTCTAACTAAATTCAAAACGATTCTACTAGTGCCGTCTTCGAAGTACGTTCTAGAAATGTATTAGTAATAGTTCTAGACAGGCCGAGATCTTTTAGCAAACTATACTATATAATAATAATAAATTAAGTGTCTATTTCTTTAAAAAATAAATGATGTACTAAAATGTCAGAGCAGTAAATAAGAATAGTTAGAATATAATAATTTCTCCGTATAATTTCCGTTAGATTATAATAACATTTTATTTTTGAAGCCAATACTATTGTATTCTGTCAAATACGTCACAAACGTGCCACGATGGCGTCAAATGTTATATTAGTCACAGATTATGTTTGCTGTTCATCTGGAGTGATTTTTCCGTCTAAATTGGTCGATTGTATCACTGGAGTCGCTGCAGCAACAGATGCTAATTATAGTTTTGCCTATGGATTTCGTTTTACAAGACACGATGTCTAGAATAGACTAAGTCTAGATCTTTAACTACCACATTTGTTTTAATGTGAAACGTATGAAAAAAATACAAAAAAAATAGTTTATATTTTTATTAGAATTGAATTTATAATAATATCATAGGTTATATTTATTTTTTATTAACGTTAAAAGCAGAGAGGCACAGATGATAAAAAAACATCATATTTTCTCTATATGCAAGTGCACAAGGACTGGACAAGTGTCCAGCACTCTTGTTATACTCACTGTCATACATTTCTAAAAATCTCCTCATATGTATATGTCAGGTGAAATAAAGGAACTTTAAGTGATTTTAATACTTTACCAATAAAAATATCTCAAAAGTCTTCGGAGGGTTTCCCCCTTTCCCACCCAAAGTATACCTATTTAAATACTTTTTAATTTTCAACATTTGTATAGTTAAGATTGAAATTACTTGTTAGTTAGTGACCTAGTTTTTCTTCTTACACCATTAATTATTTTTAATGTTTAGACGTGCTCTCCCACGTCATCGCCTACATGAATTTGAGAAAAATTAAATATTATTAATCTTAGTAAGTGGATATTTAGTTAGATATATTTTAAGAATATATTTTTCAACTCAAATTCTACGTGCAAAAGTTCGTTAAATTTGCTTATTAACGAACTAAAAGAAACGAAAATAGCTAATTTTTAAATGAATTAAGATGCTTTGTCCCAAGTTACAGGAACATCTCAAGCTCTTGGTCTTAGAAACATGAAATTTGAAGGGTATGACCATGTTGATATCAATATTTCTTGTTACTTGTTCTTCATAGACAAAGTGTTACATTCACTTGCATAATAGAATAACTCAGGGAAACCAAGAAACGTAGAACAGGCCTCTAGTACATATGTATATACAATTATAAAACTTAAAATGTTGTATTCATATACTTGTCAATATTTATATATACATATATAACTTCACACTTTATCCCTAAAGGTGTTGTCAGAGAAAACGTAGCGCCAAACCTTGCGGTCCATGCATACATCTTGCACCTCGTCTACTGTCATTAGCCTCTTCATATATACAGTCCGAGTCCGACAGTGATACGCCATTTCACATCCATTTCGTATCTTTCATGTTTTTTGGAGTCGTGAAGGATTGAGCTACTTGTCTATATATATATATACAAGTATTTGTCTTATAATGGTATAAAAGATAAATATATAGCGAAAATTTTAACGTTCTCTTTATTTTGAATGTAACTGGCAATGTAAAATAATGAACGGACGCCATCTCCATTTGACTGTCAATACTCTCGTTGTTTCTCTAATTGTTTGTTTTGAAAGTTTCTCTAACCTAAGATATTAGTTACAATAATAGTTTTGTATTGTCTTTCGATTTCCTTCATTATTTTGTATCATACCTTAATGATTAAAATAAATTTAAGGAGAAATCGAGTTGTAATACGTGTTCTATTTCATTTAGATATTTATATACATATTTATAACAGAAAATGTAGACCTTAGTAAGGGCAGTTGTGGTGCAGGGGCGCAGCAACTGCCTGTAAACGCGATGGTTTGTGGCTTCGATTCCCATTCGGGGAGAATGAATTTTTCATTTCAATTTTCTTCGCTCTGGCAACTAGTCAAGCGTTCAGTTTCGCTACTCAACACTCAATGCTTTAAAAGAAGGCGAAAAGCAGGGAACAGAGGGTCTAAACATTAGGTGTCCGCGGTACACTCTACAAACCCTGCAATAAATGGGATAAAGCGTAAAGAAAAAAACATGTATTGTTTCACTGCGACACAACTGAGAACTGACTGAACTGAAAATATTTCGTTCCTTTTGATAATAAACGGTTCATTCTGATAAAAATATCCTATTAAATAACTGTAACATTATTATGCCATCTAAACCTGAATTTTGCTATAAATATCGTTTAAAGTAGGTACATATTATACGTGCTATTAAATATTTAGTTGTGAGATAGTGAGTTATTATTATACCTTTCACCTGTCGTATATAACTCACCCTGTTCGAGTTGGCAATATAAGATTAGGTTTACTTTTAGTTTATGATAACGTTTTATATATGAATAGGTTATTTAATGAAAATGGTAAAAGATTCATGTCGCCAATATGTTCTATAGACATATAGGTCATATATTTTTTTTATTTTTTTGTGATACTCGGCGTAGGCAAAGGAAACCGAAGTACATAGTGTTAAGACACTCTCATCTCTGTCTGCTTAATTTTCAATTTTAATGCTTACAAGACTTAAAATATTAAAATACGTTATACCCCAAAGTGGGAATCGAATCCATAACCTTCGTGTTTAAATTCAAACGCTGTGTGGCCGCATATATATTTTTGTTTTCTTATGCGATATTTTTAAATCTTTATCCACCATACCCATAGGCGTCGATGGTCCTCTATGGGGCACCCGTTTGGTCACATCGACTGACGGGCACCCGCCGCTGCAAGACTAAGATCCTGAGTCTGCAGCGGAGAGTGGCCGTCCGCATGGTGCGGGGATATCGCACGATATCCTTTGAGGCGGCGACCCTTCTGGCGTGCTTTCCGCCGTTGGACATCTTGGCGGAGAGGGACGCGAGGGTCTACGACCAGACTCGCGCCCTTCGTCAAAGCGGCGGAAGTGCGTCCTACCCTACCAGCGTCCTCGATGCGCTCAGGCGGCAGGAGCAGCGCGTCGTGAGTGCAATCCTGCCGGCCTTCGAGGCCTGGATGCGAAGGAAGCGACGAGTCACCTTCCGACTTACACAGGTACTTACCGGTCACGGTTGCTTTGGAGAGTATCTGTGTAGGATCGGACGCGAGGCGACGGCGGTTTGCCACCACTGCGGGGCGGACCAAGACACTGCCCAACACACGCTGGAGGCGTGTCCTGCGTGGGCCACGGAGAGGCAAGTCTTAGTCCAGCAAATCGGGCGAAATCTCTCCCTGCGAGCAGTCGTGTCGGCGATGCTAAGCAGGGATTCGGCGTGGAAAGCCGTAGTCAACTTCTGTGAGACCGTCATGGTCCAGAAGGAGACTGCGGGGCGGGCTTGGGAGAGGGCTGATCCCACCCGGCGGAGACGACCTGCGGGTCGCCTTCACGGCCTCCAAGCCCCAGTGCCCGGGGCGGAATAAATAGGGCACTCCCTCCGGCCGTGGGTGCGTGAGATGGGGGTCTCACGCATCCGTTTTCATACGGCCGAGAGGAAGACTGCAGTCCGGTATGGCCCCGGACTGCCGGTGTACGCACCAGCGAGGGGTGCGGGGAGGGCGAGACCATCTTCGCCCTTCTGGGAAGGGCTCCGCAAGCCACAAGTGGAGCAACTCACGGGAGAGGCCGCGGACGTGCTGCGAAAGCGATCCCGTAGCCTCTCCGTTTTTCCGTGCTGTGGCGGCCATCGCAGGGGGTTTTAGTGAGTACAATCTCACATAACCCGACCTCCCCCCCAGGAGTCGGGTATCTATGAAGATTTCCCCCTGCGTCAACAAAAAAAAAAAAAAAATACCCATAGGCGTGATAAGTACCTAATTGTAACTTTTACACAATGAAGAAATATTGCGTGACATAAATAAATATTTTCATGAGTGGGTTTTATTTTTTAAATAATATTGTTGTTAGAGAAGAAAATTTTTTGTATAATTTTTAGATAAAATTGAATCGTGGGGGAGCCCTGTCTTGATAGCATGGCTGGACGTTAGCCAAAAAAGCGCGTGCTCGTCGTAATGTAATTTTTTCTAAAACTTGTGACCGTCTGGATGGCAGCCATCTTGACGTTTTAAAGGTCGTTGACTAGATTTAGCTATATATAATTTATTATATTAACCTATTATACCATAGACAAATGTGCTTTCTTTTTCTATGGGTCACGTCTTTTTTTATGATTATTCGCATTTTTTCTTGTACTTTTAGAGTGTACTGGAAAAAATCTTTTATATAAAAGCCCATACATGTATCTTGGAAAATTAATAGGTTTTGACCAGCAAAATAGTGATATAGAGGCAGGGCGAGGGGCACAACTAGTTCTGGACCATAAAATAATTTTTCAAAGGTGCCACTATGCCATACACAAACAAACAAAAGCAATGGACATTTTGGTATACGCTGAAACTTTAAAGTGGAAATAGGTGGACGTGTGGCACATCTAAAACAGATGGGATAGAAAAGTACGCAAAGGATCACAGAGTTCGTAAATAAAATGCACCTGACGCTAGATGGTAGACCATAATTACACAGACAGTTAGCAGGAGTGGGTTTAAATTAGGTCAATCCAGAGAAAATTTATAAGCCTTGGACCGGTAGACGGCTTCTTACAACCGTGAAAGCCTAGGAATTTAAGGAGTAACAAATCAATTTAATTTTTTTTTTTTTTTTTTTTTTAGCTTCACGCTTTATCCCGCACATGGCAGGGTAGGCAGAGGGAACTGCAGGAACCATATGACCTAGTGTTAAGACACTCCGTTACTTAGTCCCTGCTTACTCCGTCCCCACTTTACCATTTAAATTTATTAACCTTTTTAATTTTTATTTCCTATAATTTTTCTTGTAAATTGCAATCAATATAATTTTTTAGGCTTTTTATCTTTTTCTATCCATCGACCAAAATGTCAAAATCATGTTAACAATTATTCATGATTAGCCAATGAAGTTTCACGCGCCCAAGATAGGCTTCTTTACTAGTTTCGTGCATATTAGAAAAATAACGCCTTACTTTCGTTATATCGATTGAAACATAATTTTTATTTAAGTTATAGCCTTCAGTTATCGATTTTTTTTTTTTTTTTAGCTTCACGCTTTATCCCGCGCATGGCAGGGTAGGCAGAAGGAACTGCAGGGACCGTGGGAACCTAGTGTTAAGACACTCCGTTGCTTAGTCCCTGCTTTCTCCGTCCCCGCCGATTTTTTATTTTTAGTAAAAGATTTTAGGCATTATTTTTTAATGAATTTACAATAAATCACTTCATACAAGCCCTATATTTATATATTAAAAACGATGTTCCTAAGATAGCACTTTTTAAAAACACGACGTGCACGATTTTTGAATATAAAATATATTAAAGAAAAAAATAATATAATACTTTATTTAGTGGTAAACGGATTTTTGTTTAATATCCGGATATTATACTTATAATAACATAAAAAATTCAGTCGATCCTCCACTAACGAATCGATTAAAAATCGATTCCTCTATTAATAAAACGATTAAAATATTTGATTTTGCAATAAAACTTTTGACCCATATACCGGATAACCTCTTCGATAACTACAAAGGTGCACTTAACAAACGATTTGAAGCTCATAAATGCGGGCATCTGTTTTTGTGGAAATGTTTTATAACGCAATCCTTTTATAGGGCCGTCTTAAAATAGAACGTTACCGGCACGCGATATTCAGTTTGTCCACGCACGTGATTCGGTAACAGTCGGTCAGATTAAATGTCGTATAATGTAGAAGCTTACTAACAAATACCCATAGTATTTTTCATTTCATCATAAATTTCCGATTTGCCAACGATGATAAGAAAACGTAACGTGCACGAAAATCCCAACTAACTATTTCCAAGTCTACTTGCGAACGTTGAAGGGAAAACTTTTGTGAATAAAGTTCAATAAATTACACTTTATGAATATGAGTATTATTGTCTTTTTGGTTTCATAACGGTGTATTTCCTACTATATTTAGCTATTTTTACATAACTTTTAAGTAGAAAAATTTATGAACTTACTAAATATTTATTATTGTTACAGCGATGCAGATTAAGGCGTGACACACCGGGTTGACAGGAATCAATCCGCACGATGTCGCAACCGCCGCCGGGACGTGGTCGCGCGAGATACCCGGGCCCCCCATCTCCCCTTAACTACCGACCTCCGTCGCCATGGGCCCCAAGCCCACCTCCTCTGATATCAGGACCTAGGCATTCCACTGCCCTTGTTTCCCCACCTCCGGTCCAGCCTTCACCAAAGCCGTTTAGACCTCTCCATTCACCACATTTGCGTCAACACTCACCATCACCTAGCTCCCACTTTTCAATATCACCCTATCCTGTGTCCCCGGCTTTAGGCCAAAGTCCGGAATATTATTACTCTTCGCCGTATGAAACGGTTCGCGAGTACGATTACGCGGGAGTGCCGTTAGAACCTCCTCCGCCTCCTCGGCCGATGATATACGAAGAGGATGAGGAAAGAGGCCCGTCGACCGCCGAGATTATTGCCAATCAATCGCAAGAAGGTTACGTGGACGAAAAACTTGCAGAATACCAAGCAACGATTCAGCTATTACAAGGTAAGATACATTTTCGTACAAAGAGCGGTTTAATAAGGAAAACTGTGTAGGCATATTTAGAGGTAATGCTGGTGACTTCGTACAAGATATTTTATCAATAAGTAGAGAAAAAAAAATCAAAAATATTAAACGCTATTTTAATTAACCCTTTGTCGAATAAGATATTTTTGGTATAAAAAGACATCATTATCTCCCTTCATTCTTATTCATATTTTGAAATATTTTAAAGACCAAACGTTTTTATTAAGCAAAGCTAATTTAGCAGTTGATGCAGAGCAAATTATTTACTTTATAACGTTGGTAGAACGCCAAGTGCGATAATTTCAGAGGCGTTCGCGTCAACTGCGGACGTGGACACGATGTCAATATTGCTAGAAATCTGGCTGAACATGACAGCAAAGTGCGCTTGTCTGTTTCATAATTGGGGTAATATATAAACACGTTGCTATGAGAGTTACATTAAAAATATTATGAAAAATAAGCATTATTTAAATTTAGAACCGTTGTGGCGCAGAGGTGTAGCTTCTACCTGTAAACGTAACGGCTTATGAATTCGATTCTTTCAATTTTTCTATTTCCATCTATTTATATCTGGAAACGAGCCAAAGTGCGGCGTTGAGTTCTGCCACTCAACACGCAATGCCTCAAAAAAGGCGGAAAGCGAGTTCGTAGAAAGCAGGGACTAAAACAATGGAGTGTCTTAACACTAGGTTCCTATGGTTTCTACAGTTCTCTCTGCCTACCCTACCATGTGCAGGATTAAGCGTGAAGACGTAAAAAATATAAATATAATTTAAGCTTATTAACCATTTAAAAATTTATTCGTCTCGAATTGTGTGTGTGTAAAAATGTGTGTATGAATAGGTATTAAGTACGTATAATTCATACAAATACAATGTTTTCACACCAAATAGTTAAAGTACAAGTATGTTCAATTTTTCATTTACCGCTAACTTAGACTTGATTTTTAGTCAATATATCTTTCAGTTGTAATGCTTAAAGGAACCTTTGTAAGAATAGTGAACCTCCATTTGACCAATGTCAGATGAAACAGTATACCTGGCGTTATTATACTGTACTATAAGATTAAATTAATAATTAATGAGGACCGTCGTGGCGCAGAGGCGTAAGCGTCTGCCTGTAAACGCGACGGTTTGAGGGTTCGATTCCCACTCGGGGAAGATGGATTTTTCTATTTCCATTTTCTTCGATCTGGCAACTAGGCAAAGTGCGGCGTTGGGTTCCGCCACTCAACACGCAATGCCTCGAAAAAGGCGGAAAGTGGGGACGGAGAAAAAAGGAACTAAGCAACGGAGTGTCTTAACACTAGGTTCAAATGGTTCCTGCAGTTCCCTCTGCCTACCCTGCAATATGCGGGATAAAGCGTGAAGCTAATAATTAAATGATATGTATTTTTTTAATTATTTAACTTTTATTGGAATATAAAACGGAGATATAAATTAAAATTACTTAGATATTGCTTCAACGTTGAATTTCTCAACCATTTCTCATACTGATTGAGAAATCTAACATTTTCTTTGATGAAAACTCAATCGACTTGCACTTTGAGTATGTTTACATGAACTTTCTATTAAAGTTCCTAGTACCTTGGTCGGAGTTAAGAAATTGTGATTGCTTTATTTTTCATATTTTGAAAAAATCTGATATCTATCCTCCTCCTCTCTAAGTTTTTAAATTATATTACGTATATATACTATATATAAAACTATATCGATATAGGCATTTAGTACAGTTTGTGTTTGTTAGTACACTTTGTAGCTGACCTTGGTGTACACTTAAAGGTCACCAAAAGCTTTTTCTTGCATCATACGTTTCTTTTATTACTTTTCCATCACTCATCCTATAAACGTGCCTAAATCTACTTTTCACTTTTCTCTGCACTATTCGTTTTTTTACTTAAAAAATATATAATCATTTGTGCTTCATATGTATACGTTGTGCCACAGAACTCAACATATATATATATATATATATATATATATATATATATATATATATATATATATATATATATATATATATATATATATATATATATATATATATATATATATATATATATATATATATATATATATATATATATATATATATATATATATATATATATATATATATATATATATATATATATATATATATATATATATATATATATATATATATATATATATATATATATATATATATATATATATATATATATATATATATATATATATATATATATATATATATATATATATATATAATATATATATATATATATATATATATATATATATATATATATATATATATATATATAACAGTGAACTGGTGAGATCACCCACCTTGTGCCAGATTTGACCGCGCGCTTCCTCTGTAAAAATGACTTTGGCATTTGCATTTTAGAAGTCTAGTGGATTACTGCGATTTTACACGAGAGGTATGAATCTTTATTTTTATATTAAAATAAGGTGAATATAAGAGAATTGTGTACAAACGAATAGTTAACTTATTAACACTTTCAGGATAAAGCATATACGCCTTGAAAAAGAAATGCTTGCTCTAGTCTGTTTCTAAGGGATATTACTACTTACTAGGTTTCGAAGTTACTAGTTAAGTTACTAGTTAGGAGATATATAAATATATAGGTTTACGTAATACAGATTAAAAGATTAAGATCAGTTATCGGATTTATATAAATAAATTTGCGTAGAGCGCAGTTGGAGTATTATAGTTTACAAAGGCTTAAACTAAATATATAAAAACAAAGTGTTGAAAAAGAAATCTAGAATATCGAAATTAGATTTATGTCATTCATCATCATGTTATTGAATTCAGTCGGAGGTTGTAGGTTCAAAAGCCCACGAGTATTAATTTTTAGCAAAAATTAAAATGGGTTTCCTAAAAATGTAAAACGCTAAAAGAAATAAATAAAATTTTAACTAAAATTTTTCAATTCACTAAAATGATGTAAGAGGCTTGAGTAAAAACAGACACTGCTTGTGAGAAATATACACACATCACGTACCGAATTGCTGTAGTTTAAAATTTGCATACGGGATTTTAGAAATGAAAACTAAATATTTTGAACACACCGACTGAGATGCTTGTCGAAAGATTTTTTATCTTTATGCCTTCCTACTGTTATATGTTGTATACAATATACGAGTAAAAGCTACATTCTAACCAGTACGGTAATCAATTGTGATCACTTATATTATATTCGTAGATATTTTAAGCTAAGTGACGGATTTTAATACGATTTTCACTAACAGACTTGAAGAGAACAAGAGAAACGGTTTTTTTATAAATATTTTCAGGGTTTATAATGGTTTAAATATATATTTTTTAATATGTTTACATTGTGGGACTTTTTGCCAAAGCAATTACGAAATAACTGGACTCATTTGGATATACTATGTATAACATGAGAATGAAATAATTCCAAATAATGCAGTAAAATTAATTATATATAGATTGGAAGACGTGTGAAGAAAAATACAACGATTTTTCTTCACACGTCTTCCAATCTATATATAATATTAAAAGCGCCCTAAAACTATGAAATAATTGAATGAAACTTTATATTATAAATATATTTATTACCTCTACATATATGTTTATTTAAATACAGCGTAAGTATTTGCAAATGTGCATATTTACGCATTCCTCTCAATGATGAATATATCGGACTTAGCCAAATGGGTCAAATTGGCAAATGGGAGCTGATATTTTGTCTCATTAACGACCCATCTAAATATACGAATTTATTGAATTCCATATATCTCCAAATGTCTCGAAAAATTTACTTTTAACCAAGTTCACTTTAAAATCTTTTATTTATCAAAAATAAAATACAATGTGTTTCACTTACTGAGAAATTACAATTGACACTTATAAGATATGTTACAAAATACAGAGTCGTATAATGTTTTAAGAGTAATAACAAAAATAAAACTAAGCTCATCACTCTTTGAAATAAAGAAAACCAATTAAAAATGGGTAGTTACGTAAATTCTTATGCACTTTTAATAGCCGAGGGTAGATTGATGTAAAATGGTGCGCCTTTATAAAAAATTTTCAGTTAGTTCGTCTAACATAACATATAATGTAACATAACATACAGTAGCAATATTTTTTTTTTATTTATCCTTACCTACAATATGATGAACATGCACGAAAGATGGGCTTAACGCTACAAAGCATTCTTTGCCAGCCAAACTGTCTTGTGGGAAAAAATATATATGTGTATCATACACACATACACATTAATTTAAATACATATTATTTATTTATTTATATTTCATTATTTACAAAAATAAATAATAATTAAATAACATTTGAGATAATTGTTTTCATATATTATATGTTGTAAAAAACAAAATTGTTTATATCGATTTGGAATCGATTACGCATAATCGTGTAAGCAATCTCGTGTAAGGTCTCATTTATATTATTATTAGCTTCACGCTTTATCCCGCACATGGCAGAGTAGGCAGAGGGAACTGCAGGAACCATACGAACCTAGTGTTAAGACACTCCGTTGCTTAGTCCCTGCTTACTCCGTCCCCACTGTCCGCCGTTTTCGAGGCATTGCGTGTTGAGTGGCGGAACTCAACGCCGCGCTTTGCCTTAGATGCCAGAGCGAAGAAAATGGAAATAGAAAAATCCATCTTCCCCGACTGGGAATCGAACCCAGTAACCGTCGCGTTACAAGCAGAAGTTGCGCCTCTGCACCACGACGGTCCTCATTTATATTATTAAATTTTATTTGTCGAGTGTCTTGGTTAAATTTGTTTTTTTTTCATATATATATATATATATATATATATATATATATATATATATATATATATATATATATATATATATATATATATATATATATATATATATATATATATATATATATATATATATATATATATATATATATATATATATATATATATATATATATATATATATATATATTTATTTATATATATATATATATATATATATATATATATATATATATATATATATATATATATATATATATATATATATATATATATATATATATATATATATATATATATTATATATATATATATATATATATATATATATATATATATATATATATATATATATATATATATATATATATATATATATATATATATATATATATATATATATATATATATATATATATATATATATATATTATATATATATATATATATATATATATATATATATATATATATATATATATATATATATATATATATATATATATATATATATATATATATATATATATATATATATATATATATATATATATATATATATATATATATATATATATATATATATATATATTCTCAAACACTTGAATTTTCATCTCATTCACTCATCACTATTATTACAACTTATAACCGTTTATATCAAATATATTTCTTACAGCTGATCCTCTCGCGTCACACGCCAACGCGTGACGTCATAGCAGTCATAATAAATGTCACTAATAGCCTCAATCTAAAGCATCTGGAACATTTTTTTCATGTTAAAGGATGCAACTTTTAAAAATACGTTTACTTTTTTATAATAATTCGTGCACAGATGTGAAATGTTAAATTATCCACTACTATGTGACAATGTAAGAATAAATAAATATAAAAAAAAAACCTTATGGCTCGAAGGACCGACTGACTATGCACTGATGTAGGTTCGATACCCAGCGTAGGGATTTATTTTAATTTCTTGTTTGTCTTGACGCTTAGTTCTGCCCAGTCTTCTAAAAGCGTCATACATAAAAATATAACTACTTATTTTTTTACTTTAATAATTTATTAATATTGACATAATATAGATAAAAAATATAATTTTTGTAAATTATTCAGAAAAATTTTGATTGAACCAGCCAGTATCATATGTCAGATCTCACTAACGTCAGTGGAACTCTTCATTTGATATATGGTAAGCGCGTGCGACGTTATTTTTGGTAGTCGACCTACTTCAACTTGCGAATCAAAATTGAATGAATTATTCATTTCCTGGGATTATGTCTTATAATGAACGTAATTTGATATGTTTAGTTTCATAATATCCTGAAAGCTTACATTGTATTTGGATTTTCTGTATTATTGTACGCAAAAGGCCCTTATGGCGCATTCGACACGTGTTTCATTGAAAAGTTGTTGTAGGTTCAATTAAGGGAAAATTAAGTTAGTATGAATATTTTTTTTGTCTTCGTTTTCTCGGTTTTCCTTGTGTCCCGCTATTTAATATAAAGTTTCTGTAGTAACGGAAGTTTAGTAGCGTGTTGAATTATTACTTATTATTAATTGCTGTAATGTGTATTTTTTGTCCCTTTTACTTTTCTTTAAAAGAGTGAGAAAGTTAAAGAGATATATTAATTACAATATTATATGTTTATAAATAACACGTTGGCTATTAAAATTTATGACGTTCGGTAATTTCTTAAATAATTTTATTTTTTACAACTAGAAATATTGTTTTGTCTTTTTTGTAGCTTCATGATTTAATCCGCTCGTAGCAAGGCAAAGGGAACCTTGAGAACTTAGTGATAAGACACTTTGCTTACTTGCCAAAGTGAATTATCTTCATGGAAACGAAATAACCCTTTCTCCCTTCATGAAAATGGAACCCACTGACTGTCACTTTTACACGTAAGCCCTGCACTTCTGCGCCCCGACGGTCCTTGAAACAAATTAATAGTACTTAAAGTGAATTCGGATGCGACATTGTAACTATTATACCTCGTATTTTATCCTCTATGAGGTAGTCGGCCTCGTTCGCGGTCAGCGTGATGTCACGGTGCATACCTGTGTATAATGCAAATGATATTATATATGCAAAATACAAGTTATATAGCTTTATAGTGTGGTAGAGCTAGTTTGATTGGCGTACTTATTCGGCGGGTAAATACTGTACATTCTTGTTTTTTTTTTATTACGGCGTTAAGTTCCGCAAAACACAGGTATTAACTGGAAATTGAAAAATTGGAAAAGAGAGTGATTTGGGCATAGATTATATATTACTAAGCTTTCCGTCTCTCCGTCCTTGTGGATGTTGATGATAAATACACTTAAGGAGTATTTTAGCGAGGCTAATCGACATGATTACCCTCGCTAAAATATTATTTTCAAATCAATTACTATTATCGATTTTTTTATTATATGAGTGAAAAAAAAATTAAAATCAAGGTAATATAATATGTAAAGATATGTATAGTAAATATAATTTCTCGTACATTTTTATTATTATAAAACTAATTACTACCCGAAACAATTATTTGTAGCTCCGTCCTACAGTAGTACAGTAAGAATGAAGAAGAACGTGCTCAGGTGGTTTGGGCACGTCGAAAGAATGAGTGACGAAAGAATGGTAAAAAAGATATGATGGAAAAGTGAGTGGTAAGAGAGGTAAGGGGAGACCTCGGTTGACTTTCGAAAACACAGTATCGAAGATACTGGAGGTCACGTAAAAAGCATGAGGATTCCCCGGAGAGCATGCATGTAGAGGTTAATGACAGTGGACGGGGCGAAAGAGGTTGGCAGGGACCGCAGCGTTTGGCGCTTCGTTCTCTCTGACTACCCCGCCAGGGATAGAGCGTGAAGCTAAGTAAGTAAGTAAGTATGAAACAATTATTATAACTAAACAAGACATAGACACGGTGTTAGATTGACGAATAAGAAAAAGATAAGCAAAAGATCTCTTCTATTTTAATGGACCTTGTACCGTACTTCTAATATATTTGTAGAAAATTAAATATTTTACTCTTTTTCTTAGCTCCACATTTTATCACTTAGGCATAGGGAACCGCAGGAGTCATAGAAACCTACTGTTAAGACAATTTGTTTCCCGCTTTCCGCCTTTCGAGACATTGCGTATTGTTTGGCAGACCTCAACGAGGCGCTTGCCTAGTTGCCAGACCAAAAAAAAAATGGAAATGATACAATCCATGTTTCCCGAGTGGAAATCGAACTCAAAATCCGTTGCGTTTACAAGTAGGCAACTCATTAAATCAATTTAAATTATGTAAAATAATTTTGTATCTATAAATCAAAGCTCAGCATAAAATTATTGTGTTCGCACAACGAAGGGGCTTCGATGTAGAATTAATTGAAAAAAAAAAGAAAAATATCTAAATAAATAACTAAAGAACATTCTTACAACAGTTTAGTAAAAATAGTGAAATTGTCAATATTTTATAATGTCAGAAAACCAGCGGTCAATGTCCCTATTCTTGGAGATGTGTAAGACTAATTTTGTAGAGGAAATTATGAGGAAGTGGCTGTGACGAGTGACACGACTGAACCATTTGAATATTTGAGTCTTATTTAACTATTAATAGATATACATAAATATAATAATATATGACAAAACAACTTGTATATGTACGTGTTTAAAATAATTTAGCTTCACGCTATATCCCGCTTGTAGCAGGATAGGTAGAGAGAACCACAGGAAAGATGGAAACCTACTGTTAAGACACTCCTTTCCCCATACCTTTTTTTATTGCAAAGTCTCGGGTTCGATTACGGTTATAATATAATAACTCCTTAAAAAAATTTCTTAATCATGCTTCATACTATCTTAAGGTGCAACATTTCAGGTTCGATTACTGGTAGGGAAAATTATTTTAATTTCTTCGCTCTTTCATATCTCAAAAAATGAGTAGAAAGTGGAGAACGGAATGTTTTAACACTAGGTTTTCTATACTTTGTATCTGAATATATGTTACTTTTTAACTTTACTGTACAACTACTGTGTATTTGTTAGAATAAAGATTATAATTGCAGTTTTAGTTAATATATTTTAAAACTTAATTTTTATTTACTTAATTTAGATATTTTGTTGTACCAGTTAGGTGAAGCATAGGGTTGCGTCATCCATTACGAATGTGAAAAAAAAATCTGATGTTTTTGGTTCATATATTAGCCACCTTGTATGGTGAGTGCTCTATGCGGAGCTCAACGCCGTGAATCGTCTTGCCATTGTACATAAAGATAGTTTCAGATATTAGATATATTTTTAAGACAGTAAATGGAATGATCTCATAAGGGGATGCGACCTACGATACCTGTTTTCAAATCAAACATTAACATTAATGTAGGTACTATGACGGATTAAACATTTATTATATCAGAACAATTATGAGAAAATAAAAAAAAAGAATAGACAACCACAGGAAGTACATTTAGAATATAATAACACCATGATAAATATCCTTAACCACGTTATATGCCACCTTAAAACTCACCTTAAGGTGTTGAATCGTTAAGTAAAAATAAACATATTCCCCCAAATCGGAATTGAACCCGTTACCATCCTGATAAACCTCTTATATCCAAGTATAAATATACCAATGAAGTCTGTATTTAATTAATAGCTTCAAACATTAGAAGTGATGTTAGAACAAAATTAGACATAGTCAAGCCCACGTACGCGAGCCGCGTCCCGAGCGTTCGATATGTTTCTATATTAATAATTTTATATTTAGGATTCACTCATCTTTATTTAAGTTTCAATGTTCGTGTGCAATATTTTTTATGACGATTTTTTTACGCTTTATCCCACTGCTTTCACGCTTCACGCTTTATCCCTTTGCCTATCCTGGTATTAGTAGCATGGCAGGCAGAGGGAAGTGAAGGAACCGTGGGAACCTAGTGTTTAGACCCTCTGTTCCTCGCTTTTCCCATTTCAAGGTACTCATTTACATTTTTTGTCACCCTTGTCATATTTAAGGTACTTGTTTGTTTTAAAATATTCTATATAGGCAGATCATATAACACGAGTCCCATCGCGTTTCTTTTTGTAAACGTTATAAAAATAATTTAAATTAAATAGCAATTTATTATTTTAACTAACAATAATCCCACTATAAATAATTATTTCGTACAATAGAAACTAAACGTTTTCTTGAATAAATCTATTTTTATATATTATTTTCGATATTGACTTACCATTATAAAAATTACACTTTTTATCACAGTATGTAGAAGAATTAATTAATCTTAGATAGATTTAATTGAATTAAGAAATGGAATGCATTAAATATTTGTTAATAATTATTATTTTTGCTTACGCTATATGAACTTGTTATATAGGCAATCCTAAGTTAGTGTTAAAATTCTCTGTTCTCCACATAGAAACAATGCATGTTCAGTGGCGGAACTCTACGCCTTATGTTATTGTATCAGAAAAGCATGGAAAAATAATTTATACCTCCTTTAATTAGTATACGTTAAATGTTACCTTTTTTATATTTTAATATAGCTTATATATACGTATTATAAAACTTCTTTTACTTGGAAATAATTATAAATTATTTTAATATTTAATTTTACTTTGTTAATTTTATAATAATCTTGTTTTTATTGTATTAAAGTAATTTTATTAATATTTTACTTAGACTAGTAAGGTGAATTGCGAATATTTAATAAGTGAAGTAACAAGGGACAGAGAAAGCAGAAACTAAGCAACGGAGTGTCTTAACACTAGGTTCCTATGGTTCCTGCAGTTCCCTCTGCCTACCCTGCAATATGCGGGATAAAGCGTGAAGCTAAATAAAAGTAAAAAGAGCGTCATACCTGCTTTTAAATTTAATAACTCAATGCCGTGTTATGTCTTTCACATAGAATAAATTGCTAAGAACTGAAATAAATTACTTCTCATATGTAAATACATAATTATATGATAACTAAATACAATTTGTATACGACTTTAAAAGTAATGGAGGCATGAGGCTGGTTCTATAGGATAGTGGCCTGAGTGACCTGCGCCTACGCAATAGAGAAAGTTACTTATATAGAACGCGAACTAAGCCTATCGTATACAATAGAGTTGTACGATGTACGTTTAAATTTATGGCAGGATATATCACAGATGAAAAACGTTGTATATATATATATATATATATATATATATATATATATATATATATATATATATATATATATATATATATATATATATATATATATATATATATATATATATATATATATATATATACCCAGATTCGCAATTATCCGCACTATCCTAAATTAAATGATGTGGTGAGAAAATAATTAAAAGAAAACATACAAAAATTTGAACGCAGCGGGATTTGAACCAGCGTCCTTCTTTATTTTCTTTAAATGTTTTTTTTTATACTCACTGTGGATTAACAATTTAAAAATCATAAAAATATGTGCTGATTTCTTCATGACAAAGCACCTCTCCGAAATGGTAGTAGATAAAAAGTTGACGTGCATACGTGTATCTGTGATACCTACATGGATAAATGATTTTTGATTTGGATTTTTCTAATTATAAAAATGTTTAATAATTAGTTACGCGTACGCTTAAAGAAATAATAGGTCAGTTATAAAACTTTATATAATATTTTAATAAAGATATGTTCAATATGGATTATTCATCCATCCTCCACAAGTGGGAATCGAACTCACAAACCGTACCTTTAGTCGTATTCGTGTAACGACAACGTTAATGCGTCCCTGTTGTATTATTGGTGTAGCTTTCTCCTGTAAAATAGGCTAGGCACACAATCTAGAGTTAAGATCGTTATTTCCAAATACTTTTACGTTGCATGTCGAATGTCGAAGCCTTGAGTAGTTATTTTTCTGTCAATAATGGAGGAGCAAATTGAGCATAGTACGTACTAAATCTGTACTTAAGTGTGGTTATATCATCTTATTAACAAAAGACCTTCGTAAAATATTTGTTTGTTTGGTTTAATATCGACTAAAATTTTCTTTTTGGGTTCACGCTGGTCATATATCAGGCTAGGCAGTGGGCAGTTTCTCGAGAAATTTCTTTACGTGGTGGAACTCAACGCTGTACTTTTTCTTGTTGTCAGTGCGAAAAAAATGAAGATTAATTCCTTCTGCCTTAATAGATTATAATCGAAGCCACAACCGTGGCATTAACAGTCAGATACTGTGACACTGTGCCACTACGGCTATTACTTCAACAAAGTATAAACTTAAAATTACAACTAATTTATCCTGAATATTAAACAAAATTGAAATAAAAGCAATTACATATAATTATTCTCAGATATTTGAGATATGTAAGCGTAGGAGTATTTAATCCTAGATTTCAGAATTTACATTTAGCCTTTATCCGAGCTAGACCCAGATACGTTTCCTGTTTTCCAACAAGCGTTCGTGATTTCAAATTGAGCTGGAGTCACGTTTATCGTGCGGTACTTTTAACTCGAACTGGGTCAAATAAAATTCCTGGGAAATAAAAGAAATTCAATGAAACTATTCTTATAGAATTTATTGCGCATAATTTTACTGGAATTATATAGGATTTATATCCAACAAACAAATGTAGCCGCTTATCATTTCTTATTGAAAAGAAAAAGGGAAATTTATGGATTTTTGTTTTGGAAGTGGAGAAAATCAAATAAAATATCACTTCAAAGACATACTCGTACAGGTACGAGTACAAATTGTACTTATAAATGTACAATCAAAGGTCAAATTCGAAAAATTATCAAAAAAGAAAGTAACGATTTTGTATTTTTCCTCAAGGAAGCGTTTAAATCTAAGTTTAATCTAAGTCTACAATAGGTTATTTTGGGATAATCTGCAAACGAATAAAAAAACAAGGATACTCAATGGATAGAAAGCCAATTACTTACTAAAACTATTATTGCTTAATATTACATAGCCCAAGTATAACTGAAAAATCTTATGATATAATGTCATTTAATAGCGGCGTTGAGTTTCACCACTCAATACGCAATGCCTCGTAAAAAGTGGAAAGCAGGGACGGAGAAAGAAGGAACTAAGCAACGGAGTGTCTTAACTAGTCTAGGTTCCTATGGTTTCTGCAATTTCTTCTGCCTCAACTGCCATATGCAGGATAAGGATTATTTAAGATTACGGGACAGAATATCTTGACACCAGGTTCTTACAGCCTATTCTGCTATATGCAGTATACTGACTAAAGCTAAAAAAACAACATTATTATTTACATACATACATAACTTCACCCTTTATTTCTAACGGAGTAGCCAGAGAGAACGAGGCGCATAACGTTAAATATATACCTCTTTGTCTTCGTCCACTTTAACCTCTTCATATATGTTATCCGGAGGTTCTCATGCTTTAAACTGACCTTCCTTAGGTACCTTAACACAGTGTTCCCTAAGATCAACGGAGATCTTACCTTACGCTTCTTACCAAAGCCTCTCAGTCGGTAGCAAACTACTTAGTTAATCTTAAGGTATAACTCTAAATCCGAATTGCTTATCAAATCTGCATATAATCATCATTAAGCTATACATTAGTAGCTACGTGTTTAGAGAGATGACCTAGACTATTCTCGTCGTCCTATACAATGGCCGCTCGGATTTCTAGCGCGGCTCGTCCGACCGGTTTGTGTCTTGTCGTTTTCTTACTCTGGATAAGCCGTGTATGTCCAAGAGATTTTATGGGATTTGCTTTGAAATATATATATTTATATAGTAGATATATAAATATAGGTATATAGATATTTGTAAAATATAATGAAGCTTTCGCGAATTAAAAAGATCATGTCTTACTATAATTGTGCATATTTTACGTCGATATTGTACACTAACGTTGTTATCAGTTCAAGCTCTACCACGTATGTAGAGACTAAATAGAAAGACCTTAAAGTCAAAAATTTACCTAGGTTCTCTTTCCGCCGAAATTCCAAGCAAGTTGGTACTAATTATAGTTATTTTTAAATGTGACAACGTTTGTGTAAAGTTTTCGTATCGTAAGAATACAAAACGCGGTGTTGAGTTCCGCTACTTAAGAATTAACTAACATTCCGTTGAGTTCTTTCGTTTCAATTATATTAAAATGGAACAAAATCTTCAGTCTTTCCGGCTTACACATACTTTACTCCATGTGATCGCGCCTATGATGAATGATGGAAAAATAAGAAGATAATAGGAAAAATAAGAAGATTATAACGAAATTCGACGTTGCTAGACCTAAGTCTCAAGGCGCAATGGTACAAATTACGTATCTCCAATACTTGTGTCATGACAATCTTTTGTCAATTTGACAGGCTTTTTTTTCATTCATCACGAACACTGTAGAACATAAATTTTATGGTATACATGTATATGGTAAACTAAAGTAAGCTTTAAACCAGAGCCTTGCTAATATAATTCAAGATGTTGCGTCTTGGCATTGCAAACAATAGTCGTTTGGGAACAGGACGGACCGGTTGTGTGATATACATACAAGCACATACATATATATGTACGTAGTAGTATATGTATACGGGATATATTCTTGATTTGTTCATTGGAGAATTTAATTTGGTTTACTTGCATAACTTTCACACTGCGCTATATGAAAAACTATTTTATATATATATATATATATATATATATATATATATATATATATATATATATATATATATATATATATATATATATATATATATATATATATATATATATATATATATATATATATATATATATATATATATATATATATATATATATATTGACATATTATAAATTGAATTTAATACTCCAGGCGGAAATCGAATTACGATAACAATCCTAACCATCGTTGGTCTCATGTAAATGATATCATGTTTTACATACATTTGCGACATCTTTTTTTCCTTAACATACAAGTGTCGTTTTGATGTAAAGGTTCCTAGTGATTGCATTTCTCATTCATCTCCTTATACTTCTCTATATTAATGGCGTTTCGAGCGTAACATACAAAGAATGTATGATAAAGAAAGAGAATGTATGTCACAAAAAAGATCCAGTTGTATAGCTTCACGCTTTATTCCACACGTCGTTGGGTAAGCAGAGGGAACCACAGGAACCATGGCCAAATAATGATTAACCGAATATTAAGACAGTCTATTCGTCATTTTCCGCCTTCCTAGTAATTGTGCGTTGAAATTTGGATCTCAACGCTGCACTTTAGTTAGTTGCCAGTGCGAAGAAAATGGTAATGAAAAAATCTATCTTCCCCGAGTGGGAATCAAACCCACAAACCGTCGCGTTAACAGACACACGCTACGCGTCTGCGCCACAACGATCATCAATCCAGCTCCTCCTCTAGAGATCCAGTTTACAACCGCTATTATTATTAAATACAATATATAAACTATGACATAGAAATAATTACAGATAAAAAATCTATATACAGACAGACAATTTTTATTTATAAGGAAATACTTTATTATATAAATAAATATGCTAGAACCAATAAGAATCCTGATCATGTTTCCACACCCACACAGACTTTGATTAGAATACGATGGGATAGCGATATGTCCATTTATAATAGAAATATAGCCTCTATTTCTAAAGAAATAAAGAACAAAATCTCATATAACACTGTTAACACCATAAATAGTTTATTGAACTTTACACATTTGCGTGCAGATTCCTTCGTATAATTTTTGAAATGGCTTATAAATGCGTTTATGTAATCAATATATTGCACTATTTGCGCTACAGATACGATTATTGAATGCGATTTAAATAATTAATAAAAGAATTTCATTTCATGTTAAAAGAAAATATTTTATTTTTAATGATTTAAATCTTATTTTGTTGTTAGCATAGACAAAAGTTCCGCCTGTAATACTAAAATTTAATTAATATGGATATGGATTATTAATTATGGATACGTAAAATCTTTAAACTTTGAGGACCGTCGTGGCGCAGAGGCGCAACGTTTGCATGTAACGCGACGGTTTCTGGGTTCGATCCCCAGTCTGGGAAGATGGATTTTTCTATTTCCATTTTCTTCGCTCTGGCAAAACTAGGTAAAGCGCGGCGTTGAGTTCTGCAACAGGCAATGCCTCGAAAAAAGCGGAAAGCGGGGACGGAGAAAGCAGGGACTAAGCAACGGAGTGTCTTAACACTAGGTTCATATGGTTCCTGCAGTTCCCTCTGCCTACCCTGCCACGTGCGGGATAAAGCGTGAAGCAACAAAAAAAACTTCAAAGATCAAGGCAAAAGAGATTATAATCTACAATATCACAAATAAAATGATATATCAACCAAACGCTTAAAAAATTTTTTTACTTAAAGAAAAGTTGTTCGTTCATCGCTCGTTCTAAAGTGTAAATTAACAAAAATTATAAAATGCATCACTCTTTTTCCCACATATAGCAGAGAAGACTAAGGAAACCTAGTGTTAAGACACTCCGTCCCTCCTTTTCCAGTATGCCTAGTATGTATGGAGCGTTTAGCCCTGCCTTTGCCTTCTAACCAAAGCGAGAGTGAAACAATTAGTTCCCATAACGAGATTTCGAACCCAAAACTGTCGCGTTTACAGCCAATTCCGAAGCCGCTACGTCACCGTAGTTAATATATAAATTATGCAGAACAAATGAGCAATTATCATAAATTACTACGACAGGTATTTTATTTAGATATTTTGATCGGCATCTCTTGGCATGCTCCAATGGTGAATTGCATTCTACCGTGAAATCACATGACTCGGTCCATTCATAACGCGTCACCTACAGTTATAGTAGTGTTGAGAGATATCTCTATAAAACATAGTCGTAGATTCAAATCCTGCTTAAGAAAAATTATATTATTGTTGTTTTTTAGTCAGTTCGGAATGTTGCCTTTTAAAGGCAATGTTAGAGGACAGAGTGTCTAAGCACTATTTCTTTTATGCGAGATATAAAGCAAATAATATTTTTTTAATATTTGTACGCATATATAAAAGTATCTTTAAAATTGTATAACTGATTTACTTATAGTCCAGCGCATAGCACTGACTTGGTATATTTATGGAATTTTAGGCAAACTATCTAGAACTGAAAAATATACCTCAGAAAAATGAAAATTTTCCGTGGTATATGTTTTTAGTATTACATAGTTTATAAACAATATCTATCTGCAAAAGACTGGAGTTTTAGTAATTTTAGTTAAGTGTTGATATAAAAAAAAAAATTAATGTATGTTACTTTTCAAAAGTAAAAAACGACGCTTGCAAATTACTAAAATTCCAAATGAATGTACAATTTTTATAACCTTGTTTCATAATGACAAAAGGTTCCGAAATGTGTTACAGTCTGTTAGACTCACTAATTGAGGGCATTGAGGTCAACGAAGGGCTCAAAATGCGTGTCATATTCGGACAGTTGTTTTTTAAATGATGATTTTAAATGTTTGTTTTAATTTATATATTTAAAGGCGGTAGTTGTGGGTTGAAACCTCGTCTACGTTTTGTTACAAAAAATAAGGGTCATGTCATTCAATGCAACGCGCAACGTCTGAAATTTAGGCGAATAGAGATTTATTAAAAATTACAAGATGTTATTTATTTATGTTTTTTTTTCAACTTTATTCTTTATCCCGCTTATAGGTTGTGGGAACCCCAGGAACCATATATTTAATATAAATATTATTTTTAAATAATCTTTGTGTTGGAGGGTATATGGAAATAAGTAATTAATTCCTTAATTCTATGGATAGTTAATTTTGTTAATTCTATTAGTTTTTCAAATTTCTTATTAAAATTGTTTATTACAAAAAGACTTCTACAAGCACTTTTGAAATTTCTAAGTAAGTAAGAACTTAAAGAAAACACATTCTGAACTGTTCCGCTAAGAAGTTTCGCAAAAAACCTTAACATTTTCTATCTGAACTATCAAAGTTATAACTTTATCATTTAATTTATTTGTAACTACCTAAATGACCTAGGTACGTAACTAAGAAACGTAGTTCAAGTAAGAAACGCTTGAAGCATCTTGATACAAAGACTAGATTCTAGATGGAGAAGAATGAAAAGGATCTTCCGCTTAGGAAATTCTTCGCAATCCTAACCATTTATTATTCTGCATTAAGTTGCTTATTTATTTGTAAAAAATAATACAATACTATTGTATATATATATATATATATATATATATATATATATATATATATATATATATATATATATATATATATATATATATATATATATATATATATATATATATATATATATATATATATATATACGAGGTGTGTTCAAAAAGTATCGCGAATTTTGAATTTTCGCGGGTTACGTATATTCGAATTTCAATTTTTTTGTGGCGTTATGTTGGTACTCATGTCTCTCACTTATGCCGACAACCTCGGCCATTTTGAATGTTCACTTAATTGTTGACAGCTGCTTTGCTTGCACGTGTTTTGGATCGTCTTCGATTTTTACCCATTCAAAAAAATGGATCAAAGAACGTGTATCAAATTTTGTGTGAAAAACGAAATTAAGTGCGCGGATGCATTCCGAATGTTGACTGTGGCATACGGAGAAGCTACCTTGGACCGAAGCAACGTTTATCGGTGGTACAAAATGTTAAACGCCCGAGCACTTCAACAACAGACGAAAAAATTAATGAAGTGGAGAAAATGGTATTGGCCAATCGTCGAATCACCATTAGAGAAGTTGCTGAGGACCTAGACATATCGATTGGCTCGTGCCATTCGATTTTTATCAATGATTTGGGCATGAGACGGGTCGCCGCGAAATTCGTACCAAAATTGCTCAATTGCGACCAAAAACAGCATCGCATGAACATTGCTAATGAGATGTTGGACTCTGTCCGCGACGACCCAAATTTGCTCCAGAGGGTCATAACTGGTGACGAATCGTGGGTTTATGGTTATGACGTGGAAACCAAAGCTCAATCATCTCAATGGAAGCTGCCGCACGAACCAAGACCGAAAAAAGCGCGCCAAGTTCGGTCGAATGTGAAAGTTTTGCTGACAGTTTTCTTCGATTGCAGGGGCGTGGTGCATCATGAGTTCTTGCCACAGGGTAGAACGGTCAATAAGGTTTATTACCTGCAAGTTATGCGCAATTTGCGCGAAGCAATCCGCCAGAAACGCCCGGTTTTGTGGAAGAACAAAAATTGGCTTTTGCACCACGATAACGCCCCTGCTCACACATCGTTGCTTGTGCGCGACTTTTTGGCCAAAAACAACACACTAATGATGCCGCAGCCACCGTATTCCCCAGATCTGGCCCCCTGTGACTTTTTCTTGTTGCCTAAACTGAAGAGGCCCATGAAAGGACGACGTTATGCTACACTTGACGAGATAAAGACGGCATCGAAGGAGGAGCTGAACAAGATAAAAAAAAATGATTTTTTGAAGTGCTTCGAAGATTGGAAAAACCGTTGGCACAAGTGTATAATATCTCATGGGGATTACTTTGAAGGGGACAAAATAGATATTCATGAATAAATAAATAATTTTTGAAAAAACACAAAATTCGCGATACTTTTTGAACACACCTCGTATATATATATATATATATATATATATATATATATATATATATATATATATATATATATATATATATATATATATATATATATATATATATATATATATATATATATATATATAAATATATATATATATATATATATATATATATATATATATATATATATATATATATATATATATATATATTTATATTTATATATATAAATATAAATATATATATATATATATATATATATATATATATATATATATATATATATATATATATATATATATATATATATATATATATATATATATATATATATATATATATATATATATATATATATATATATATATATATATATATATATATATATATATATGTCGTTTTAGGTGTATATCAAATGTTATGATATTCCAGTTATATCAATTAAATATTCTTCAGTAGTGTTGACTGTCTAAATACTACTGTCATATATTGACAGTATAATAAATATTGTAATATGTGTATATGTAATATTTATAAAAAAATAATTAATCAAAATTAAAAAAAAAAAACAAAAATATTTGTAAACAATGTGACTCGTCTTAATGACTGGCAACACTGCATTCTGATAAGCAATTTTAAATTCTTATACAATTAGTCAGCACTTTGGCGGAGTAACGAGTGATATGAAAATATTTTAGATAAAAACTTTTATATAGAAAAATGTAGTGAAAAAGTCTCTTAAAAAATATAGTGGGGACGGAGAAAGCAAGGACTAAGTAACGGAGTGTCTTAACACTAGGTTCCACGGTTCCTGCAGCTTCCTCTGCCTACCTTGCCATGTGCGGGATAAAAGTGTGAAGCTAAAAAAAAGTCTCTTATAGTGTAATGGTTGAATTGAGTAACCATTTTGTACGTTTTTCACGCTCTATTTCGTATAGCGGTAGGCAGAGAGAATATAGAGTAATGAAACATATTTCCTATTAATACTTCACCACTTTAGAGATTGAATAGAGATTAGAGATTCTAGAGCCTACATATGTACCTATACATTTTTTATAAACTAGCATGAAGGCTTATTTAAAATAAATTTTAAGATATCGTTTAAATTTAAAAGCGATGGTGTCTTATGAGTACATAATCTGTGCTAAGTCGAGGCGATTTGAGATAGTTTTACAAGCCAAGTTCTAGCCATACTTAATGTATCGAAACCTTAACAGTAAATAGAAGATTTATTATACGGATCTGTTATATATATATATATATATATATATATATATATATATATATATATATATATATATATATATATATATATATATATATATATATATATATATATATATATATATATATATATATATATATATATATATATATATATATATATATATATATATATATATATATATATATATATATATATATATATATATATATATATATATATATATATATATATATATATATATATATATATATATATGTATCAAACATTTGATTTTGTAATTTTTAAATTGCAACACCTATATTCATATTCGCTTAAAGTACATTTACTTTCTACACTGAAAGTGAGTGACAGAACAATAATAACGAAACTTGTATGTAAACGTTTGAAAGCTAGAAGCTAATATACAATAATAAGCATATATATATATATATATATATATATATATATATATATATATATATATATATATATATATATATATATATATATATATATATATATATATATATATATATATATATATATATATATATATATATATATATATATATATATATATATATATATATATATATATATATATATATATATATATATATATATATATATATATATATATATATATATATATATATATATATATCCTTATAAAATATAATAGAACTAAGAAAGTGATACTATTGAGTCAATAACTACTAAATATATATTTATTTTACAGTAGAATTTCATTTAAAAGTATTTTATATTATTTCCAATAACATAACTTTTTGATATGAAAGTGGCATGGTGAGAAAGAGTTTGAGTGTCAGCACCATGGGTTGTGGTTCAATTTTTAATTAAAGATTGACTTGATTTTTGCCGCTTAGTACATAATGTGTTTAATTCCAAAATGTATAGAACAAATTATTTCGAATAAAATATATATGTAGGCATTGTAGAAGTGCACTATCAGTTTAATTATTTATGAAAATGCAAATGCTGTTTAAATTTATGGACAAATTTTATTAAGTTCAACGTACGATTAGAATATATATTCAAACATAGAGTAGAACATAATATATATAAAAAAACATAATATGTTTTCAAACAATCAAAATCACAAATAACATTTGAGTTTTACACAAAAAGGTAGAGCTTTAAAGCGTTACAATGTCAAACCGTCATTGAAAGGGTCATCAAGTCACTAGGGTACCGTGAAAAGTCCGTAGAGCTTTACATAAAAAGCGTACAATAGTTGTCTGGGCGACGTCTACACGTGGGTTCCGCGCATGCTTGCTAACTTAACGAGAACGCCGGCTAAGCAGTATCGAGCGATCCTCCGCATGAGGAGGTCATGCCGCGATGTCGGACGGTCGCGACTCACCGTCGCATAGTGGTCTACGCGATCGTGTCAGCTTTTTCGAAAGAGTTTGGTCTGGACGTACCAAGAGTGACTCGGTGGATGCTACAGCCGATGTAGACGAAATAGAACGTAAGATAGAACAGCGCAAGCGGAGACCGGAGTCACCTAAAATCGAAGTTAAGTTAAAACACACGCGAGACACACAATCTCCGTCTAAAAGTTACGAAAGTAGCTTTCCCAATTTGAAGTTGAGACATGTTGAAGCTGATGAAGAAAGGGTTGGGGGTCAGGTTGAAGAGGGCGACCTGGCTGCTGGCGTTCGCTTCGTCAAATTCGAACGTGTGACCGTTAAGAGGACGGTGACAGAAGTTGAAGAGAGACCAGATTCACCACAAACCGAGTGGTACTCTGAATACAAGCACCATGCTCTACACACAGCACCTAGAAAGGATTATGTACGCAGCAAATCTGAATACGATTCCCATATTGCTGAGATACGAGGTAAATACAACTACAAACATATTAATATATAGTTTAAAAACAATATAGATTTATTTTCTTACATTATAAGTTGAACTAGTTTTTTAAATGTATATTGTTTATTATTTAAAGGCTTTAGTAAATACGAGTCAGTTATAGTTTAAAATTAAAATTATGGCACTTGAACTGTTTTGCATAAAACACCATGCTTCGTTTATCAACAGTTTTGAAACAAAGCGAACTATCGAAAGTATTCAAATTAAGGAAAATTACATAGAGTAAATTTAAACAGACCTTTTATTTATTTATTCAATTTGACATTGACTTCAAGCAGTTTTGTAAACAAGTTTGATTTAAATATCTATACATTAATTTCTAATTAGAATTTTTATTAATAATAAAATAGTTTTCATTTTCCATGTTTTTGTTATAGTAAATATTTTTTACTAAATTATATAAATATATAATAAAAACATAATCGATATTACTCGTGCAAAAATAGGGCAGATAATACGTTATTCGCTGACGGATTTACTTTCTTATCTGCTGTGTATCTAGAAAATTTCCTTGTTATGACATAATGTCAAAAATATCGATATCTTATCGTTTTGTGACTCGGTTATTACAATTATAATTATTATGAACGCACCTAAAAATGAAATTGATTTAATTTTAAACTATAAGAAAGAGTGAAGATTTTTTAAAAGTATTTTTAGTTCTATTGATCAATTTTACAAATGATTGTAATATTTTGTATAATAAATAGTACTAAACGTGTAGTAGTAACTTAGCTGGTCTGTAAATATTACAACTCGTTTAAACTTCCTTCTGGAAATTTAAGCAAAATTACCTTATTCAGTTTCGCTAAGCACCTTCGTACTGAACTCCCGATTTCTCTAGAACATTAATTTCTACTTTTGTTTAAAAGTGGAGGGCTTTAACTTAATTCTTAAACTTAAACTGTGTGCTCTTCGCTATATGGGTTGGAACGATATACCAAGAATGCTGTTTTTAATTGTTGTTAATTATAATAATAAAATTGCGCAATGCCTCGAAATGGCGGAAAGCGGGGAACGGAGTCTCGTAACACTAGGTTCCTGCAGTTCCTGTGGGTCCTTCTGTTTACCTTGCAATGACCGGGATAAAGCGCGAAAAATATTTACTAAAAATTCAAGATGTATCACTTCCACTATGTCTAATAAAAAAATATTTATATAAACAAATGATATTAAGGGCTAATTACAGTGGTTAGTAAGTAAGTTGTTTGTCAATGCTGTCTACCAGATAAATACTTATACTATAAGCAGGTTTTTATCTAATTGATATTTCTATCAGAAAGTTGTGAAATCAAAATTTATTGTTACGGTACATATATCCTAACTGGAACATATCAGCAAGTGGTGAAACTGGCTCTTACATTTTCTAGAGGTGCTTTAGAAGAACTTACGTATACATGGGCGTTATTTTATGACATCACAAGTATATATGATTGTAAGTTAATTGCTTATTGCTCTTTACACAACGCTTCATCAAAGGAAATAATTATGGAAACATCTTAATTGTCCACACAACTCCATACATATACGAGGATATAAAATAAAAATATTTTTAAATATTACCTAAGCTTCGACGAATGCTTTAAAAAAATCTTTTAAACTACCTATTAGATTATGATGCGGTGTTTACTAAAAGACAGTGATTAGTGTCTCTATTTACGCAAATGTCAAATTTTTATAGTTACATGGTAAAATTTATTAATGCAGCATATATTTTTTGTTAATTTTGACTATAAAAAATTAAAATCGATGAGATGTTATTTTGTATATAAAAACAAAACTTATATAACTTAACTGTATCCAGTCAATAAGATAAGGAAACTATGTATGGCTTGTAAAGAAGTGACGGCAGACTAATTAACGGATGATGTCATCGACGCTCATCCATTTTATTTTATGTTTATTTATTCGCTTGATAAGTTTACCCGAAAGAAATAAAATAAAATATATTTATTTATAATAATATATAGACATTACATATTAACTATATTTATATATAATAATGTTATAAGAAATATCACAAATTCTAACGTAATGGTTGCCGGTCTCTTTAATTATCATTCGGGGAAGATGGATTACTTCATTTCCATTTTGTTCGCTCTGACAAGCTCGGCATTGAGGTGGAGAGCGGAGAACGGAGTGTCTTAACACTAGGTTCCCACTATTCGTGTGGTTCCCTCTGCCTACTCCAATAAATAAACGAGGTATAGAATGAAGAAAACAAAAAATCAGAGGATTCGAGCTTACAATAACCAAAGTCATTTTTTTGTCACTTTGTTATGAATTACGTATATATGAATATAAAAATATAATATAATATATAATGATATACACTATATAATGATACTATACTATGGTTGATATACACTATATAATGTGACAGCAACACAATATATACTAAGTAATTCGAAACGGAACTAGAGTGTTTTGGAATCTATCTTTTAAAATAAAACTTGATTCTAAATAAATGAAGCTGATAAGTATTAAGTATTAATAAAAAAAAACAATTAAACTATAAAAAGATATTAGTAGCTAGTGACTAATTTCTCTGTTAAATTAGTGAAAAAGAAACGAATCCTACGGCTAAGTGTTCGACGGTATAATTGGCAATGATGTCACCGCAAACACTTTGCAGTTCACGTTTATTTATGCGTCTGCTTCGTTGAATTTCGCTTGAATGGGACGCGGTTGTCGTACAAAATACAGGGGCTTGTTGCGAAATAAAAGACGTTTTGTTTTGTTTACTCAAGCGAGAAACTCTAAAATACTTGCTTAAAAGTACTCTAATAATTATATTTTTAAGTTATACCTAATTATATTTTGTATATAATGTTTGGTTATAAAAAAATATGTATAACAGAGAGAATCTAGTGTCTAAATACTCTTTTCTCCATATTTGAATAATCCAGTATTGAGTGGCAGAACTTAATATTGCGTTTTTCCTTTGAACTCAACGTTGCGTTTTGAAGTAAGTTAATTAAAAATATATATTCTGTGGGTTGAATTGATTACATTAACAATTAGATACTGCCTACAGCCTTTTCTTATCTTAAAATCCTTAAATATTAAAAAATATACTAATGAAAAGTCATTATTTGTATACTTTAAAACGAAACCTTATTCAAATTATATTGAATATGAAACTAAGCTACACTTTATATTCTTTGTACCGATGCCGACCGACATCACAGGTGGTCCGCTAATGCGCTTACGTGGCTTTAAGAGCATTTGTTCGTGTAATGATCGATGACATACTAGTAAGTGAAAAATGTAAAAGGATAATACGTGTTATTAAAATTTGATACAAATTAAAGTAAATGCAGTCACTGTTTCAAATACTGTGGTGACATTTAGATGTTTATACTACAATTAATCAGATCATTTTTTTTTTCAAATCATTTTTTACGTTCTTCTAGTAAAAATGTGTGTAATAGTAGACGCAATTAACACAATTAATTAATTGTAATAAATACCTTTTTTTAAATATAAGTGTGATAAATTTTTCAAATTGGAATATTTTGAAAAATTTATTTTAGATCAATTTATATTAGATCAAAGGAGCCTCTAGTAATTAAAAGTAACTTAATCTGCCATATTGTGAATTCCATCACTCACAGCGGAATGTTACGAAAAGGAGTGAAAAGTGATTAATTATTACGTTAAAAACAAATTATGTAAAAAATATTTAATGAAAAAAGAATATAAGCCGTCGTGGCACATAGGTGTAGCGTCTGCCTATAAACGCGACGGCTTGTGGGTTCGATTCCCACTCGAGGAAGATGGATTTTTCCATTTCTATTTTTTTCACTCTGACAACTAGACAAAACGCGGCTGTGAGTTCCGCCATTCAGCACATAGTGCCTCGTAAAAGGCGCAAGCGTGGTGCGGATTGTCTTAACACTAGGTTCCTATGGTTCCTGCTGTTCCCTCTGCCTACCTTGCCAAGTCGGGATAAAGTGTGAAGCTAAAACCCTTAGGCTAATTATTAGTACTTATTATAAATTTACGGCTAATTTGTGTAAAAATATGAGTTTCTTAAGTAAGTAACAAAAGATATAAGAATTAAATACAATTTCTTAAGTCAAAAGTGTCATGTTACCTTTTGAACCAAGGTTGCATATATTCTATTCACACGTACCATGCGCACGCGCACGAGCACACGCCCTTGCACGAGAGTGGTAACTTAATCTATTTCACAATTTAACTATTATTTACATTTGATGTTGTCTGTACTGAAATACAGATAAAAATAAAATAAAAAAATATTTAAAATACAAAGTTATTATAAACAACAATAGTGTCGAAAATAATTCATAAAACTAAGTATCATCGTGGCGGAGAGGAGAACAAGATGGCTTGTGGATTCGGTTCCCACTCGGGAAAGATAGATTATTTCATTTCCATTTTCTTCGCTCTGGCAACTAGGCAAAGCGCGGCGTTGAGTTCCGCCACTCAACACGCAATATCTCGAAAAGGCAGTAAGCAGGGAACGAAATGTCTTAACATCATGTTTCCATGGTTCCTGCAGCTCCCCCTGCCATGTGCAGGATAAAGCGTGAAATGACAATTTGGATGAAGATCTCGCAAGGTGTGAATGTATAGCAATAAAGAGTGTAACAATAAAATAAAAAAAAAATGTAAATAAAATAATTTTGGATTAATTTTACAAAAACGGTTTCTATATTATAAAACAAATTTTAATATTGTTATGTCTTTGCACCTAATATAATTTTCTTATACTATGCATATCACGCTTCCAGTTATTTTAATGGAGCGAATCGCGTGACCGATAAGCAGAAAGGCTTTATATATGTGTGTAAGTATGTAAAATACATATGTAATAGGTAACATCTTCTTAAAGGTTAATTATACTGTTAAAAGCCTATTGTTTATCGATAGATCTGCAAATCATCATCAATCATTATATATTATTTTTGGAAGAGTTTTGATTGCGCACACTTAGAGAGGCGAGTTTTTGACGTAGAATTTTACTTCTGATGCCGTTTTAAAGATTTTGTAAAAACGAATAGGTAAAAATGAGAAATAGCTGATGCTCATATATATATATATATATATATATATATATATATATATATATATATATATATATATATATATATATATATATATATATATATATATATATATATATATATATATATATATTTATACATAGAAAAGAAATATACATAATCAAAATAAACTACTAATACTAATAAAAATAAAATGCATATGTTCATTTAATTGGAACACAAGTAATGGCATCAACGGACAAGTGATAAATTTCAATTTGCAATCTTCCAACCTCCAGACTTGGACAAGGTTAAAGAATGTTTGCACACTTAAAAGAGACACCGTTTTACTATTTTTTTAATAGTCATGTCAATAAAAAAAAGTATATAACTTGCATTGATTGCTTAGAGGAGCGAAAAGAAAAATATCGGCTTATAATATAAATAACATATTTAGAGCAAAATTTAAATTATTAAAATTTAAATTTTGCTCTAAATATTATAATAAAAACAATATTAATACTTTTTTTTATTATAAACTAATTGCAATAAACATATATTTTTTTAGCTTCACGCATTGCCTCGTTCACAGCAGGATAGACAGAGGAAATCGTAGGAACCTTGCAGGAAACAAGAACTCCTTTCCTGCTTTCCGCCTTTGAGGCATTGCTTGTTGAGTGGCAGATCTCAACACCACGCTTGCCTAGTTGCCAGAGCGAAGAAAATGGAAATGAAATAGTCTATTCTCCCCTAGAAGGAATTTAACCTACAAACAACATGCAAACGTTCAAAATATATTAACTACAACATTTATTCTATCATTTCTCTTAACAATATTTAAAATCACATCAAAAGTGATCAAGTCACATGCATGTTTACCATATCTCGATAGTTTACACTACCACTTACCATATACCAAGGCGTCGATGATGTCATACTATTATCACTCGTAGTTCCGCTTATCGTAGAGGTCAAGAGCGAGCCCGATGACATATTTGGACAAACACCTACAGACAATTAGGGTATCGTTAAAGCACATTAAGTGTTTTAAAATTTCTTTATGATAATAGAAATATCAGACACAAGGAGATTTAATTAGATTTCTTTTTTGAAGAGACGTAGACTGAAGAAAATGAGTAAATGCTACGTTCTAAATTTTAAATCTTACCACTCTTTTGTCTTTCTCTAAATGTACATAGTTTCAAGTATGATTCATTTAAAATATCTATATTTACCTAAAACATTAACATTATATGTATATATATATATATATATATATATATATATATATATATATATATATATATATATATATATATATATATATATATATATATATATATATATACATATATATATATATATTTATATATATATATATATATATATATATATATATATATATATATATATATATATATATATATATATATATACATATATATATATATATATATATATATATATATATATATATATATATATATATATATATATATATATATATATATATATATATATATATATATATATATATATATATATATATATATATATATATATATATATATATATATATATATATATATATATATATATATATATATATATATATATATATATATATATATATATATATATATATATATATATATATATATATATATATATATATATATATATATATATATATATATTCTAATTGGGGATGACGACATGAATCTTTAACATAGAAAAACACATGTAATATAATATAAAAACGATGTTAGAATGAAAAATAGGTCGATTTCTGTTTCTGCTATTACTAAATATATACTACAGAGATGTTGAGATGGTACGAATAAACAGTATTATTCATATGCAGTAACCGATTCGATTCCTAGTCGGCAGAATGAGTGCTTTTCATTCTTTACTTAGGGAACAAAATATGCGATAGTGAGTTACGTCTTTCAACACGCAATTTTTCGTAAGGAGAAAAACGGAGACCGGAGTGTCTGATCACTAGTGTTCTCTGCTTACGTATGCTGGATATAGAGTGAAGCTAAAAAAAACATAACACTTTTAATGGAGATTCCTTTAATATATGGATATATTTACGACTTAGCGTATTTCTAGAAATCCTTTACAACCTACGTACGTGCTTTATCATAATTAAAGTAGCAATAAAATAAAGTTATGACGACGTTATAATTATATATTTATGTCTAATATATAAGGTTCAAAATCGCGAAAGTACTCGAAGTTTAGCTTTTGTATAGTCCTTGTTGTTGTGGCTACAAATCTTACTATTCTCGGATTATGGTAGATGGTAGACTTATATAATATTCATAACCTGTATATTTAGTTTCTATATTGAAACAAAACAGTTCTAAATTTCATTTTAACTCACTTAATTTTTGGTGAATTTAACATAATATAATGATGAAAACTGAATTTGCATCGGTTAAACCGTTCCTGAGACTATCGTGCACAAATAAACATACAAACATCTAATAGAATTAGGCTTTACTTCACGGAAGAAAAGAATTCATATGTGTCTTCTGCTATGCAATATATATATATATATATATATATATATATATATATATATATATATATATATATATATATATATATATATATATATATATATATATATATATATATATATATATATATATATATATATATATTGCATTATCCCGCACATAGCAAGGTAGCCAGAGGAAACCGCAAAAATTGTGGGAACGTAGTGTTAAGTCACTCTGTTCCTCGCTTTTAGACTAGTTGCCAGAGCGATGCAAATATAATCCATCCTTCTCGAATATCGAACCTACTAACCATTATCTCTTAGATTTTATTTATCTCTTTTATATAAGTAAAAGTAAAATAAAAAAAGGTACTTGCTTGAGATATTAATTTTTGTAATAACATATACTATGTAAATGTGTTAAACATATAAGAAAATTACTTCGTGTAGAGCTGCACGTACGCGCTTTAGATTTATTAGTTAAGTGGCCATCGAGTTGATGACGGTTCTTTCGTTTATTCTATTGATTGTATTAATAAAATTATAATAATATATTCCTAGTATTAAAAATGGTGTATTTAAAAAGATTAATTTGTAGTAGTTGTATTATATTTAAATAATATGTTTTAATATGTTCACTATATATATATATATATATATATATATATATATATATATATATATATATATATATATATATATATATATATATATATATATATATATATATATATATATATATATATATATATATATATATATATATATATATATATATATATATATATATATATATATATATATATATATATATATATATATATTAAATTAATTTAAAATTGAAATCTGCGGTACTATTGCGTATTTCATGTGTTTTTCATTTGCACTGACCTTCACCTTGAAGTTCCGCTCGAGAGGCGCAGCTAGGCGGTTGGCTTTACCTCCTAAAAGACCATAACAAGTTGCCAAATAATTTATAATTAAAATTATTTTTTGTATATTATTAATATCAAAAGTAATTTTAATCATTTAATTTTTTTTTAAATTATTTAATTAATTTTTATATTTGTGGAATTATAAATTAAGTCCAGTGCCAGTAGCTCAATGGTATATTGCCTAAATGTATACACGTTAATTACGAATTCAATTCACTTAACCTGAGAAAAGAAAATTCTCTCTCCTAACTTTGCCCTTACCTTTATCTCTTGCCTTTTCAAAGATAAAATAAGCTTTTTCTCACATACAAACCAATGTAAACGTTTTCGATATCGACATTCGGTAGGCACTCTCTATTTCATTTAAGACGTGCTTACGTCATTTAGCGAGAACTGACTTTAATTTACAATCATCGTGTCTAATCTGATCTAAGTTGTTTATGGTTGGCCTTATATGAAACTTGTTTCGTTTATTTGCCAATTTTGGTATAATATTGTATTAATAAATCTTATAGATTGATGCAATGCCCCGATAAAAGGCTGTGCGGGGGTAACGGAGTGTCTTAACACTAGGTTCTTGCGGTTTCCTCTGCCTTCCCTGTCATGTGCGGGTTAGAACATGAAGTCGAAAAAAACGATTGATATTAAAAGATAAATGAAAGATTTGACTTTATTTTTGGTTTAGTTTAATAGAAATACTAACATAACAAAGCTATAACATTTTAAGTAAGTGGACAGTGTTAAACTATAGTTGAAATATGTGAGGACTAATCTCCTAGATCCATTATCAATGATCGTATATAAATTATGAGGACCGTCGTGACGCAGAGACGCAATATCTGACTGTAAACGGGACGGGTTTTTGTGGGTTCAATTTCCACTCGAGGTTCTGTCAATTAGGCAAGAGCGATGATGAGCTCCGCTACTCAATATGCATTGCCTTGAAAAGGTGGTGCGCGGGGAACGGAGTGTCTTAATACTAGTTTCCCACAGTTAGTTCCTGCCGCACCCTCTTCCTCTTCTGCTGTGCGAGGAATATATATATATATATATATATATATATATATATATATATATATATATATATATATATATATATATATATATGTATATATATATATATATATATGTATATATATATATGTATATATATATATATATATATATATATATATATATATATATATATATATATATATATATATATATATATATATATATATATATATATATATATATATATATATATATATATATATATATATATATATATATATATATATATATATATATATATATATATATATATATATATGTATATATATATATGTATATAAGTATACCTTTAAAGATTAAGATAAAATAGTACGTAATATATACATGCGTATAGTAATATTTTAAAAGCATACTTCGTTTATTATCAGTGTCTCCTTGACAAAGTCATTTCGGTAACTGCATAGCTTTAAAATTCTTTAAGCATTTCATCCCGGCTATTTATAGAGCTTGTTAGTATTATGCAAAATAAGATGCAATATTTTTGTTTTAGCATTTTTTTATATATTTTAGCTAAATTAACTTCATTCTTTATTCCGCACAAAGCAGGGTTGTCAGAGGGAACCACGGGAACCGAAGAAACATATGTTAAGGCACTCCGTTTCCCATTTTTCGCCTTTTGAGGTATTGTGTGGCGCTTGCCTAGTTGCCAGAGCGAAACAATCTTCCCGAGTGGGAATCGAACCTACAAACCATCGGGCTTAAAAGCATAGGCTGCATATTACGCCACGATGGTACCAAGTAAATATTATATAAAATATTTGTTGACCATTGTTGCGTAGCGATACAGTGAAAAGTAGGAGCGACAGTTTTGGGTTCATTCCCTTTCGGGAAGAAAATTATTTTAACTTGCTCTAGTTTTGTCACTCAACATACAATGTGTTAAAATTAGGGGGAAGGTGTAGAACATAGTGTTAAGGCACAAAGCAATGTTTGAGAAATACTGCTAAGCAATTTCATCGTCGTGTATTTGAAACATTTATAACGAATATAGTTAAAAGTTTTTTTTTACTGTGGCGTTAAAACTCAAAGTGACTAAACACTATACATTATAGCTGATATATAAAAAGTTACAAGAGTGATAAAATGCTTCTTGAAATACAATAATTACAAAAGCTTTCAACAAAAAACAAACAATTTAATATGACTTTTAATAACACTGCAATAACATATATATGTCAACGTTACTATATCTTGAAAGCGAAGCGTCCCACATACAACGTAAAGGATAAGGCATGACCACATTCGTTTCGTCCATAAAAGGATCACTAATCTAAAACACCCAGATAACTAAATGTACATTGAAAAATCAACTTTATGTGTGTTGGTGAGAAGGTGTATTTTTCATGTAGACTTTTTAAAATCCAGATGATGGAATTCAAATAAGATACAAAAGGAATGTATATAGCATAAGGCGCTTAAGTTAAATGATTCATGATGGCTACAAGGGGTTTTAGTTTGTTTAAAACATGTGATATAATGTTTAAAAGTAATAAAAATATGAGGGTCGAGACGTAGAGGCGCAGCGTCTGCCTATAAACGCGACGGTTTGTAGGTTCGATTCCCACTCGAGGATGGATCTTTTAGCAATTCAATTTTAACAATCGAGCCTAAGCAATTTGCCAAAACGCGGCGTTGAGTTCCGGCACTCAATACGCAATGCCCTGAGAAGGCGGAAAACGAAAAACGGAGTGTCTTAACACTAGGTTCCCATGGTTCCTGCGGTTCCCATGGTTTCTACCTTTCTATAAGCGGGGGAAAATGTGAAGTTAAAAAAAGATTATGTATTTATCGAAGAGTGCAGAACTCTAAGTACGTACATTACTTTTTGTATTTACAAATATATTTTATCTTCTTGGAACGCATTTATCTTAAAATGTTACGTACATATATTATAAGTTATTAGTTGTTAATTATATACATTATAAATTTCAATCATTAATTTTTTAAAATCAAATTTTATTCAAATACTTAAGTTTTTTTTGCTACACAAAAAGCGCCACTCAAAAACTTGTTTTCTCGAAAATCGAGCGCTAAAACTTAATAATAATCCAACAAAAAACACATTTTAAATACAACTACAGTAGAAAGCGGAGTCAAAATCAAAATATTAGTATAAAAAGAATCAAATTCTCCTTCTTCTCAATCTTCTCAATGTTTCAGAATTGTATTCACCACCATTACATGCAACTACATCCATCTCAATAAGTCGCTTCAATGTAAGCTACTTATAGCAACGCATAAACTGGAATATATCGACCTCGGCTCTCCTTTTTAAATTCCAAATAAAATATGAGACTAAAAAGACTCACAAAATTCCTTTTCTTCTCCAGTCAGAATCGTATTTACTACTTCTGAATAAATCGCTTAATAGTCTACTCGTACAATTCTAAGAAAGACACTAAAACATTTTATATTCTGAATACTAAAGTAATTGCAATTTATGTATGTTAATTTGTGATGTAATAACCGACCGAAATATGACATCATACTTGTTTTTACCTTAACATTGGTGCGAAAATTGTTATTACTATAGCTTGTATGGTGATTTTAGAACTTAGAATAAATGAAGTAATAGAAAAAGATTTAATTTTCATGTTTAATTTTTGTATATATATACATTTCTTATATGTACAAAATGTTAAAGGAATATTTATTAAATTAAAAAGGTAGGTAGGTAGAGAGGTAGGTAGGTAAGTATAAGCACATAATACCTCTTGTATTGTGTTATATGGATTTTTTAAATATTTAAGTTCCGCCACTCAACACGCAATGCCTCGAAAACGGCGGAAAGCGGGGACGGAGAAAGCAGGGACTAAGCAACGGAGTGTCTTAACACTAGGTTCCCACGGTCCTGCAGTTCCCTCTGCCTACCCTGCTTTGTGCGGGATAAAGCGTGAAGCTAAAAAAAGAAAAAAAAAGAAAAAGGGATGAAAATGTTTTTCTAAAACTCAAGCTATAAACATATAATAATTTCTAACTTATTTCACTTGTTTACTCGTTTAATGCGATTTACTTCAAAAAAATCAATAATCAAATCAATTGTATATATTTTACATGTAAACATTTCAAATAAATAACTTTTAACTTAATACGCAGTACAATAACACATTATAATGTCACGTCGATTGTATTACAGATACGTATCTATAAATAAATGTGACCGGCGCTTAGGATAAACTAGACTCCTTCGATTATTTATTTACTATATTATTATTTTTTTTCCATACAAGAAGTTTCAGTTTTCGGTTTTTATTTTAAGTGTTGAATAATAGTTGTTTTTTGAAGAAAAATCAACTTTTAAATTAACTCTCTTGTGTAATAAATATTAAAATTCTTTGAATGATTTAGCAATCTATAGGTACAATACGCAAGCTTTATAATAGGTATTCCAATAACATTTATTAATTGTTTCGATAAAGGCCGGGTCTAGACTAACCCAGATTTAGAAAAATTCTAAATTTACCCTAGAGTGACTTTAGCATTTTTAAAATTATTGTAGTATTTTCATAGCTCCTTTTTCATTGTTAGATATTATAAAATAATATATAATGTCATGTCGATTGTATTACAACTACAGATACGTATCTATAAATAAATGTGATCGGCGCTTAGGATAAACTAGACTCCTTCGATTATTTATTTACTTTAATATTTGTTTATTTTCATACAAAAAGTTTAAGTTTTCAGGTTTGCCTGTATTTTTCTCTTGAATATATATATATATATATATATATATATATATATATATATATATATATATATATATATATATATATATATATATATATATATATATATATTCAAGAGAAAAATATAGCAAACCTGATAACTAACTTTAACTTATATATATATATATATATATATATATATATATATATATATATATATATATATATATATATATATATATATATATATATATATATATATATATATATATATATATATATATATATATATATATATATATATATATATATATATATATATATATATATATATCTTTTAAATGTTACTTGCTCTATCACTTTGCTCAACCTTAAAATGCCAATTAGCTAAAATTGGGTTACCAGTAGGTAATAGGTGCTTGTGAGGTTTCTTTGCTTTAGTCGTAATCTATGGCCGAAGCGGTCTTACCAAATTTGATTCAATTAGCTGGTATATATTAGATATTTGTTTCATTGAGAAACGGAAAACATTTGCGAATGCCTAATATTTCTTATAGAATATGAAACTTAAAATCTTGGGAAAAAATTGAAAATTACATTTACATATTTAAAACTTTATATATAGGTAAAATTAATTTAAATTAATAAATTATTGTTTTATAGGTATATTTTTGTTATAATTTTGTAAGATCTCCTCTACAGGTGAAGGTTTTCTCCAAATGCAGCCAATTCTATCTACATTAGACTATTTAAATCTAAAGCCAGTATTTTTGTTAAATCATCTACTCATCTCACTTGCGATGCGTTGAACTCCGCAATATGTACTACCGCTAATTATACGAAATTTTTAAGCAAATTTTAAAGTTAAAATAAATAACATTTCTAAACTAATTCTAATATTAAACCTTAAATTTATAACTGTTTGGACAGTCGTGGCGCGGAGGCGCAACGTCTGCCTGTAACGCGACGGTTTCTGGGTTCGATCCCCAGTCGGGGAAGATGGATTTTTCTATTTCCATTTTCTTCGCTCTGGCAACTAGAGCAAAGAGCGGCGTTGAGTTCCGCCACTCAACACGCAATGCCTCGAAAACGGCGGAAAGCGGGGACGGAGTAAGCAGGGACTAAGTAACGGAGTGTCTTAACACTAGGTTCGTATGTTCCTGCAGTTCCCTCTGCCTACCCTGCCATGTGTGGGATAAAGCGTGAAGCTTAAAAAAAATTGTAATTTTATTACTAAGCAAATAATACTGGAATTTGTTTATGTTTTCGTCTCTGCTTCCACCGCTTTTTTGATTATGTAAGGCGTCAATGTACTATAGGGCCTTTATACAAGTCAAGGTTGACGATTGAAGTACTTTTTCTTCGAACATTTTTACTTTAAGTGTTGAATAATAGTGGTTTTTTGAAGAAAATCCAATTTTAAAAATACATACATATATCTTATAAAATAAATATTAAAATTTTGTGAATGATTTAGCATTCTATAGGCAGAGTACGCAACGTTTGTAATAGGTATTTCAATGACATTTATTGTTGTTTTTAGTAAAGGTCGGGTTTAGACTAACCCAGATTTAGAAAAAATCTAAATTTAAGCTAGAGTGACTTTTCTAAAGGCACTTTAGGGTAAATTTGGAATTAGTCGAGAGTGCATTTTATAAAATATTTTATTATTTTTATGGCACCTTTTTCATAATTATTTAGATATAATTAAAGCATAAGCGTAGCATCTGCCTGTAAATGCGACGGTTTGTGGGTTCGATTCCCACTAGAAAAAGATGGACTTTTCATTTCCATTTTCTCCGCTCTGGCAACTAAGCTAAGCGTTGAGTTCAGCCATTCATTACGCAATGGCTCAGAAGACTGAAAGCTGGAAACGGAGTGTTTTAACACTAGTTAACCATGCTCACCTCTGTCTACTTTGCTGTAAGCGAGATAAAGCGTGAAGCTACAATAATAACATTGAGTTATTAAAAAATGTTATCTTAAAGCAATTACTGGTAAATTGCTCTGATATTAAATTAACAGACTTATAACAATATATATATATATATATATATATATATATATATATATATATATATATATATATATATATATATATATATATATATATATATATATATATATATATATATATATATATATATATATATATATATATATATATATATATATATATATATATATATATGTATATATATATATATATATATATATATATACAGAATCAAAAAAACCAATGTTAGTTTGGGTGTTCTTCAAGTACTACTTAGTCTTTTTGTCATAAGTTAAGTTCACACGACTGTAAGTCGCATGATTTAATACTAAAGGCCTTGACACGTATCAATTCTCCACGTTTTGCCTTTTTAGCCTCTTGTAGTAAAAACAACTGAATGATTTTATCTATTAGAGGTAACTTATAAGTACATTAGTGAAGTATGGTCGGCAGCTTACATTTTTGGTTACAGATTCAATTCTCGACTTGTATTTGCTATATAGGCACCAATTTAGTTTATTTTTTTAATCATTAGAAAGCTTTAAACTTAATTTGAAGTAATAGAACGAACTTAATTGCAATTTATTAATGATATATCTTTTCTGGGCATATGAAAGTATAAAATAGTATAAAACATAGTGTTTTTTGTACATAGTTGCTTAGATTATTATATATTATGTTATTATGATGATTATTTTATATATGGAAAATTAAAAGAAGGAGTCTCCTTTCCTAAAACGGAGCCTCTTTCTTTTGTAACTACAGTTTCTCTAAAATGTTGCCAAAGAAACGGAGGGCAATATTTACTGTATTAAAATTATTTCATAGATTTCCTTATTTGAGCAAATTGTTTAACAAACAATACAAACCGATGGCAATGAAATAGTATATTAATATTCTCATAAGAAGTTTACCTTTGCGTAGCCATTAAGTTGATGGATTATACAAGTTTATGGATATATGTAAATCATATCGTATTTAAGTGGTTTTAGATAAAATCAATATATATATATATATATATATATATATATATATATATATATATATATATATATATATATATATATATATATATATATATATATATATATATATATATATATATATATATGTATATTATGAAAGCGTAGCTTCTACCTGACCGTGTTTACAGTGCGCCGGCGCTTCGACCTTGGCATCGATTCGTCAAGTTTTGATTTGTATGTAGCGTGTCACACTCATATGCTCTAAACAATCGTTCATATTACAATATTATTAGTTTTACTTTTGAACATTTTTTTATTTTGTATTCATAAAAGCTAAACTTTATGTAAAGAAAATTTTGATTTTTCATTCATGTTTGAAAGCAGCCAGATAAAAGTTATAAACAACTTTTAAGACATTAACCTAGTATATCAATCATCTATTATATGTAAATATATCTTATATTTTCTTGTTTTCATGTACGTAATGGCGAGAGTAAGCTAATTGACTCTTAAATTTAAGTTAATAGACATTAAAATGTAAAAATTGATTCGTTCGACATTAAATGATATCTCTGAGTGCGGTAGTTAATCTTAGTTAATTTATAAATGAATATATAATATGTACATACCTTTACCATTTAAAGATATTAATTGCAGCTACTAATACCATTTCGTGGTTATCCATATGCCGGGCCGACCTTGTTTTTAACGCTTGTATAATGTTACAAAGCTATTCTTTGCTCAATATATATATATATATATATATATATATATATATATATATATATATATATATATATATATATATATATGTATATATATATATATATATATATATATATATATATATATACTATATATGCTTTGAAGATGGCTAGTAATGTAGGCAGTTTTGTACCCCACACATGGCAGAGTAGGCAGTGGCGGAACTTAATGCCTCATTTTGCCTTTTTACTAGAGCGTAAAAAATTAAAATCTTCTCTTCCAGTAGGAATCGAATCCAGTATCTGTTGCATCATAATATAAAAGATTTTAATATCACTTTAGGTTTGACTCTCATTCGCTGGTATACTTTTGTATTAGAAAATATTATTTTTTTGTCTTTTATTTTGATAAAGTCCTGTTTTTTAGCTTTCTTTTTACTTTTGAATGAAGAATTTTTATTATTAATATTTTAATGTTATTAAAATAGCTTTATCGTGATTCAAAGACCGTATGTGTTAGAAATAACAGAGTAGTGTTTATATACTATTCTGTTATTTAACGTGACACGTGACTTTTGAATGGCAGAGGCTACCTTCTATATAGAAACTATTAATATGAAGTGATATAGCATTCCTCGATAACTAGTAATTCCTGAGATAAACGCGGTCAACCATACACACGTTTTTCAATAAAATAAATAATATATAGATAGTTTGGCTGGACAAAGGACAATGCGATTGAGTAGCGAATCTAGAATGACCTAATAATACGTGACCTTTTTGGATGTCGCTTATTTGTACATACATAAAATTATACGAGATTAAATGTTCGTTGTGTGTATATATATTCTAGTTTTTTTGGCTTCACGCTATGTCCCGCATATTGTAGGGTAGGCAGAGGGAACTGCAGTGACCATATGAACCTAGTGTTAAGACACTCCGTTGCTTAGTCCCTTGCTTTCTCCGTCCCCGCTTTCCGCCTTTTTCGAGGCATTGCGTGTTGAGTGGCAGAACTCAACGCCGCGCTTGCTTAGTTTCCAGAGCGAAGAAAATGGAACTTCTCCGAGTGGGAATCGAACTCTCAAACCGTCGCGTTTACAGGCAGACGCTTACGCCTCTGCGCCACGCCGTATATATTTAATACTTGAATGAAATTTAAACCACCATCTTTGAAACTCAGGTAACTCGTCAATTAAAGCATATTACCTTGTTACATATTATCCTGTAAAAACATTAAAAATAGTTAAAAATAGCCTGCAAGCATTAGGTCATCATGTTATGTACACTCTTTGTGTACGTATTCGGGCCTCATTACCGATGACTAGCTCGGCTCGCTATATAAAACCAGTGACGGCTATTTAAATACATGGCATTGTCAATTTGTATTTAACTGGCACTGGCGCCCGTTGCGTTGTGTCACCTTTTATACCACCCAGGGCTATGGACACTATCCGACTTCATCTATTTATTCCATATATCGTGTATATGTAATTTTTCGATGTAGTTACACTTAAATTTAGTTGTAAATATAACTACATATGTAATTTCACGCTTTATCACGCTTATAGAAGGGTGGAAGAATGGTAGATACAAAGAACCGCAGGATCCGTGGAAATTTAGTGTTGAGACACTCCGTTCCCCGCATTCCGCCTTTTCGAAGAATTGCGTGTTGACTGGCGGAATTTAACACCGAGCTTTGTCTACTCTGTCATTACGTCTTCTTTTTCCAGTGTATCTGTATTCTAATATATCATATATTTATGTATGAAATATGTGAAATGTGCTTAATTTAGTATTAAATAACAAAATATAGATATAGCTTTACCGCGTTTTGGTTAAAATTTTTAATCTACTATAGACATTTTCTATTTTCCTAATAGAAATTGAAATAGATAAAATCCTAGTTTCTTAAACAGTAATTACCTAAGAATGATTGGACGTTAACGTAACATGAAAGAAGAGATCGATTTATACCCAAAGTAATTGTATAGGCATCGTAACTTCAGTCATTAACCGACTAGTTGTAAACTTCTGAACAAGTTTTCAAAAGATATAAATATTTAAAGGCTTATGTTTTATACTATTTTCATACTATGTTTGGAGTTTACTTACAATTTCTATTACCTTGCCATTGGTAGAATAATTTTAGCCATATAAGATAAATTTGTCACTGACATATTATTTGTCTTCGTCATAATACTATTATGTCATCGTCATTTCCAGAGCAAGAATCCCATGGAGGTAAGAAGACACATAATTAAGAAAAAAAAGCTTTCCAGTAGGTTTTTAAAATTTTAAAACATTCTTTAACAAGAAATGCCAAGATTGTTGATAAATAAATGGCTTTTATATAATATGTTTTGTCGTTATGTTGTTAAAGCAACTGGTTTTTGTGAAGCGGCGCATCTCAAGGTTAATTTGCGGCTGTGATGAAATGTATGAAATCAAAGGACGAGTCTCCTCGTTATTTGGCATATTTTCTAAAGTCTATAACAGGTGTATTAAGCGCAAGTGGCTGTAAAAATCCTGTCCTAGTCTATGACAACGTAATAGAACCTTAAATTTATTATATATATTTTTTTAAGCTTCACATTTTACTATAATTAAGATTGAGTAAAGTAAGGTTCTAAATCATTTTATAATCAAAATCGATTATTTATTCTATTGTGCTTATATAATATATTCGATAAAAGAAAACTTGATCGCAGGTAGTAAAATTAACATGCAATCGATGTTTTGCTCTTTTCCATATTTCCAGTTAATCGCTTTGAGATAAGCGGATTAACGATTTATACTAGTACTAAAATATACATAATATTTTATCGCTAATTAATGGAATGCATGATTTAAATTTTATTTATACTTTCAACTAAGTAGTAAAGCGGAGACGGAGAAAGCGGGGACTAAGCAACGGAGTGTCTTAACACTAGGTTCATATGTTTCCTGCAGTTTCCTCTGCCTACCCTGCAATATGCGGAATAAAGCGTGAAGTTAAAAAAAAAGATTAAGTTGTTGAATTTTATTTTATTTTCACACATTTGTACCGTCTACCAACAGAAGACCGAAACGCTACGATTTGTAGGTTCAATTCCAGCTTAAAGAAGATGGATTTTTTAGCTCTGACAATTAGGCAAGCGCGATGTTAAATTCCGGCACTCAACACGTAATGCCTAGAAAAGACTGAAAGTATCAAGGTGTTATTAACATTAGTTCCCACGATTCCTGTGGTTCCCTCTGCCTATTGTAAATAGATAAAGCATGAAATTAAAAATGTATAAGTATAATCACCTGGAATAGAGAAATAGATAACTTGTCTTCGTGACCTTGAAAACGTTTATAGAGATTTTGATCTCTTTAGACACCTGTTGAGAAAATTTTAAGACAAGAACACAATACACGTTAAGCTATATTAAGATAAGTTAATAATAAACAAACTATCTAAAAGTTTTATTATTTAAAGTTAATCGTTTCAAACTGACCCACTGTGCTTGGGGCCAGAATGTACCTAGTTCTAAACACGACATGGGTTTTTCAATTCAATGATTAATTCGGTCTAGTCCTAAGTAAATATTAGGGTACCTGTTAGCACCAACAGGTAGGTATTGTAATACTTTATTGCTTAGGTTTACGTTGCTTAGGTAACCCCTATTACCATGCGTGTAATACGGGTTTCCATGGTAACGCGTATGTCACGATATAATAATAGTGTTTGCTAAAAAACAAGAAATTATTATTTTAAAATATTTCTGATGGATTATTATAAACAAATATTAGCTTTTTTACATTTTTTTATATTTCACTTCAGAACAAATGTGACTTATGCATAAACCTTACTCGTTCAAAATATATATTTGTATTTGTAGGTTTAAGATTCATATTTATAAATATAAATTTATATATGTAGGTTCATCTTCTTTTGCTAGACAACCACACTAGTTGTTGCCAGGGCCTGGTTTCCGAGATCAAAGATCTTTAACGTTTTAATATGTTACGTAAATAGTATCATTGAGGCTGTTATGATGATGATAAAGGTTTTGGGTTCCATCCCCTTAAGAGAAATGAATTTTTCTCTTCCCACTCTGGTAAGACAAAATTAAGTACCGATATTAAATACACATTATCTCGAATAAGGGTTGAGAGTGTTTTGACACTAGTTTCTCTTTAGCCATCCTGTAAAACTGAAAATAATGCGCCTATAGCGATATTGCATGATAAACGTCATTTTTATAGTATTACGTGACTCGACGCACAAAATTTATATTTTTATGATATATATTTCAGAACGTTTCCCTGAAACTTCCCTCCCTATTTTCATGTTACCTCCCTGTGTAATGTGAGAGTAAAAAATTAGGAAATTCTAAATAAAATACTATCGCATGTGCTTTAGGCATAAAAATGACAAAAGATATAAAATTTAACTTGCTCAAACAGTTTATTATTTAAGTATTTGGGAACATTTCATCAACAAACAACGTTTTCGACAAAAAAACAATCGACAAAATCGATCGACAAATCGACAAAAAAAAATGACAACAGTAATTAAAGAAGATAAACCAAAAAACAAACACGGGAAGGTGGATTTTTCACATTCATTTCCATTGCTTTGGCAACTAGGCAAATGCGACTTTGAGTTCTGCCACTCAACGGAAAGCGGGGAACAGAGTGTCTAAACACCAGGTTCCCACAATTCCTGCGACTTCCGGTGGCCTACGCTTCTATATATATATATATATATATATATATATATATATATATATATATATATATATATATATATATATATATATATATATATATATATATATATATATATATATATATATATATATATATATATATATATATATATATATATATATATATATATATATATATATATATATATATATATATATATATATATATATATATATATATATATATATATATATATATATATATATATATATATATATATATATATATATATATATATATATATATATATATATATATATATATATATATATATATATATATATATATATATATATATATATATATATATATATATATATATATATATATATATATATATATATATATATATATATATATATATATATATATATATATATATATATATATATATATATATATATATATATATATATATATATATATATATATATATATATATATATATATATATATATATATATATATATATATATATATATATATATATATATATATATATATATATATATATATATATATATATATATATATATATATATATATATATATATATATATATATATATATATATATATATATATATATATATATATATATATATATATATATATATATATATTAGGTGCTCATACAAAATTAAAAAAAAAATTTAATGCATAAGAAAATTGGCTTAATTTTTATATTCAAATTATTATAAATACTAATAAATTATATACGTAAAAATTCAGGCAAACATGAAAAACACAATATATACAGCCTAGTGTCTACAGAGATAGGTCGTTGCCCGTACCAGTCGCTACCGATGGCGTGCATCAGGAACTACCTACCATTGGATTAATGCAATGATTGAACTTAATGATCGTTTTGTAAACTTTTATGACATTCTGAAAAGAAATTTTATATGTAATAATTTTATTAAATATCATCGTGACATTGGCACAGTAGTTTCCTGTGAACGTGACGATTGTGAGTTTGATTACTGTTTGGGGAGAATTAAGTATTTTTATTTAACTGGCTCTAGTAATAAAACAAAGAATGGTATTCCGTCACTCAGTATACAATATCTCGAGAGGTGGAAAATGAGGTACGGAGTGTCTTAAGCCGGTATTTCTTCTGCCCTAGTCTAAATAAAAATAGAATGTACAAATTATTGACAGTCATACGTCTACGTTATACAGTAAAGATTATTAGTTGGTTCTCTCCACCGATTAAGTGACATATATACATTATAAATTCAAACGTCCGAGGTCACTCACGCGATCGCAGGTGAAAGGGGTTATTTACAAACAATTAAAGTATTAATATATTGTTTAAATTCAAAATATTCTTTTTGACGTGACAACGTCTTAAATTAGGTTGCGGCTCGGAGTCACATATGAAAAAGGTAACGTAACGATGTGTCAACTGTCACCGAACTATGATCGGTCCGCCGCGCGTATCACTTGACACATGTTTTAGTAACAATGTTTTAGTAAACAACATATATTTTCTATAGTTAAAATTTGTGCAATTTATATTATAATTATTAATCATATCAATAAATATTCTACCGAATTCTAATTAGTACATTTGGTTCAAAAAAACGATGGCGCTATCGAAATTAATCGAATTATCCCACAACAAGTATTTCCACATATTTATAACAGAACTTTGACTATTGTTAAAATAAGTGACCAAAAGAAATGTAAATTTTATCTTTCAATTTTATCTGAATGGAGCTGAAGCATTTTGAGACGTTAATTAACATTAAATAGATTTAAATGTAAATTTGTACCATTTTAATGTCAGTTAAATGCTAACTGTCGTCTCGATTGTGATAAATAGTCTTCAGTGAGGATAGATTTATTGCTAAAACTCTGTCTACTACATCGACAAGCAATTTATCAGAGATGAGTTAAACAAACTAGAAAAAAGTACCACAAACTAATTTGAACCGTGGACCATATCCATGTTAAATTAGACCTTGACTCTAACTTTGTTATTATTTTCTAAGCTCTGTGTAATTTTTAAAAATCTTGAAAAACTTTTAACTCATCATTTATAAAAGTTATTTAAAATTCTAGAGGACCGTCACGGCGCGACGCGTGGCGTCTGTCTTAAAACAAAACGGTTTATAGGTTCAATTCCCACTCAGGGGAGATAAATTTAACACTAGGGTCTCACGTTTCTTGTAATTCCCTCCGCCTACTTTGCTAGGGATTTGCGAGGGATAAACAAATATATCTTATATTTAAAGATTGTGAAATTAATTTTGCTAAGAACGTCAGTTATTATGTAATGTAGGCAGTTTTAATAAACAAATGAAATCATTGAAAATTAAGGGCTCGTGGCGCAGTGGTGCCGTGGCACTGCATTTATCGCATTATTAGTTCAATCTCTACTTATATCTATAACAATTATGCATAAAAAGTTTCTGTTTAATAAAACGAAACGTGGTGTTCACACTATAGTCACACTATAATTCTTTTTGCTTAACGAATCGTAAACACAACTTAAATTTCAAGTTTATTAAGTCAATACACACATATATATATATATATATATATATATATATATATATATATATATATATATATATATATATATATATATATATATATATATATATATATATATATATATATATATATATATATATATATATATATATATATATATATATATATATATATATATATATATATATATATATATATATATATATATATGTGTGTGTGTATTGCATAAACTAAAACAGAAGTGCATGAACTCATAAACTACAAATAGATATTATCGTTTTATAGAAGTATTCTTGATATTTAGCATCATGTAACAATACACGCATTAGCGGATCACTGAACTTGGCAAGTTGCACCGTGATTCAGAAATGCACTTCACTTGACGACATATACAGGAATAGCTTTGTTTGCAATTCAAAACATGAACATTAAATAAGTTATTTAGTACCGTTTCTCTTTTTCAGTTTAGGTAAATAATGAGTCAGTTTTAGTTCAGTTAGCCGCACAGTGTATGATTGTTAGTGAGACGGTTTGGGGTTCGATTCCTTCTTGCGGAAAATATGCGGGATACTGCGTGATACTTTTTCGTAATGATGAGTGATAATTAAAAGAAAGTTCTATTGACTTCTTTATTTTTGACAGATTTAGTCTAAATAACGATAACTGTTATACGAAAACTAACTTCTATATTTATTGTTTTTATTTTTGTTATACATAATAATATATTGTTATTTCTGCATTAAATATTTTTATGATTTTTAAAGTGTTAATCCACACTGAGGATAGAAAAGTCCTTTAGAAAATTTTGATATGTTTTCTTTAAGTATTTTTTTATTTTTTATTATTTCTGCATTGGTCCCCAAACTTCACTTCCTTTGACACATTTCGTGCTAAACGGCAAAACTAATTAGATTCTATTTATATTATGTCTAAAACATTTGAATATATTATATAAAATAAGATAAGTAATTTCATTATAATAAAATAATAAATATTTATAAACTAAATATAAACGTTTTATCGATGAAGTTTAGAGTCACAGTGCATTGTGAGTCAGACATGTCCTAACAAAGCCAAGATGTTTTCTAATAAAATAAATAGTTACATATTTTTTATGGCTAATCTCTTTTCTCTACATAGCTAACTGGGCGGAGAGATCTAGCTTTCTTCCTAAAGCTTATCTTAGATCTAGCTTTCTTTCTAAAGACTAAACCAGTTCTCCGTTCAAGATATCGTATGTTAAATGGCGAAAATTAACGCCCCACTTTGTCTTACTTAAGCCTTACCTATGTCTTACCTAGCCACGCAAAGTAATCGAATTCACGGCCCTCAAAATAAAAAATACACAAAAAACCATTTATATAAATATTTTACTTTGTTACAGATGAACAAGAGAGAGTACAAAAGAAGACATTCGTTAATTGGATCAATTCGCACTTATCAAAGGTAAATAAATGATTAAACTTAAAAATATACGTTTCCCGATAATAATGCTAGAGGTCAGTTATTATCGTAATAATTAAAAGTACATACGTAAAGTGACTTTATATTGTTTAAATGAAATATTATTATATGAATTAATAAAATAATTTAACAGAAAAAAATAAAAATATAATCGATTCTGAAACTATGGCCCAAATGGCCTGAAACCAACACTGAAATTAATCACTGAATATAGAAATAAAATGATGAAAAACCTATATTTCTGTACTGACCTGATTTTCAGCTCCAAATTTAGTTGTTGGTTCAAATTCCAACAAATATAAAATGATTTTTGTTATATTAAAAAGTAATTGTACTATAATAATAATCCTAAGTATATGTTAAATTATATGTGTATATATATGTTATACAGCGCATACCTCCGATGCGGATCGACGACCTTATTTACGACTTGCGAGACGGCACCAAGCTCCTAGCGCTACTTGAAGTATTGTCTGGCGAGAAATTGGTAAGTATTGGTAGTTTTACTTAGTCATTTATTTTATTAAAAAGCCTTTCTTGAAATAGCTATTTTTTCCCTATTTTGTTAATCAGTGACGTTGAATTCCATAACTCAACTTGATATCTTAACAGTAAAGCTAAAAGTTACAAATTAAATAAAATTTAATTTAAATACAATTACGCACACGCACACACGTACACGCACACGCACACACACACACACACACACACACACACACACACACACACACACACACACACACACACACACACACACACACACACACACACACACACACACACACACACATATATATATATATATATATATATATATATATATATATATATACATATATATATATATATATATATATATATATATATATATATATATATATATATATATATATATATATATATATATATATATATATATATATATATATATATATATATATATATATATATATATATATATATATATATATATATATATATATATATATATATATATATATATATATATATATATATATATATATATATATATATATATATATATATATATATATATATATATATATATATATATATATATATATATATATATATATATATATATATATTCGTTTTATCAGAATACCTTAAGGATGCTCTCACATTGGCAAACATCCATAAATATTACCAGCGCATATCCGTCAGGCACTTGACAATGAATCGCTCGATGCGCCTTTACATTACAAGCACAGATACTTCAAACATTTCTCGAGTAATGCTTGATTAGATAGCGGGATTGATGTTATAACTGCTCACCGTGGAATTAATATATGATATACTTTGATGCTAAGTAGTGAATTTAGCCGAATATACATAATTTCCGGTAAGAGGACCGTCGTGGAGCAGAAATGCAGCATCTGCTTGTGAACGCGGCAGTTTGTAGGTTCAATTTCCACTAAGGGAAGAAGGATTTATCATTTCCGTTTTCCTCGCTCTGGCTATTAGGCAAGTCGCGGCGTTGACTGCCACCACCCAACGCGCAATGCCTCAAAAAGGTTCAATGCGGAGAACGGAGTGTCTTAACACTGGGTCCTTACGATTCCTGCGGTTCCCTCTGCCTACCTCTGCTGTAAGCAGAAAAACGTGAAGCTGAAAAAATTAAAATAAGTTCATCATATTTAAAAAACCTAATTAGCTAACTTGGATTATGTCAAATAAGTTATTTATTAGTAGTCTTTACCGGTTATGTAATAGCGTAATATAGAACTAGAGAACTTAGTGCAAAACATTGCAAATTGAATGGTATAAATAAAAATCCGCATTACTTAATACAGAATAGAAATATACATAATATACTTTTCTGAATATGCATCGAATCGTATTTACAGTAGCACACTGTTACATGGCCCTTTCTTCTCTTAATTTTAATAAATCATTTAAATTTTTTTGACCAATGTAACTTTGCTATTTTGGACTTTCTTTTTATATATTAATTATGATCCAAATATGTTATTAACCAAATTTAATATTCACAGCCAATGGAACGTGGCCGTGTGCTACGCCGTCCACACTTCCTGTCAAACGCGAACACTGCACTACGTTTCTTAGCTGGCAAACGGATCAAGTTGGTCAACATAAACGCTGCAGACCTCGTAGATGGACGACCAGCTGTCGTTCTTGGTCTTATCTGGACCATAATCTTATATTTCCAGGTAATTATTGCTATGTTCCAGTTAGTACTGGTTTAATGCTTCCATTTGAGATTTGGTACAAATTAACACAATATTTAGAAAAATATTTTAGTACACAGCAATTTTAATAATTCTCTTAATACTTAAATATAATAGTTATTTTATTAATAGAAATTGGTTGTTACAAAAACCTTAGCCTAGATAACAGTAGGTCAATAGGTCATTAATCAAAATAAATAACCCAAGATGACATTTGACCTAGAGAAAGGACTTTCAACACTGACTGTATTGTTCAGATAGAATCTTGTATACCCACTTTCTCTTCTTACAATTCGCTATACTAAAGCATTATTTGTAGATTATTTTACACTAACAATATACAGTATACATAAAGCCTAGTGATGTACGTTAGACTAGATAGTAAGATAACACGGTTGAATGCACTAACTGTTAGCCAGTTATAATGAGGATAAATCTGAATTCTTTTTTAGTAGTAAAGAGTGTTTGACTTGTTAATAATGCAGTTACAATCAATTATATTGAACTAAATACATAAATGGTTTAATAAATATAAGATAAGCTGTTTATTTGCAAAGAATTATAAGAAAATATTCCAAACGGCGGGAAATTATAAAACAAAATGTGTTCTAAAGTTAACGTATGAGATAATCGACAGCTTGATATTACATTAATTACGGAGGCATTTTGGTAACTTAATGGATATATGTAATTTTTTCGTCTACCATCAATTTGTTTTTGCTTATTTATTAAAACCTATTCCTGCCTTTGCCTAGCATATCCCCAAGATATATTCTCATTTTAATTGGCTTGATATATTTTGTTTGCGCAAGCTTCATTCAATGTATTGGACCCACAGGAAAGAGGACGAGAGGTGGGTGAAATGCAAGCTTATAGTTACGATAAATTATTATGTATTTTGATAAGCAAAGAGGTTGTTTAGATTTAATATATCTAGAAATTTATTTAAAAGGGTCAATTTGAAAAAAGAAACAAATATTGTATTATACGTTTGAACTTATAACTTGCCGTTTAAATTGTTTGAAAATAATTTAACCGACAAGTGCTGAATTTTTTAAAATTTATTTTACAGAGATATAGAAATATTTGTGCTTTTCTTGATCTAGAACTCTATTAATTACCACTGCTTTGTTTGCATTTTGATTTATTTGGTATATTTACCTTTCCACTGTGCTGGCAACTCTTTATGACATCCGTCTAAGCCATCACACATCATCAGATCCAGCATGTATCCCACATAAAAAATACTACTTTAATAACTAAAAAAACCAAGTTTCTACAAAAAAAAGCAAGTTGTGAATTTGAAGCCTTGCATCACATTAAAGTTAAATTTAAATACAGCTTTTAAATTATTGTTTTTCTAAAGCGATAACATAACAAAGCTTTAACAAATTTTCTTTCAAATTCTCACTCATAAATATTGTTAGGAATATTGTATTTCTTTGCTAATTTATAATTTATTCTAATAGATCGAAGAAAACAGCCGTGCGCTGGAATATCTTAGCGGATCACGATGTGCGTCTGTCATGTCTCAAGAATCAGGCGCCGCCACACCGACCCACAAAGCCGAAGACAGGTGGAAGCAAGGGGCTAAGAAAACTCTATTGCAATGGGTTGCGAATGCTTTGCCTAAGTAAGTTCATTCTTCATAAAATGGTTTAGTTTGGACAACATTACTGGTAAATCCATTTGGTAGATATTTAGGAAAATTATTTTAAATATTTAATTACTGTTTTCTTCGTTCTGGCACTCAATACTCAATGCCTCGAAAGGCGAAATGCAGGGAATGGAGTGTCTTTACACTAGGCTCTAACGGTCCTTTTAAAGGGACGAGGGTCGTCGTGGCGCAGAGGCGTAAGCGTCTGCTTGTAAACGCGACAGTTTGTGGATTCGATTCCCACTCGGGGAAGATGGATTTTTCTATTTCCAATTTATTCGCTCTGGAAACTGGAAACTAGGCAAAGCGCGGCGTTGAGTTCCGCCACTCAACACGCAATGCCTCGAAAAAGGCGGAAAGTTGGGACCAAGAAAGCAGGAACTAAGCAACGGATTGTCTTAACACTAGGTTCATAGAGTTCCTGCAGTTCCCTCTGCCTATCCTGCCATGTGCAGAATAAAACGTGAAACCTTTTAAAACCGTCGTGGCGCAGAGGCGCAACGTCTGCCTGTAACGCGACAGTTTCTGGGTTCGATCCCCAGTCGGAGAAGATGGATTTTTCCATTTCCATTTTCTTCGCTCTGGCAAACTAGGCAAAGCGCGGCGTTGAGTTCCGCCACTCAACACGCAATGCCTCGAAAAAGGCGGAAACCGGGGACGGAGAAAGCAGGGACTAAGCAACAAAGTGTCTTAACACTAGGTTCCCACGGCCCCTGCAGTTCCCTCTGCCTACCCTGCCATGTGCGGGATAAAGCGTGAAGCTTAAAAAAAAATTCTTTTAATTCTAAATATTCCTACATGATATTTCGCAATCACGATTTACATTTTTTAATAGTTAAGAAAATTGACTGAAAACTAATTTACTTTTTGTTGAATTTACCATAAAATTAATGTAAAACGACATTTAAAATTATAATTTTCAGACTAACGTGTTACAAATAAACAATCTAATTAAAAACCTCCTTCATTTTAAAGTCTACGAAAAATACACTTTAGATTAGTGTAATTTATTATTAGGATTTAAATCTAGTTTTTCATTCTATATATTACTGATCTTTTACGTAATTAATTACTCTGCTATGATTTTTTAAAATATACATTTGTTCTCAAGTTACAAGGATATTATTCTATTCAAATTAACATATCTTTAAATACTATGGGAACTTTCTTGCTGTGTCCAGCTTAGCAACTGAACCGGTCTTTGAGAGTACTTCTATTTATAAATACGAATCTTGTGCTATTCAGTCTTTGACTTGTGTTCATTTTAACTTAGTACTAAATAAGGCTTGGTTACATTTCACTTTAATTTCAAATTTCTAATTATATAGTAATATGTCGTGTAAATTTGTAAAAGTAAACCAAAGTGCGGATTTGAGTTACGTTATACATAATCATCACATGCGATGTCCTAAATCTCGGAGAAATACGATGAAAGGATTTTATGTTATAAGAAATATACTAGAAATCCAAATTAAAAATATAGTATTAAATAAAAATATATAAAGTAAGAATTTTAGGTATATCTTTATTTTATGTATTTTGTGAATATTAAAATAAAAGAATAAATTAGATTATGAAGCATAAAATTTATTAATTATTATGATTATATACCATAATAACTACTGTTTGATTTCAATTGCTTTATTCCTATGGTAACATTATTTTTTCCAGAGATGCAAACATCCAAGTAACCGATTTTGGCCCATCCTGGCGCGATGGTATAGCTTTCTTGGCCATCATTGATGCTATCAAAGCAAATCTGATCAACTTGGCTGAAATGAAAAGAAAAACGAACAGGCAGCGTTTGGAGCATGCCTTCGATGTGGCAGAAACAGAACTTGGCATTGCTAAGCTTCTAGATGCTGAAGATGTGGATGTAGATAAGCCAGATGAAAGGTCCATTATGACTTACGTGGCGCAATTTTTACACAAATATCCTGAACCCAAGGTAATATTTTATTCTAAATTTTAAGTTTCTAAGTTTATTTAATTCTACTGTGTGTCCTATATGTAAATATATATACAGATTAAAATTCAAAGCTACGATATAGCTCTATTTATTATTGGTATATATATAAAATTTAATTTTGTACATGAAGAAAAAATGTTTTAATGTACATTAAGATTAAAATAAATTCACAAAGATAAAAATAAACTGGTGGGGATTATAGCTTAAAAGATAAATATTTATATTTTGCTTATCATAAACATAAAAAAATAATATATATTACATATATAATACAATCAAACATATAACAATGGGATATTCTATTATATTTGTAGACAACAGGACCAGATGCAGTAGCAGCTGTTCAAGAAGAATATGAAATGTTGAGAAACTGGCTATCTGAGCGAGTTTCTATAATTCAACGGCAGTATGACTCCAGGACACTCTCCCGACACTACGAAGATTATATCCTCGCCGAAAACGAACGTTTAGCCCGACAACCTGTATATCAGAAGTTAGAAAAGCTCATGTACACACAGAGCTTAGTGGCAATTGCACCGAAATCTTGGAGAGAGTTAGTAGTTCTGTGGATAGAACTAGAAAAGTTGCACAGGAAATGGTTGTGGCTGTTAGATTCTGAATTGCCTGGTGATTTCAGAACAGTTGGTGAATGGTTAGCCCGAGCCGAATATTTACTCTATTTCGACGAAATACCAACGAGCCTCGATGATAGAACGGCGGCCATTATAAGTGAAAAGCTAGAAGAGCACACCTCCTTCTTTGCTGATTTACCTGAGATTATTGACCGATTTGAAGCAGCTTTGCGTTCGCCAGATGCGTCCAATATACCAGCAGAGAGACTTCAGTATATGAAAGAGCGTCTTCAAACTGTGGAACGGGCCGCTCCACAAAGGAAAGCTAGGTTAAAGTATCTTGAACATAAATGTTGTATCGTAGCCTTTACTGAGCTTACCAAAGCGAAGTTAGCCGCTTGGACAGGCAAGTACGGTAGAATTGATCACGCTCGTGCCTTATTAGAAGATTATGATAATTTTGTTACAAAGAATAAAATTTTCCAAGAATTTGATAGAGCATATATTGACATTAAGCAAGTTGCCGAAGAATACAAGAAAGTATGTGAAGTTGACAGAACAGAAGCGAGAGAAATTGACTCATTTTTGAGAGATGTTTCTGAAAATTGGAGACGTGTAGCATCGGATGTGAGATGTGCTAAGAGTGTTTTAGAGGAAGTAATAGCGCATTGGGAGAGATGGACCAATCTATCAGATCAGTTTACTTCATGGTTGGATAAAGCCCAGCATATGTTGAGAGTTTCCGAAGATGAAAGACTAGAGTTTTTCCAAGATTTGACAGTATGGAAGGAGAAGCATCAGCTATTGGGCGATGCAGCTGGATTCTTAGCGGCCACATGCTCAGAAGATATAACGACAGAGATAAAAAGAAAATACGTTGAAATCACTGAGCGATGGGAACGCTATTTGGGAAGAAGCTGAATGGTAGGTTTATTTTCTGTTTTTAATATTTTTCCATTTAATATAAATATGTATATGTAATGTATATATTTTATATTCAATAAGTAAGTATTTGTGTTCTAAGAAGTAATTTTTACAGCTATGTACGCGGTGGAGATGCACTTCGCCATAGAAGAGAACTTAACCAAGGAATACAAAATTTGGACTCTTGGCTCTTATCCGCTGAGAATCTCCTTTCCAGCCAACCGAAAGGAACCACTGAAAGCATACAAGCATATATCGATCAACTCTTACAGTTAAACTCGGAAATAGAACAAAATGAAGAATTATTCAAATCTATTAGCAGGTAATGACATACAAGTATATATCGCATACAAATACATATGACAAACTGTACCAACATAGCTTAACACATTAAAATATCAGTAAAAGTAAAAGCTTAATATTTAAAAGTATTCATGCGCTGTCGTAAACTATATATAAGGTGAAACCGTTTCTATATACCCGAAGTTTTTATATACCTTTCTATATATCAACAGTTTCGACATAAGATTTAACTTTTTCATATTTTTAGGATTTTTAAGGTATTAATCCACAATAAGGATAGAAAAAATACTCAAAGAAAACATATAATCATTTCAACGCAGCGGGACTTGAACCCGCGCCTTGCTCGCTTTTGCGAACCGTGCAAGCGCTCTCATCATTGAGCCATGCGTTTATTACAAGGAGCAATCGTTTGGCGAGACAGAATGCTATTTATAATAAATATTTTTATGATTTTTAAGTGTTAATCCACACTGACTAAATTAACGGGTTCGAGTCCCGCTGCGTTCAAATTTTTATATGTTTTCTTTAAGTAGACTTAATCTTTTTCACTTTTTCAGTATCACACATTAATTAATTAAAACATTTTATTTTCAGAACGTTTCCAAAACGCAATAGCCTCGCTGCCCCGCGACGAGGTGGAGTCCAACATGTCCAAACTGAAGCAACAGAAGGAGGCGCTGGTCCGCACGCGCGCGTCCGTGCCCGTGAAGCTGCACCAGTACCGGCAGCTGCTCGCGCAGCACGCCTCGCTGGAGGCCGGCCAGCAGGAGCTGGCGCGCTGGCTGCAGGCCGCCGACGACGCGCTGCGCACTTCCGGCACTTCTAGGTAAGTTGTTACTAGAAAATAGAAATTTACTATGTGGTTATTATATGCATTTGATTGTGAACGTGAACCGTTGTGGGGTCCAATATATTTATTTTCTTTTTAAATGAAAAAATTGGGATTTTTGGCGTATATAAGACTTATTGTAGTTTCAAACCAAAGGCAATTTTTTAAAAAAATACTTAAAACCTAATGCCGATTATTACTATAACTTGTTAAATATACAAATTTGAAAGTAGCGAAATTCAAACTTAACTGCTCAAATCCTTTTATATGTTTTATAAAAAAAACTATTTACAAATAACTGATAAGACAATACGTTTCATTGAGTTTCGCTACTTTTCCACATTTGACGTTTCGATTTCGGTGAAGTGAAGGATAAAATGCCTTAATATTAAATTTTCTCAATCGATTTTGCCACACTTGAAAACTAAAGTAATATGGAAATTAAATTATCGGTACCACTGGCATTGAATTTCACCAATATTGTTTACAATGTCGCAAATTATAAAATATCTAGCGGAAACTAACTAAATTACTTTTTAACAACAATTTAAATTCACCAGAGAGGTGATAGAGTCCCGTTACGAGGCTCACCGCAGTTTCTTCTCCCGTACAACATATTACCGGTCCATGTTGGAGAGCAAGAATAAAGTGTTTGAGAACATCGTCCGCGCCGCCGACAGCGACCGCAGTGCTGATGTTGCCGACCAACTGCGATTTATGCGAGATCTTAATGAGAGGTAATTTTTTTTTTTTTTAGCTTCACGCTTTTATCCCGCACATGGCAGGGTAGGCAGAGGGAACTGCAGGGACCGTACGAACCTAGTGTTAAGACACTCCGTTACTTAGTCCCTGCTTACTTCGTCCCCGCTTTCTGCCGTTTTCGAGGCATTGCGTGTTGAGTGGCGAAACTCAACGCCGCGCTTTGCCTTAGTTGCCAGAGCGAAGAAAATGGAAATAGAAAAATCCATCTTCTCCGACTGGGGATCGAACCCAGAAACCGTCGTGGTAGTCGCAGACGTTGCGCCTCTGCGCCACGACGGTCCTCAGGTAAATTATTATTAAATTATTTATATCTTTATTAGGCAAGCCAACGTATCATATAATGTGACTTATTACAAGTTTATGAGTTGATATAAAAAGCTAAATACATTGTACAACACACTTATAGTAGCCTATAAGTTTAAGCCAACTTTACCCAGAGGATCGTCGTGGCGCAGAAGCGTCGCGTCTGTCTAAATACGACGGTTCGCGGATTCGATTCCCACTCGGGGAAGATGGATTTTTTTATTTCAATATTCTTCGCTCTTGCAACTAGGCCCGTCGTTGAGTTCCACCACTCAACACGCAATGTCTCGAAAAGGGCGGAAAGCGAGGACGGAGAAAGCAGGGACTAAGCAACGGAGTGTCTTACTAGGTTCCCACGGTCCCTGCAGTTCCCTCTGCCTACCCTGCCGTGTGCGGGATAAAGCGTGAAGCTAAAAAAAAAACAATAATAATATTTGCAATAGTAGTGGGTAGTTTCATTACAGTTATCTTTTACATGTATTGTAATATTTTGGATCTTTTCTGTTCCAAACTGTACCAAGACATAGCGTGGCGTTAACGAGCAATATATAATAAACCTAACAGAATATATGGAAAGGAATATCTTAACACTATCTTCCTTGTGCTGAAAAAAAATATATAAAGATGATTTTCTTACGAATATCGATAAATTATTTATTTATTAATAAGTTCTTGGATTTTCGCGATTTTTTTATACCGTGGATTAGTCGCGGGTAGACCGAGATGGCATTCAATTTTATCAAATGACTACTGCAAATTGTTCGAAACGTCATATTTCCAAAAAATTTCAATAAACGCGATTAATCCGTTTGAATTGTTTTATTTAAATTTATTTAATTATTCTCTAGATTTGCCCATGTATCATCGGAAGCTACAAAACGAGAGGCCGAGCTACAAAGGTTGGTTCGCGCGTGGGACGAGTTCGACAACAAGAAACGCGCCGTCGAGGAGTGGGCGTCGCGCGCAGACGCCCTGCTCGCGGACTCGCGCGTCGACTCGCAGCAAGCTGTTGACTTCCACAAGAGGTTCTTCCAAGGAGCAGACGAAAGGACAGTGTCCGAGCTGGTGCGCTCCGGACGGGAACTTATCGAGGTGGGATTTAAAACTATAAAGAAATTTAGAATATATAGTATTAATTATAAAAATAATTACAATATAAGTGTTTCCGCCAATAGTTAAATCGCATAAATTTCTTTTTCTAACAGCTATATATTGTTTTCCTATCCGCATTCCTTTTTCTACGCACGCCTACTGTTTAAGTACGCAGTTAGCAACGATCTCTCATACATAAAATTGAGCATTTTTTGTATTTAAACAATTTCAATATAGATATTGATCTTGTACTAGTTATATTCAAATTAAATCTTATTAAAATTATTTGGGCAACACATTTGGGTGATGTTTTTAGATCTCTTTAAAGAATTTTTTTGTGTACCATGTTGTTTGAGAGATGTCTTTACTTTATTTACTTTGTACAATGTAACTTATGCTGTATAAATAATAACAATAAAAAGTATATAATATGCTGGTTGTAAGTTCAATTCCCTCTGAGAAAAATTAATTCTGTAACTGCCATTTGCTTATTCTAGTTAGTAAAAACGAAAGATTGAATTCCGTCACCCAACACACATTGTTTCAAATATATTTATATTCAAAACTCAAGAACAGAATGTTTTAACATTAGGTTAAATCTGCCTACTCTACGATATGCGATTTAAATAAAGCTAAAGAACAATAAGAAAAAAATTTAAATAGAGCTTTCTGATACTAAAATTATAATCTTTTCAGTTAGTAAATGAAGAAGATAGACCAAAAGTGGTCCAAACAGTCGAGGACCTGCAGAGACGCTGGAAGGACCTGCTGGAGCGCGCGCCGCCTCACCTCATGCGCCTCGAGTTCAGACTCGACGAAGCCGTGTTCCACCACTGCATTAAGGATATCGAGAAAGAAATTGTCTATGAGGAACAGGTGAGATCACTTTATGACATGTAGGTAGAAAAATTGTGTGAAAAATAAAGTTAATGGGTTCGATTCCCACTCGGGGAAGATGGATTTTTCTATTCTCATTTTCTTTGCTCTGGAAACTAGGCAATACGGACGGTGAATAAGCAACGGAGTTTCTATGGTTCCTGCAGTTCCCTGCCATGTGCGGGATATAGCGTGAAGACATAAAAAAGTTTAGAATCTTAAACAAAACAAAAAATATCATTTTATTTACTATAACGTACGGTTAAAAATAAAAATGTTGATAGATTTTCCATTTAATTGAAAACCATACAATTTTCTATTGGTTTCAAAGTCCAAAATATAATTAACCCATCTTCTATATTTAATCATAGGCCTATAATCAAAGTGACGATGCTGATGGCATCCTCATCCGCAACGAAGAGTACTTCCGTAACCAAGGAAAAATAATGCAAGTAGAACAATGTTTACAAAACTTGAAAAAGATTTCCGTGAGTTATACGAATCAAACTAACGACAAAGGTTTGGAGGAGGAAGTCAAGAAATGTGAGCAACAGTGGGAGTCTACAGTTCACAGAGTGGAACACTTCAGACAGCAGTTACAAAGAATACCAGCTAAGTGGGACTCGTATAGAGAGAAGTTCCGGGAAATGGAGAAATGGATGGACCACGTCGATAAAACTATGGACAGTATTGTGAGAGAAGTTGATTCTGCTGAAGCTTTTGAAAGAGAGAAGACTATTTTCCAGGTACGTTTTTAGAATACTCTTGCCTGATTTAAACGCCTATTTAAGAAAAGTTGTAAGTTATATTAGTACAATTTGGATAAATTTAACTTTTTATATATCTCATTTATGCTCTCATTGGATCAGTTAAAGGAGTTAATGGTAACTATACTGAAGATGTGTTATAAATTAATATGAATATTAGTTTTAAGAATGTCTTATCTATTATGTATTAGCAGCATATATTTTATATTCAATATTACTCTTAAATATTTATGACATGTTTTAAAATTAGGGGACACTAAAGTTCCCAAGTTCCCAAAGGTTTTATGTTTAGATAAATCTAAAAATATAATTTTACCAAACAGTATTACATATAGTTGTGATAACAAATTTAACTTCAAATATTAATTATATTGTTAATTTTTTTAACTATATTTTAGAACATTTGTCGCGAAGCCGATCGTAAACGAGAAGATATGAAATGGTTAGTGCAAACATTAGACATGCTCTCGAGCCATTGTTCTGATACTGAAGCTCAAGAAGAACAAGTTAAATTGGAAAATCTCATAGCGCGATACAAGAATCTCATCCCTACTATCGAAATTACTATGATCAAAACTGAAACATATACAAGATGTTATACATACAGACGAGAAGTACACGAGGTCATTTGTATTCTTGAAACTGCAAAGGAAAAAGCTAAAGAAGAACCAGATTTGCAATCACTAAACCATGTTGAACAACTTGTCCTCGAGCAACAAGCAGCGGTACAACAATTAGATAGGCAGCGACCATCAGTAATGTCTATGTTACACAGAGGCAAAGAACTTATCAAAGATGCGAATGCCCCCGCTTTTGTCAGAGAAGATGTACGAAATCTTGAAACAGGCTGGAACACCGCTTACGAATCTAATACAGAACGATTACACAAATTACGTGATACTCAAAAAGTTTGGTCAAATTACGAATACCAAAAGGAGGAATTGCTTTCTGATATCAATAAGATTGAAAGTTACGTAGCACATCCAGGCCTAGAGCTTGGTGTTACAAACATCAGCAGAGAATTACAAGAAACTAAAGCTATAAATACAGACTTGGAACGTGCGAAAGCAGAAAAGTTACCCCAGCTTCAACAAACATATGCTGAATTACAAACTTTAACTGCTAATAAGCCTAAGCCTGTAATTGAGAAAGATTTACAAATAATTGAACATAAATTAGAAAGAGTTCAAGATGAAGTGCAATCTAAAGTACAAAATCTTGAAAAATTCAATAGTGAATGGGTTAAAATTGAAAATAAGCTTGAGCATGTCCGTGAATGGATTAAAAAAGAAAGTCCGATGCTAATTTCTCAAATTCGTTCAGAAAATATCACACCAGAAGAACGTGTTGAAAAATCCCAGTCATTGCAAAAAGTGATTGCTGAGAAACTAGAGATAGTTAGAAATGTTGCGGATCAGGGAAACAAATTAGCGTTGGAACATCGTGCTCATGATGCAAATAAGCTCAAAGGTGAAATTACATTATTAGAGAAAATGATGGCGGACTTGCAACGTTCCATTGAACATCAAACTAAAGTTGTAGAACATGACCTGGCCAGTTGGCAAAAATATCAAAAAGGCGTTTCTGAAATTAAACCTTGGATAGAAGAAGCCGAAATAAAACTCGGAAATATTCCGAAACCAGCAACATTACCTGAAGCTCAACAACTTCAACAACAATCGAAAGCACTAGTCACTGATTGTGATAAACAGCTAATGAATTTGCAAATTTTATCTAGTGTGAGTCACCAATTGTCTGGGAAAACGAGTGCTCCAGATGAAGTTGATGCTATACATTCGAGATGGGCTATCGTACACGATTTAGCAGATCAATGGAATAATAAATTAGATAAGCTTGTAAATAACTGGGAGAACTTTGAAAAAGAAGCGGAAAAATTGGAAGCTTGGATAGAAAATGGCGAAAAGCTTCTCAGTACACGTAGTGTCAATGTCGAAACGCCACAAGTAGAAAAGTTAGATAGGGAATTGAACAAACTTAAATCATTTGGTAATGAAATCTCGCAGCAACAAGCTAAAATAATTAGCTTATCTCAAATATGTGACAATATTTGTCATAGTGTCCAGCCAGAAGGAGCAACAATTTTAAAAAATAAAGTAGCAGATATCAAAGAACGAACTAATGCTCTTGCAGAAACGGTCAGGACAAGAGTGAATGACTTATCTGATAAAATTATTGTACGACAGGAATTCTTGACCAAACTTCACAATTTCGACAATTGGATAACTGATTTTCGAAGAAAGACAGAAAGCTATGATCAGATTAGTGCTGACAAAGTAGAGCCAACGCTTCAATCTATGCACGTACTACTTCAAGAACATGCTGCAAAATCTCCTGAATTTACTGATATTTATAATGAAGTTAAAAATATAACTTTAGCGTCTCATCCAGAAGAAACTAGATCATTAAGTGACGTATACTCTAATATTGCTCAACATTATCAGATCATTGAATCGAATATTCAACAAAATAAGGGTATATTACAAAAGTGGTCAGACTTATTAAATTGGTATGAAGATAATAAGCAGCAACTTGGTCATATTCAGTATCAAATTGAAGGTCCCAAATTAACACCTGATAGCTATGAAGTTCTTCGTCAAGAATTAGTAAATATAATAACGAAAATCCCTGAATGGAAAAGTAACATTGCATTACTCGACGGACCGTCAAGAATTAAAGTAACAGATCAAAACACTGGAAGAATAATTCCACCTAACAGTTTGGTAAAAGAAATTGAAATGAAAGCGGATTCTTTATTAAATCTAGTGACATCAAAGCGAGATCTAGTACAAAAAGTTGGTGCGAGATGGGACAAATTTAATTTACAAAATAAAGCTTTAAATGAAATATTGCATAACGTGCAATCTGTCTTAAGTGAAATGGCACAGCAGCCAGTACCATTGACAGAAAATACTATACAAGAAATGACAGAAAAGTTAGATAGTCTTGACAGTGAATTAAAAGACAAACAAGCGGTAAGAAAAGAGCTCCGAGAAGAAGGTCTCCATTTGATGAGAGAAGATCAACCTAATATGGGCACGATCCAAAATGCTCTAACTGCAGCAGATAATAATTGGGATCAAATAGTTAATGTATTACGTGACACCAAGAATAAATATATTCTCCTTTCATCTACACTACAAGAACTCAAAAACTTTACTATTGCATTTGATAGAGAAATGAGTAGAGCTGAGCAATTGCAAAAAGAATGTAAAGATGCACCAAATGATTATGTACAAACTGCTCAATTTTTAGATAAAGCAAAAAAATCTTATGAACTTTTGAAGAGATCTAAGGGACTTTTGGATCAAATGGATGTTATTAAACAATCAATTCTTAAGCAGGCGTCTACTTTAGGTGGTTTTGATACAAGTCCTTTGGAGAACGCCTTCTTAAATTCACAAACACACTGGGAAAAAGAAAACGATGCAATTATAAAAAGAATTCAGGACCTAGAATCACAACTTTTAGTATGGAGACAAATTGACGACACTAAAAACCAAGTAGTTACTTGGTTGAGTGAAACAGGACAGAACTTAGCAAATGCTTGTGATAATTTGGAAATAAGATTTGGTCAAAATCATCTTGTTAAATATAAAGAAGAATTACCGATTTATTTAGGGTTAAAAAATAGCATTAAAGCTAAATGTGAACAAATAACAAATTTAAATAAAAGTATTCCTCTAGGTCAGGTATCATCTATAATGGATTATTTAGATAATGAGTTTGAAGCATTGCAAACCCTTGCTGATAATTTAGAAGGTGCGGTATCATCTTTAGAATCTAGAGAAAATAAATTAAAAGACCAGATTAAGCGACTTTCTGACAATGTGAGTAAAATTCGAGATGAGATTATTAAATGTGATGATATGTCAGGAGATAACGCAAAAATATTAGAACGTCTTAAAAAATGTCAATCTTGTAAAATTGATTTACAAAATCTTAATGATGAAATAGATAATGTTGCTCAAAACGTATCAGAAATGAACTCGAACTATCCAGGATTTTATGAATCCTTAGTACCCAAAGAATTAAGCACATTACAAAAGCGATTTGAAAGTGTTGTAGTACATGCGAATAAAACTGAAACGACATTACTAACATTCCTTCAAAAGTTATTCACTGACAAATTAAGTATGCTTAATAGGAACTTAAAAATATTAGATGACAAAACCAGATGGTGCATGCCAGATGTCAATAGTGATAAATATAATTTAGAAGTCAAAAGTGCTGCTCTTGTTGACGTGGAAAATGGAATATCTGATTGTAAGCAAAAGGTAATAGAGCTTAATGAAGCTTACGAAATCTTACGAATTGTAGCTGAACCAGCTAGTGCACAAGAAGCAGCAATACAAACTGAAAAAGCCCAAAAGAATTTAGAAGTTCTGACTTCTAATTATGATGAAATTAAAAAACGATTGCAGGAAAATCTTGTGGCATGGCAAGACTATGAAACTTTGTTAGAAAATGTATCGGAATGGTTAAAAGAAAAAGAGAATAGAGTCAGACAAGAATCTGCAACACTTCTAAATATTAATGATATCGAACAGAAGATTTCTGAAATTGAAAAAATTAGACAAGAAATCAAGGAATATGAAGTCGAAATGGTTAAACTAGCGAATATAGGAGAAAAAGTCATGTCTAGTAATCCAGATTCAAGAGTGTCACAATATATTAATCATTTAGAAACAAGGTATCAGGCAATAAATAAATTTATGGATAGTCAACTAAATCGATTAAAGGACCTTCAAAATAACAAAGGTAAATACGATAAATCCATTGCAGATTTTAAAAATTGGCTTGGAGATGCTAATGCGAAAATTGCAGATTTAGCGGTATTAAGTAAGCACGCAAAACCTTCTACTGCAGACTTGGATCAAATAAAGAAACTAAATGATAACAAAGAAGTTGGTCAAAAATTACTTAATAGCGCCATAGAGTCAGGAGAAGCACTTTTTAGTGGCATAACTCCAGAAGCGCGTGAGCAAATAAGGAATGAACTAAGAGCACTGAGAGATTATTTTGAAAATTCGGTTGATTCTCTAAATAACGTAATTAAAGACATTGAAACAACAATTAATAAAAGATCTTCATTTGATGATACTTTTAACCAAGTTCAAAAATGGATTACTGATAAAGAAATGGAAATAGGAGATTTTAAACTGTGCTCTACTCTTCCTGAAAAGAAAGCACAATTACATACTACCAAAACATTACATCAAGAAGTTGAGCTACATCAATCAATATTGTCACAACTAACTGAAAAACTTAAACTAATGCCAGACGACGATGCCGAACAAAGTCTCCATAACATCGTTGATCGTTACAAAAATATATCATCAGAGCTTGCTAAACGAATTTCTCAATATGAATCTCATGTGTCTGATCATGATAAATATGTGCAAATCTTTGAAGAAATTCGTGATCGATTAAATCATGTTATTGCTGACAACTCCCTAATAAATTACACAGCTGTTACACAAAAAGAAGATGTAGATTCCAAAATTGTTGCAATAGAAAAAATACTTTCAAAAGCAAAAGAAATTGACGGCGATTTGGAAAGTTTAAAGTCGCAACTGCATAAAGTGTTAGAAACTACAAGTCCAAATGGACACCCAGTGCTTATAAGTGAGTTTGAGCAGTTAAAAATAACATGGGATCAATTTGCTAAGCAATGCAAGGAACAAGATAAAAAACTAAAGGATACACTTAAGCAGTGGAATGAGAGTCACAAAACATTAGATGAACTAGATGAATGGTTAAAAATTAAAGAAAACCAGCTTAGAGATCAAAGCTTAAAAAGCAATTTGGAGGCTAAGGTCGCACATTTACAAAAAGTCAAAGAAATTCAAAGTGAACTTGCATCGAAAAACGTTGAATTTGTTGCTTTAACTGATAAGCAAAATATGAGTGGTGAGTCCGATTTGATGACAAAAACATCTAAGCTAGCAACAAGATACCATAGTTTAAATAACCTAGTAAATGAAATAATTTCAAAATATGAAGTGTTTGTAACTGAACATCAAGCGTTTGAAAATGAATTTGACAATATGGAAAAATGGCTTACGGCTATACATAGTGAATTGCAAGATTTAAATGAAATTGTAGGTGATTACGCAGTCTTACAAGAGAAGCAAAATAAAGCAAAGGAACTTTATGAGAGTAGAAATAGAAAAACGCCTGCTTTTGAAGAATTTCTTAGCTTAGGTGAAAAACTTTACACTCATACTAGTCCCGACGGTAGAGAGGTAATAAGGCAAAAAATACGTAAGATACGGACATTATGGGATAGCTTTGGCGACAGTTTCCAAGAAACGGTTAACAAGTTAGATCAGTGTCTTCTTCAATTTTCTGATTTTTCATTGGCTCAAGAACAATTAACCAACTGGCTCAAAGATGTAGAAAAAGCAATGCAGCGCCATACAGAGCTCAAAACTTCTTTAGAGGAAAAGAAAGCTCAACTATTAAATCATAAAATTCTTCATCAAGAAATTATGTCGCATGTGCAACTTGTTGAATCTGTCTGTGACAAAGCTCAGCAACTAGTAGATCAAACTCATGATGCATCGTTAAATGTATATTTACAGTCTATTAAGCAATTATTCCAAAATATTGTTACAAAGTCACAAAATCTTCAAGATAATCTAGAAGATTGTGTGAAAAGACATGAAGATCTTGTAAATCTTCTTCAGCAGTTTAAGGAATGGCTTAGTTCACAATCTGAAAAATTACTTGATATAGAAAATGCTATCGGCGAAAAACCTGAAATAATAAGGAAACTTCAATCTGCTGTAGCTCTAAAGGATATTGAAAAAATTGGATCAAGTAAGCTAGACGAAATTAGAAATGTATTTACTAGCGTCAGTAAGAGCACTTCAGAAACAGGTAATGCAAGTATTAAATCAGAAATAAACAACTTACATGAACAATTAAATAAAGCAGTTGAAAGTATTATGACATCAGAACAGAAATTAAAACATACTCTTGAAATTTGGAATAAATTTGATTCTTCTATAGAATCTATAACTGGATGGCTTAAAGATATGGAATCAAAATGCAGGGATCAAACATTATGTTCAACGTTACCAGAAAAAGAAGCGCAGCTTCAGAGATATATTGATTTGCGTAATGATATTCATGCTAAAGAAAAAGAAATTGATACTTTTGTGGATGAATCTCATAGTTTAATTTTATTAAGTGGAGTAGAAAGACTGAAACCTTTTGTTATTCAAATAAGCAGTCGCTATCAACAACTTCACTTAATATCAAAAGATATTAATAACCATTGGCTGGAATTAGTAGCTGATCATAAGAAATACATTCAATTAAGAAATGAATTTGATGCATGGTTAAAACCTTTAGAAGAGCAACTATCACAAATGATAACTAAAGAAGATAAATTAAGTATTGAAAGTAAAGGCAACAAGTTGCAAGTTTTCTTATTAGAAAGAGAAAATGGAGAACATAAAGTAGGTATACTTTCAACAGCCGGTGATAAAGTTTTGCCTGAGACTGCAGCGAACGGTAGAGAACAAATTCGTGCAGAGATAAGAGATCTTAGAGAAAGGTGGGATAAGCTTAATGATAGCATTCTCCAACAGCAAAAAGAATTTGAGTCTCAAGCGTTGCAGTGGTCTAGTTATCAAGATGTTTTACAGCAAACTTTGTCTTGGTTAGACGAAAAGGAAAAAATAGTTGAAAGTGAAGAAAAGGTTATTCTAAATTCTGCTCAAGAAATCAAGTCAAGACTACTAAAAAATAAAACTGTTTTACAAGAAATATATTCACACAAAAGGGTTATTGAAACCGTTACTGAAAAGGCTAAAAGTGTTGCGGCCAGTATTCATTCAGGAAAAGATGAAAGCGATAAAATGACATCGATTATACAATCAGTTTGGGATAGATATAATGCCCTTACTAATAAACTTTCAGGAATAATCGATAAACACGAAAATGCTTTTGACGTCTATCAACAATTTACTGACCAGCAGAAATCTCTTCAAGATTATCAAAAGCATTTATGGGACCGTTTACATTTACTCTCAGATTTTACGGGTAATAAAGCAGCTCTACAAAGTAAATTGGCTAAAATACAAGAACTTTTAGATGCGATTCCAAATGGAAATAATAAGTTGAAAATATTGTCTGATCTTATTGATAGTAATGCATCAAAACTATCACCACGTGGTAAAGAAGGTATGTCGCGTGAATTAGGATTACTAAGAGCTGATTTAGAAAAATTCACTGCTACTGTCCATGATGTTAAGCGAGGGATCGAAGAGAAAATTCAGCAATGGATCGAATTTGATGCTGCTAATGATCGACTTCAACACTGGCTGAGTGATACAGAAATGAGTTTAAAGACCTACACTCCAAAGGCAACATTAGAAGAAAAGGTTGATCAACTCAATAAATATCAGGTAAGTCAATAATTTTCATTATGAAAGACTGTAGACTATTATATTTTAATAATTTTTACATATGTATTTTAAACAGGATTTATGTAAAGCAATTGATATTCATGAGTATGATCTGAACACAGTCGTTAAATTGGGTGAAGCATTAGACCAAGTAAGAAAAAAGAATATAAATTTAATAATGAGCACCGTAGGGTAGTCTAATCTGTCAGTAGATTTGTTCTCATTTATAAAATTTATATCTAAAAAATCTATATCTAACTAACGATACAATTATAAGTATCAGTTTCTTTATTCTAACGTTATTTTATCTATTTATCTTTACTTATCACCAAATTACTAATAAAGAGAATAAGGGCTGTGGTATATGTTTAAAAATTATTATGAAAAACAATAATTTTAATTTACTAATGGTAGATTTGTAGTTTTAACGTACTTATTTTTATGATTTATTTATGTAAAATTAAGTTTAAATCCTTAAACATTTTGCCTTTCAGGCCATATTAGCTAATTTGAAGAAAACAGAAAATGATGTTGATAAGCTCACCGATGAATTTAGTGATCTAATAGAAAATTGCAACGATACTAGAATAACAATGAATCTGCAGCAAATGACTTCACGTTTCCAGTCAGTCCATTCTACTGCAAATGAATTGGTTAAAAAGTGCCAACAAGCTGTTAACGACCATAATGCTTATCAAGACAAATATAATCAATGTGTAGATTGGATAAGAACTGCTCAACATAAGTTTGACGAGTGTCATAAAGACTCATCTAATACTCCAGAAGGAATAAACGCTAAGCGAGAAAGTCTGAATGATCTACTTACCCAACGACGTAATGCTACATTGTTAGTAAATAACACAGTTGAATTAGGAGAAAAGTTATATCCTTCAACGTCACCAGAAGGAAAAGAATTGATTGAACAACAACTTCAAGATATACAACATGCTATAGACAATTTATATGATAATATTACAAAAGCTGAACGTGATTTAGATTCAGAGTTAAACAAATGGTCATCATTTGATGAAAGTCTTAAATCTGTTAATGAGTGGCTGTCTCTTGCAGAGAAAAATCTACCTAAAGAAATTGAGCTCAAAGCTACATTAGATGAAAAACGCAATCAACTCAATGTTTATAGAACTTATTTACAAGATGCCATCGCTCATCAACAAGATATTTCTGATTTAGAGACTCATGCTCAAAGTTTACCTGACATTAACAAAAATATTACTAAAGAAATTAATCAGCTGAAACAAAGGCATGATAATATTCTTGCTCGTGCTAAAGCTTTTGTAGAACAATATGAAGCTATTGTTAATAACCATCAACAATACAGTCAAGCTGTCATGGATTTGCAAGAATGGGTGGAAGCTACACATAATACTGCTCAATTATGGGGAGATGTTAATTTAGAAAGAGTAGCTCTTAGTAGTAATTGTGAAAAATTAAAATCGCTACAAGTAAATCTTCCTGAAGATAAAAATAGAATTGATAAAATACGGTCACTTGGAGAAAAAGTTTTACCCGGTACTATAAATAGTGGACAAACAAACATAAGGAACCAAATTGATGCTTCTCACCAAGAGTGGGAAGGCTTAGTGTCTTTCATAAACAAAACAATCGAATCACTAGAAAGTAAAATTCAACAGTGGAATGAATATGAAAATATGAAAGATCAGTGCTTAGCATGGATTAGAAATACTGATAATCAAATACATGCTGTAGATTTAAAAGCTACGCTACCTGAAAAACAAGAGCAATACAACATTTTCCAAGAATTACAAGGAGAAGTCCGAGCTAAAGAACTTGAAATCGATAATATAACTGAAAAAGCTCAACATCTTTATACTGGTGTACTAGGACCTCGTGGTTCCCAAATATCTGAGTTAACAGTAAAATATCAAAGCTTGTCACAAAAGGTTAAGGATTTGACTAACAGATGGCAGCAATATGTAAAGACACATCAAGAATTTACTAGTAACGTTTCAGAATGCTCTCAGTGGATTGAAGAACTGAGAGATAAATTAGATTTTTGTGCAGATTTAAGTTCTTCTTCACAAGATGACTTGGAAACTAAATTAGTCCTTATTCAAAATCTTTTGTTGACTAAAGATGAAGGATTCACAAAAGTACAATCTCTAGTTGAACTTGCTCAAAATGTGATGGCAAATACTGCACCCTCTGGGCACGAAGCTATTAACAACTCTTTGGTTGCTTTACAAGAACAGTGGTCTGCATTGTTATCAAGAATGATTGAAACTAAGAATTTATTAGACGATTCAGTTACAAAATGGGCTGGTTTCTTAGAACAAATACAATTGATACAAAAGAGTAACTCTTGGCTTGAGAGCATGTTAAGCGAATTAACTCCATATGAAACATCTATGTCAGATAAACGAGTTCAACTGGAAAAACTTAAAGAGGTTGAAGAAAAGGCTCGTTGTGATCGCTTGGAGGTAGATACACTGAAAGCCAAAGCTGCTGAAATGTTAGCTAGTGGACAGCAAAATGTAGCTGCCTCAAAAGCCCAAGAAAGCTTAAATAAATTTGATACACTGTATGAGAAAGTAAAGAAACTATTGGCTGATCGTGAAGAACAATACAAAGATCATAGATTATATAAAGAAGCTCACGATGAACTTATTCAGTGGTTAGGAAGGGCCAGAGAAAAAGTGCCATCATTAAAATCAAAACCTCTTAGTGACAAATTAGCTATTGAAAATTCTGTTGCTCCTCTAGATGCTTTGATCAATAAGCAAGCCCAAGGTGAATTATTACTTGAACACCTACAACATACAGGAGAAGTTGTTCTTGCAAGTACCTCGCCCGAAGGACAAGCTATTATTAAAAATGAAATGAAGGCTCTTAAGGAAAGCTTTGATCAGCTATTCAATGAAATTAAACAGCAAAAGAGTCAATTAGAAGATACTGTTAGCCAATGGCGAGAATATAAGGATGAATATGAGAGATTATCAGATTGGCTACAGCAAAAAGAAATTCTTATTAAAAATCATAAATTAGCGTTGTTAGGTACTGCTAAAGAAAAGGGAGCTCAAGTAAACGAAGTTCAAGAAATTGTCGATCAATTACACAAAGGTAAAGTCGATATCGACAATTTTAATGCTTCCGCTGCCGGGTTACTTGCATCTCATCTAGATACTTACGTTAACAACCAATTAAGACATTTAAATTCAAGATATCAAGTTTTAGTGAACATGGCTAACGATGTACTTAAGAAAGTAGAAACTAACTATGAACAGCACAGAAATTACGATGACAATTATGAAAAGACAAAGAAATGGATTAGTGATGCTTGGGAAATAACGCGTATCGGAAGCGAAGCTGGTAGTAATAGCAGCAAAGACGCCTTGCAGAAACGTTTAGAACAAATTGAGGACTTACTTAAAAGAAGAGAAGAAGGACAAAATTTAGTACATGCTACAGTCAACAGCGGAGAGAAAGTTCTAAGGAATACTAGATCTGACGGTAAAGACAAAATTAATACTGAATTGAAAGAATTACAAAATGAATGGGACAGATTGGTCAAAAAAATGAGTACAGCTAAAGTTCACCTCGAAACAGCATTGCTACAATGGGCCGATTATAGCTCTAGTTATTCTCAATTGCAACAGTGGATATCGGATAGAGAAGCTAAATTACAAGAAGTATGTGAACAAAAAGTTGCTAAATCCAAAAAGGGTCAAGATCGTCTTGCAGGTATTACTACTGGATTAAGTCTCGGTGAACGAAAAGCCACACTTCGTCAAACAAACAATATTGTTCAAGATATTGTTTCGTTTGAACCCATGATTCAGTCTGTAACATCTAAGGCTTCGGAACTTATGCAACAAGCTCCAGCATCGGAAATCACCAGCAAATACGAAAGTTTATCTAAGCAAGCTAAAGACTTATATGAAAAGCAGAAGGAAACTGTGGAGCAACATCAAGTATTTATTGATGCTGGTACAGATTTTGTCCAATGGATACGAGCTGCTAAGGAAAAATTAGGCAAATGTTCTGATGCAACTGGCGATAAAGAATCTCTGAGTAGCAAGATATCACAGTTAAAGATTTTAGAAAGTGAGTTACCAGAGGGGCAAGCCAAGTTGCAAAAGGCATTAGAACAAGGAGAAATATCATGTGGTCTCGCAGACGATGAAGACAGAGAAGATATAGAAGAAGAAGTTGCTCTTATGCAAGAAGAATATGATACTTACGTGTGAGTATTTTTATCTCCAATGCACTTGAGCTTTTTAACCGATTTCCAAAAGGAGTGGGTTCTCAATTCAGTTAGTGTTTAATTTTTTAGGTACATATATATATACTGATAATGGTGAGATTTCTGAACTTAATTTTTCGAGAATTTCAAATTTTTTCGTAGAATTCTAAAATATTTGTAGAAATTAAATTTAGTTAAACGCAGTACTTTATATAAAATAACTTCAAAAAATTAGAACACTTCTTGTGTAAGCATGCAAGCGACTATAGACAACTTTTTAGTATCAAAATACTTTTTATATAGAATTTGTATATACACTAATACATAATTTATATTTGTCATATTAAGAAAAATTTAATTATTTTAAGCTTTCAAGTGGATACGGGAATTAAATATTATTTTACTAACATTCTATATAAGGCATTCCTTATTTTAATAATTTGATTTAAAATATTATTTTATTATATATTTTAGTGAACAATTAAACCACACGAAAGCTTTGATCGAAGGTGGCATCGTTAAATGGACAGAATATGAAGAACAGTATAAAGAAGCCTTGGATTGGTTATCAAAGACTGAGAAGCTGGTGCAATCTTTTAACAAATTGCAAAATAATTTGGAGCAAAAGAAAGTTGTTCTTGAGGAATTCCAGGTAATAATAGTTACAAAAAAATGCTAAAAGCTATAGTTATAGATTTGATTTTAAATTTTTTTACGCTTTAGTAAAACAAAACGACCCGTACAAAATGTTAAACTTCTCATCTATATTCAAAACATGAATGAAGCTGAAAGAAAATAATACTAATTTTGTGTGAACTTCATACCATTTTTAATGCTGCTTAATATTTTTAGGGTCATCTTCAAACTCTGTTTGACTGGCAAGCGGAGTTGGATAAATTGAACGTGCGGGCTCAAATATTGTTAGAAACATGCTCAGATACACGAGTCTCCAACGGTATAACGCAGTTAACAACTAAATATAACGCACTATTGTCTCTAGCTAAAGAAGTAATGAAACGACTGGAGTTACATTATCAGGTAAAATTTAATGAACCCAATTACATTTTTATTTTTATGTATAAATTTCTTATTATGGAACTTGATCAGTGTACAATAAATTCATAAATAATAATGTGACTTCTTGTGAAATAATCTTTATAAATTATCTAAATATAACCTTTTATTTTTTATGTTCGTCAATTTTCCTTAGATAAAGAAATTAATGGTAATTAATTACATAATTAATTTCAGGAGCACCAGCAACACAATGCCCTGTATGGAGAATGTCAGGACTGGCTTGACAGAACTAGGGAAAAATTGAATCAATGTGCTGAAATTCCAAACACATTACAAGAAGTTAATAATAAATTAAATACTGTAAAACTACTGAGACAATCTCTAGAACAAGGACAAAATAAACTTAGATACTTATTGGAATTGAAAGAGAAAGTGATAATGAACACAGAACAAGCTGGCGCAGCTAAAATTCAAGAAGATACTGATAATTTAAAACAAGAATTCGATAAGTTAATTGCTGACTTACAAGACGTTCGTAATAAATTAACCAGCAGGGCATCACAATTTGATGATATTTCTAAGGTGATTGTCTATGTCTTCATTTTTAGTATTTAGTATCTGTTGTATGTTTAAAATTGAGTTATATATTTATTTATGTTTTTGTTATTATATCTCTTTTCTGCCTAACTTCATACTAAAGTTATATATTTTTTTTAACGTACAGATCCACAAGCTGTTAGTAGAATGGTTAGATGATATTGACCAAAAGATACAATCAGATGATTCTCTACTTAACGATCTATCAGAGAAAAAGGCTAAATTAGAGAAATTTAGAACTTTCAACCGTGATATTGAATCACACAAAGATCTAGTAAACAAATTAAATGAGAAAATACAAGAAGACTCTTCATTGAAATCTAAGGAAATAGAAGACACTCTTAAACGATATGAAGATATAAAGGTTGCTGTTAATGAAATGATTACTGTAAGTATATAGTTGTTACTTTATATATATGAATAGTGATCACTATGCATTGTTAATGAGTACCTAGTAATGCACGTGTCATATACAATATAATAGTAATAAAATATTTTTTAAAATTTTTAGAAAGTAGAAGATTACGTCAATTCTCACATTCAGTACAAGGAGTCATATGACAAATTCTATGACTGGATCCGTAATTGCAAGATTGAAATACAGCAATGTTCAGATTCTCATGGTGCCAAAGAAGACGTCCAGAAAAAACTGAAAAGTGTAAATAAAATCATCAATTCTTTGCCTAAAGGAGAAGCTTTACTTCAGAAAGCAATTAGTCTTAGTGAAGCTGTATTAGAAACAACCGGAAACGAAGGCAAAGATAATATAAATCAAGAAATAAAACAATTGAAAATTGAATGGGAAAACTTACAGCAAATTTGTAAAGATACTAAGAAGTTGCTGGAGAAATGTTTAGCGGCTTGGTCTGATTTTATGGAGACTTTGAACAAAATGACAGAATGGGTTAAAGATTTTGAAAGTAAATTAAAGACGGTTGAGAAAGTTGACAAAATCACGCCCGAGTATCTTGAGAAATGCCGAGTAAGATTTTTTTATCAAAAATATATATTTTTATATCAGCTGTTAATTTCTAACATAAATTTTTATTTAATTTATCTATAAGAAGTCAGTTCAATATTTATTTACTTTTTCAATATTTATAACATAATAATTTCATAAAATGAATAACGGAATTTAATATTGGTGAATATTAACAATTCATTTTGGCTAAAACTAGATAGCAAAAAAATTAAATCAGAAATTTATTTATATATTTTAAATATGAATTTCGATTAGCAGGATTTGATTCTAAAACCATACATTTAGCAATAATGTATTGCATTTCCTATAAGTAATTTAATAATATATTTTACAGGAACTTCTTGCACAAGCGTTAGCAAATAAGCATGTATTAGAAGAACTAAATGATAGATGTGAAAATCTTATGGAACTCAGCGCTTGCGCGTGGGTTCGTGACAAAACTGTGAATCTGCAATCCGAATATACGTCACTCCTAACGAAAATACAAGGTCTAGTTTCAAATGGCGAGAAGAACTTGTCGGATCACACTGAATTTATAAAAGCTAAAGAAGATTTACAAAAATGGCTACAAACAGCTCATGGCACTGTGCATGACTCAATTGGTGTCGGTGATATTGAGACAACAAAAGATAAGCTAGAAACTATCAAACTAGTAAGCAACCGAATGACAGAAGGGCACCATTTATTAGTAGTTTTACAAGAAGCATTTAAGAAAGCTCTTAATAACACACCACCTGAAGAACAAGATGGCTTACGTAATGATGTAAAAATATTACAAGAAAGTTGGGATCAACTGAAAATTGATTTGAATTCGATAACTGCTCAACTCAAAGCTGCTATTGGTAAATGGGAGGACTTTGAAGAATCAAAGAATAAAATGAATAAATGGATCAAGAAAACCGAACAGAATCTGGATAAAGTACCACCTAATGGTGGAGAATTAGGTGAAATGAAAACATTATTAGAAAAATATAAACATATTGAAGATGAAATTAAAAATAAAGCACCAGAATTAGAACGTCTTAAATGTGAATCCGCTGAATTATCTAGTTGGGCAAGGAAACCTGCCGTAAGAGACTCAGTAACAAATATTGAGAAAAAGTGTGACGCTCTCAAAGCTAAATGTAATGCTAAAAAAGCGGAACTTGAATCAGAAATCAAGGACTATAACCAGTATCATCAATCACTTCAAGATACCGAAAAGTGGCTCCTACAAATTTCTTTCCAATTGATGGCTCATAATTCTTTGTATATTGCAAATCGGGAACAAACAGAGGAACAATTAGCGCAACACGCGGTGCTATTAGACGATATACAAAAGTATCAATCAACATTAGATGACCTAGAAGCTAAAGGACGTTCACAAATTGAACGATATGAGAAAACTTCTCCATCAATTAAGGATACTGTTGGAAAACAACTAAAAAATGTGAACGACAGTCACAAAAGCTTACTTGCTACCGCGCTTCAAATAGAGCGACGTTTGAGGGAAGGTTTGGCTAAATTCAAGGAATATGAAGACACATTGGAGAGTATATTAAATAACTTGGATGAATGTGAACCAGCGATCACTGAATTAGATATTCCTGTTGATGGATTATCTCATGGACGTGATCTATTGGATAAGGCCCGGGTTAGTACTTTTTATAAAATATAGTATTTAAATATTAAATTATTTCCTTGTTTAATAAAAAATTTACTAAAAACTTTTACAAATTTAAAATAATTTGGCCACTATAAATATTTCTTGGAACTATTATTTTTGGTAGAATATTTACTATATAGTCAAAGTATCTTAATTATACTAAATAACAAGATCAACTTATTACTGTTGTTATCCTTACTCTAGGCACTCCACAATCGCCTTCAAACAGAAAAATCTCGCTTGTCCGCTGCTGTTGCAGCTTGTTCTGCTGCCGCCGCTTCTGTATCCAGACCCTCTTCTCCAGCAGACACTGCCCCGTTACCAATACCGCCAAGAGAACTACATGTACGAGCGAGACTTGAAGATCTGATAGACCAGGTATTAAAAAATTCTGGTGCTGTGCTATCGTCAGATGTTTTAATGTCGTTTTAATTTGCATTATTTACTATTGTGTTGTGTCGCGATTAATTTTTAAATTTTGGTGTTTTAATTACTAAATATCTCATCTTTTTTCTTGATTTCTTCATTTTTTTTTCAAATCTTTAAATTTTAAAGTACATTCTGTCTTTACTTTATTTTTACAAGTTTTGATAAGTGTTCGCTTTTAAGTTGACATAATTTCCATCAGACATATGTGTGGAAAAAACTACTAAAATCTTTAGTTTTAGTTGTAAATATTACGTTATAATAATGACGTATGATGATGCATAGCTTTAAGATTGCCAGGTCCGAAAAAGAACAGAACCAACAAGTTAAAAATCTGTACCAGTTGCAGTAAGATTTTTTAATTTTCAAAAATACACTTGACAATGTAGCTAGTTACAATAGTAGTTCGCAAACATGTACAGGCTTTTTGTTGGCAATGTATTTTTTGCACCTGGTAACAAATGAGGTCGTTTGGTCAAAATGTACCATAGTTTTTCTGTAAATAATATACTCTTATAATAGTTAAAACCAAATACCGGATACATTTTGGTTAAACCACTCTAAAACTGGATCAAGATGCTAATCTGTAAAAATGTATGTGTGGAAGTGTTCGGAATAAAGTCAGTAAGTATATTATTGATTGCCTCTATAAAATATTAGAAACAAACTGGTAAATAAATATATCTGGTTCTATAAAGAGTTATCTTGATTGAGTAAAATAAACGATTTGTAAATATATTTAGCACTGCGAACTGTCACTGTGAAATTTTAGTTTTTTACGCATTTTCGAATACTTACACGAACTCTAATTGTTGTTTCACATAATTGACACGATTTGATTCTAAATGATATAATACTAAAATATTACGTAAAATAGTTTTAACATCTATGTAAATATTTTGATAAAATTACTACTATCTTTAATTTCTTATTTTTTTACATTCAAATTTATTAGTAATATAAAGGAAAGTGGCTTGGAAAGAACAAGTATTTGTTATTATTTCTTTTGAATGGACATTCAAACATAGCAAATAATACATATACTTGTCTATAATTTAAAATATGCATATACAAAGTCACTTGATCACATTTAGCTATATATTTGGCTTGTGTTCGTTGTTTATCACTTTTTAACACTTTGCACACTACTAACCCGCATCCGTGTGTCGCATGGTTTGTTATAGAAACACGTAAGTGAAGTCGGCAGTGCGCGGCTTGATGCCCTTATAAAGAGTCTCGAAGCACCCGAGTTCAGCCAGAAACTCGTGGCTTTTGAGAAAAGGGTAAGGCTTTGCTTTAGCACTTACAAAATATCATAAGCAACTTCACGTATTTTAATAGTTAGTACAGTATTATTTATTTCAGGTATACAAATTAGATTGTAATATTTTTAAAGAGCTTTCTGTAATATGAATAAATTCAAATGTATATAGATTTCTTCAGCATTGTTCTATTTATGTATTATATTGTAATTCTACCATTTGTATATTATTTTTAACACGTAACTAAATATGATTTTAATAAAATGTGACCTCTAGGTACAAAGCCATCTAGAAACTTTACGCGATGCAGTCAGTGGTATGGAGGAAGCTATGAAGCAAGTGACAGAAATTCAAGAATGGATAAATGTACACGATGCTTTAGCTAACGATTGGTTAACCAATCCATCCAAACTACGCCCTGAAGCTGCTAAGCAAGATATTGCGGCAATGAATGACGCTTTAGTGTCTCTGGCTGAAAAGAGGAACAGAATCTTAACTGAGATACCTACTGAAGGTACATGTTATAATTATTTCATACTCTTATATATTTCATATTTTTAAAATCAACGTTTTAATAGGTTTCATATATTTTAACTTAATAAAAATGAATAGAGATATTGATTAAATTGAGTTGAAAATTTCCTAATCCCACTATCCTTAATTTGTAGATATACATTCAAATATCTAAATTATTTTAATGATTACCTCAATTTCAGGTTTAGAAGATGAAATAAATCTGGAGGAAGACTTAGATGCTCTTGAGCAAAAAATACTCAAAGCAATCGAAAGAGAAAAGGGTAATCAAGCAATCATTGACGACTTCCGTCACAAGTGTCAAGAGATCCATGACTGGTTTGATTCAGTACTTAAAAAGATGTGTCTAGCAGACAAGGGTTCCGGATTACCTTGCCCACAAAAATTAAACGCTTTGAAAGAATTATCTTCTGAATTTGGACAAGCGGGTAAAGGTAAAGTGGATGCTATAAAATCTGTCGGTGGTCAAGTTATAAACATTGTTAGTAACTTGGAATCACAACAAGTTGAGGAGCAAGTAAGTGTTATCTTAATTATTACTCAATATAGTTATAAATATTATATTCAAAATTCTTCTAATATTATAATTATAAAGTTTATGAGGATGAATGTTGGTTGGATTTTTACTCAAAACCTTATGTACGGTTTTAAATAAAATTTTGCAGTAGTATAACATAAACATATGCAATTCACTTAACTAGTAAATCATAATAGCGCCTTTCAAGCAGGGGAAGCTAATTAAAAAAAGGATTAAGATTGAAAATGTTCTTAATATATCTTATTTGTTTTAGATGAAATCAGTTGAAAGACGATACAACGACATTGCTAAGCGCATACAACGTAAACTACAAATGCTTGAAATCACCTACAAAGCTATTGATGGTACCAAAAGTGAAGTTGCTGCGCAAAACGAATGGATGCAAAAAGAAATTGACAACATTCTTCATCCAGAATCGCTTGGATACGACAGTAAATCAGTCAAAGACAGGCAAAAGAAGGCTGCCAATTTGCTTAAAGAAGCAGATGGTAAGAAGACAGTTATTGACTCTTTAGAGAAGAAGGTAAGCAACATTCAATCAGAATTAGAGCCGTCTGAACAAATGCAATTAGAGTCAGAATTATCTGAACTAGCCTCTAAACAAAAACAGTTAGCAACTCTCGTTAAGCAAGAAATTGAAAGACTAGGTGGATGCGCTGATATCAGGAAAAAGTTAGAGAACGATATTGAAAAGGCCAAGAACTGGCTCAAAACTAAGTTAGCTGAAATTAAAAAATTAGGTGGGCCAATACCATTGGAAGTCGCAAAGGTAGAAAAAGAAATAGCAATACACAAGAAACACCAAGGAGAATTGTCTGATTTCCATAATGATTTATTAAGCGAAATTATGCGTCAAGGAAATGCTGTATCTAAGGACTGTTCTAATGAAAATCGAGCTAAATTACAAGCTATCCTTGAAGACCTTAATAAATCATACACATCTGCCAAAGTAGGTATCGATGAAAAACTTGATGCATTGAACAAATTGTTACAAGGTAGAAATGAGTTTGAAGCAGATGTTGCTAAATGCCAGAGTTGGTTGAATGAAGCTGAGGTATCAGCAACTCCTGAATTGCGCACGACAAGCTTACAGCTGTTGGAAGAGCAATTATTGAAATTTGAAAAACTTAGCAAAGAAGCAGATGATGTTGAGAAAAATATTAATAAAATCAAAGATAAATCAAAAGATATTTTAGACAGCTTATCTGATTCTAATAAACTGCAACTTAAAGAACAAGTTAACGTACTGTCTGACAGATTCGCAAGAATAAATGCTATTATAAAAGATAAAAAGAATATCCTTCTCAAACACATTAAAGAGTATAAAGATGCTGCTAATAAAATTGCTGCTGCATTAGAATTTTTGAATGAAATTCAAAATAAATTAAAGGCGTTGAATAAACCAATAGGTAGTAAAGTTGAAGACGTACTCCCAATCATCCAAGCATATGAATCAATATTGGATGATTTGAAGAAAAATAAAATCATGCTCAATGAATTGCAAGGCGGTAATCTTCATGATTTACAAGATATATTATCTAAGCAAGATGAATTAGTGACTACTATTGAAGATCAAATATCCAAGCTCAAACATCTTTTGCTATTACGAGAACAGTTCTTTGCACTTGTTAAAGAAATCGAAGATTTTATCTCTAAATATACAGACCTTACCTCTGACATAGAAAAATCTAACGATAGCTTAGAAGACAAAATTAAGCGCTATGATGACATCATAGGAAAAATTCAAGGTTGTGAAGCTTTATTAGCAACTGCCACTGACAAAGGACAACAAATCGCCGCTGAAGGCACAGTCATAGATAGAAACAACATTACAGAACTTTTACAATCACTTAAACAACAATTGTTAACGTTGAGACGAAACGTTGAAGCTAAACGTCAAGAAAATGAACGAGCTGCTGCAGAACATAAAAAGATTGCTTCTGATTTATCAGAAATTTTGCAGTGGCTTCACGATAATGAAGCCGCAGTACATTCACGACCGCTGCTTAATAGAGATGTAGCTAGTGTTGATAAGAAACTTATAGAACATGCATCACTAGTTAAAAACATTCAGTCATACTTGGATAAATTCTCAAAAATAGCTGATATGATCAAAAATGATGATGTCATACCCGGCACGTTGTTGGAAATGATATCAGAAGGCAATTCCCTAAAAACATCTCTCCCTGCTGAACTGGCGAATCGGGAAAAACATTTACAAGATAACAAAAAGTACAGACAGCAATATCAGCAAATGGTTGAGAAACTAAACATTTGGGTAAACGAAGCCAGCATACGACTCGAAATGGGTAAAAATGGCACTGACTTTGAAAACATTGAAGCTGATCTGGAAGAACATAAAACATTCTTCAGCACATCCGAGCCTGAAATGAAAGACTTGGTTGGCAAGCGTATGCAGGACATTGTAGACAAAATATGGTCATCTCTCACCTCACCTGAGCAAGAGGAGCTATCCAAGGAGCACCAAAAACATAACCAGCTGTTAAAGAACACCTTGAATTCTGCTAAGTCTCGTCAAGCTCAATTAGAACAAGATTTAGAGATTTGGAAAGACTTCTGTCAACTTCTAGAGAAAATAAAGGCTATACTGGATAAGAATGACATTGAAGAAGAACCTGTGACTTCAGTCGACGCTTTGCGCATGTACGTGGAGAAGTTGAATCATGCCAGAAACGATTTAGAGGTAAGTGAATTCAATATATCCTTAATTTGTTTAAATTTGATCAAAAGTCAAGATATGTCAATATGTTTTTTGTGTTTAAATATTTTATACTGTTATAAAACTGACACAGCGTTTATATTTATTTTTTCTTTAATATTGCTTAAATATTCTTATAGCAAAAATTATAAAAGTTATACTCGTGTTTAAAAATATTTTTTGATAAACACTTTTGATACTTACACTTTACACTTATACTTTTGATATGGTTTGGTTGGTTTAAGAAGTTTATTTCCAAAAAGAACATAGTTTGCTTACAAAGGAAATTTTTGAATTTATAACACAATTAAGATATTACAAATAATAAATAGTAGTGACATTAAACAACATCAGTGAAATCATCTAATATGTGGGTTCATAATCGTTTTTTAAATATATTAAAAGATTTTGAATTTACAACATGTTGAGGTAAAGAGTTATACAGCTGTGCTCCTTCAAATGAGATAGTTTTTATGCCGTACTTGGTTCGAGTTTTAGGTGTTTCTAGTTTATATCTGTTCCTTGTCTGGTAAGAAGGGGTTTTGGTTTTAAATGTAATTTGTGAATGAGTAAGGTTTGTTAATATTTTACGAATCAGTATGCATATTTTATATTTATACATTTGTTTAATAAATAAAATTTTAGTTGTTTTATATAAATCTTTGGTAGGTGTATAATAATCCATATGAAATAAGACCTTGATAAGTTTATTTTGAGAGACCTGCAAATTTTTATATGAGTTTTAGCCGCGTTGCCCCAGATTTCTATAAGATATTCTAATATTGGTGTAACTAAAGTATTGTAAATAATGTTTCGTACTCTTAGAGGGATACAACGTGCAGATCTACGTAAAGCTCCAGTAAGCGAAGTTATTTTGGAATGTATAGAATCTATATGAGGTTTCCAAGTTAAATTTTTATCTAAAATTAATCCCAAGTATTTTTCATTACTTGACTGTTTGATAATTTGATTATTAAGTATCAATTCGTTATGAGAAGGAATAGATTTATTTTTGGCCGAAAAAATCATATATATCCGGATAATAATAAAATGTTACTTTTTTAAATAAATTTGGACTATAAACACATATTTATTAGATAATATTCTGCCTAATGACCGTGAAGGCATAAGATTTAACATATGCGCAAAAATCTCAACAATTCCCTTCCCCATAGCGCATACAAATATTCTCTTTGCAGTCAAATAAATATAGTGCTTAGTCATGTAAGCAACAAGCGTAAACCATAATGTTTAAAAAACGAATAAAAATGTTGTAGATAATTTGTAGAATAAAATCTTTAAAGTAATCAATTAAATAAATATAGAAGAATTAAAAACTAAATAAATATTAGAATTCAGTTATAGCATATACTTCCTAATTTGCACTGAATGTACGGATTGTGTTGCGTAACTCAACGCCGCGCTTAGTAGAGCTATTAAATAAGAATATATCGTTTTCCAATTGGAATTCGAACTTACAACCATTTCTTACAATAATATAATTGTCGAAACGCTATTATTTATTATACTTCACGTACATTATAAACAATATCGTTTTATAAATTTGCAATAATGATAAAAATCATAATAAATAGATTTTTATTAAAAAAAAAAGAAATTTACAACTAATTAGTATTAATATATAAAACAATACATAAACTAGAAGCTAATGTAAATATAAATTACTTCGGTTTTTATGCAACCAAGTAACCGATTTAGTAGAATGAGTCCACAATAAAAGCCAGCAAAGTGTATACTGAACGAGGTTAGTGCACTCGCCGGTCCATTGTCACCCGTTTAACGCGAAAACTAACAATTGTATTATTGAGAAATTGAAACGTCTGAGTCGCGATTACTCGATATTTTAAACGAATTACATCCATATGCTTTCTCATGTTTCATACGTATGTATATACATACAATATGTATGTATGTACATATACATATATGCATACGTATTTTGCCTAGACATAGTCAGAGTCCTTGCATACTTACTTACCTATTCCTGTATAAAAAACACTTTGGTATTACGAAACCGTTTATTTACAAAACGCTTTTAAGAGTAATAGTTTTACCTTTTTTGTAATTTTTGCGTTTTATTAAAGCGTTTAAGGGAGAAAAAAAATTTCTAGCTTGCAAAATGCATAGAAAAATAAATCACACTAGCTTCACGGTATATAGCAGAATAGGCCGAAAAACTCCTCAATATAGAGACAGCTGTCACGCTGTAACCCACACAGCCTCTTCTGGATAGCCAGAAGAAACTTAGTGCTAAGACACTCCGTTCCCTGCTTTCTGACTTTGGTGACATTGTGTGTTAAGTGGCGGAACTCAACGCCGCGTTTTAGTTTGTCAGTGAGAGGAATATAATTTATAGTCCTCGTGAGAGAACAGTGTCTCGATGCGTCACAACAGTTTTATAAATTTGATGAATCCTCAACCATTACTATTTAAGTCATGACTTGTTAAGCAGATGGCAGTAGTGTCGTTTTTTGTTCGGGTATTTCCCGAATCGTTTCATCGGGCGATAGGTGAACTATTTGCATTTTATATAAAACACACTTATAATTTATTTGAAGAAAATAGAAATCAAATGATATGTGCATAGGTAACCTAATTTAATTTAAAAAATATCCAAAAAGCTTAGTTTTATTTAGTCATAACTCATTTAGTAATTTGACACTTTAAATTACGCAGTGATAACAATTAATTATTAGAACTACGAAATCAGATTTTTGACATACATTTATTACATACATAACCATTTTGTACATAAGGTATAGTAATAATGTAGTCTGCAGAAGCGCCAAATTGAGTTAGCGGCTCGTATTAATTCACTTCACGTATAATTGTTAAGGGGAAGACGTTTGGAATCCTTTCATCAATTATATAGAATTGAATGAATAAAATTATTTTAATATAAAATTATTTATTTAAATACAATTTAAAATATTCGGAACAAATAAGCTTTATAACGGAGTTAAATAAACATATGAATTAGAGCCCGCGCTTCATGGAAACCGTCCAAGCACTATAACCACTAAACCATGCGTTCGTCATCACGCTGCATCAAAAATCTTATATTTTGGCAACTTATTTCGTTGTTCCTCTGTAAGGAGATCTTTACAAATATCCACCTTCCAAAGATTATTACAAAGAACTCTTTGGGAAGAAAGAATGCCATTTTTAAATATTTTTGCCATCCTTAGTGTTGATATTAAAAAAATATATCAACTGTGCTTATATAATATTAGTACAGTAACTGTATCTATATGACTGGGGCAACCATTTACTATGTTAGAAAATATTTGCAGATGCCATTCTATTGTCAATATATTGATAGAATTTTTTTTAAAGTCACGCAACTCTCTTATGAGATTGTATGAGAAAAAGCACTCTGAGAAAGTGTACTGATTTATTGTTTCCATGCAGCGTTTGTTTTGAGTTTTTATTTTAATAAAACGTCAGAATCCAACGCCTTGTTGTATACAGTATAGTTTGGAAATCCTTAATATCTATAGTATATATTAAAAAAAACTTGTATGGAATAAATAATATATTACGGAACACATATATGTATTTCAGGATAATATAGTAAAAATATATATTACAAAATTCATAGTTTCTTTTTATTTAACTACAAACCTGCAAGCAAAGTCACACTTCAAAGTTAGTTTTAAACACATACACTTTGTATGTGAAATTTCAACCTCTCTGGAGGTGTGACGACCTCTTCAACGGTACAGTAATGCCACTATTCATATAGCTTGTTTCTCTTTAACCACATAAATATCCTATTCCGTGGTAACTTTTCTTTTCCTTTCGCTGGTTCAGTACAATGCGTGAGATACGGTTATTCGTTTTACTTTAGCTATCGTTACAGCTTGGTAACTGGCTGGAACGATAGAATTATAGCATTTTTTTATTTTATAGGCATGCTGTATGCTATATAATTATATAGATATGTTATAAATATATATAAATATGCTATATATTTACGACGCTGTGATAGCTCAGTTGGGTCGTGGAAGATTGAACACGAGGATTTAAGTATATTTATGCTAATGGCCTGATGATTTTTTAGGTTGTAACCTTCTTCACATAATGAACTATTCAAAAAAAAAAGATTTTTCAATTCGGACAACTTGTTCTGTAGATTAAGACGGTTAAACAAACGAACACTTCAAATTTATGTAATTGGTAACTTCTTAAATTTGTTTCCAAATCAATTAGATACAAAAACTGCCAACAAGTTGAATATTTTTATAATGTTTTTAAACAGTTATTCAAAAACTAGGAAAATATATATTTTTGAACTGTATATAAATTTGATCGTAGCAGGTTTCAAACTCTCTTGGAGGCCGTTTACACTTTAACTGATAAAACAAGACAATAAAGTGTATTAGCATAGTCTAATTTTTAAGTGTAATCTTTATTTGTATCATTTTAACTGCGCACACTTAGAGAGGCGAGTTTCTCTTCTAAAAAATATTTGCGTGCGTTTATTGCCAATTCGAAAAGTTCAATCTTTTCACAAAAAATATTTAACTTTAGCTTCACGCTTTATCCCGCACATGGCAGGGTAGGCAGAGGGAACTGCAGGAACCATATGAACCTAGTGTTAAGACACTTAGTCCCTGCTTTCTCCGTCCCCGCTTTCCGCCTTTTTCGAGGCATTGCGTGTTGAGTGGCGAAACTGACTGGGGATCGAACCCAGAAACCGTCGCGTTACAGGCAGACGTTGCGCCTCTGCGCCACGACGGTCCTCTTTAATTAACTTTATTGTCTTTAAAAAGTGTTAAGCCAATAAAACGAAGCGCAGGTTCACACAGAACTCACTAGCTATTATTATTTGCTTACAAAATAGTATTAATTGTAATTTTAAAAGTGAAATAAACGTTCTGTTGTAAAACAATTTGATTAGATAAGATATTCATGACTCAAATGTGAACAAATGACTATACCTACTGCTTTAAATATAAATGGGATGTAGAAAGATAATTGTCCTTGGAATATTGTTCGAGATAACGCATAATTACAAATATTTTTTTAAATATTTTTTCCTTCAAATTGTCGTCTACACCTCACTTGTACATCTCATACAGTTCCTTAAGATTTTTTAGAAATGATCTCTTATTGCTCTTTTACAATAACCAAGGCACCAAATAACATTTTTAAGATCCTGAGTCACTTTAGCTTAGCATTGCCAGTCAGTCAGTCAGTCAGTAAAGAAGTACCTAGTAAAATATTTAGTTGACACACGATTTAGGCAACATTTTAATTAACCAGATCGAATAACAATAATATTGCATACTTCTGACCTAAAATTGCATTCCCTAAACACAATATTTGATATTTAACTAAAACTACTTTGCGCAATTTCGGTCGATGCACTGCACTGGGCAAGTAATGACTAATACAGTATATACGTATGTACATACATAAAATATATATAGAGCAGTAAATGCACTGTTAACAGAGCCTAGGCTTTATACTGCTGTACGAACATAACGTGTTATGCACCATATAATTATTATTACACTTGGTCAAGCCACAGACTGTTTACGTACCTACTAAAATTATAGACATTTCTTAGATTTATATTGTTGTAAGTTTATTTCTCATTAATGTAAAACAAAATAATATATGAACCTAAATCCGCTACTGTATATGAAACTCTTGAAAGTATTAAAGAATGTTTTAATTCAATTACGTAGTGTGAAGCTCTACATAAGATATTTTAATTTACTATTTCATATTTGCCTTAATTGTATTAAATATATTTTTATAAGTTTTTAATATTTATATTAAAATAATTTAATTCTTTTATGTATTGAGGTCAGTATCTGATTGTAAATGCTATGGCTGTAGTGCTTACATTATGATTCGTGAACATGAAATATGATTTCCATTGATGAATGCACAATTTACATTGTCCCGTTCTGGCACGGCGTTGAGTTCCGCCACTCAAGACGCAATGATTAATTATTTTTCGGAAAAGCGTGTTTCTTCTGCCTACCCTGCAAGATACGGGATGCCGTGTGAAATAAAAACAAAAACAATATAAATAATTACTACTGTGTTATGTATGTTATATGTTAAATAGCTTAATATATGTTTAATATACTATATGTTTAATAATTAAAAAAAAGGCCAAAGCAAAACCACGTAGGGTCAGAATAATCGTACAATTACATGCGGTTCCCCTTAACTGATGATGTCATGCGACTGAGTTTCGCTCCGCCAGTCGTAGTCCGTACACACAGCAATGAGAACGCAACATAAAATTATATCATATTTTATTTATTTCTTATACAGTCAGTGTACATACGTTACGACATAAACTTATTATATATAAATATATTTTTTTTTTTACATTTTTTTATAATAAAGTGTCAAAATTCCGCGTAAAAGGAAGGTGAGTACACGTGATTGTGAAACGCCGGTCGTCATTTAATCGAGATTTTTCGGTTCGTCTATAGGTATTATTGTTAAGCTGTTTTTAAATCCTTAATTTTGTATTGTGTAGTAAATATGCTAAATATTTTATATGTTTCGTACAGTTAAATATATATATATTGTTGTTATGATGACTCGTGTACCGTGACAGGGGACTCTATCGTTTATAAATGCAAGTAAAAAAGCATATCCGTATACAAAATGTTTGATTACTAAACATAAACTTCTATTATGAGAGTAAAATCGTAAATCATTATAAAAAAATTAAGACTCTACGCAGAGACCCGCTGAAATAAAGCGACACTCTTCACTTTCCGTATCAGAGAAATTAAATTACGAAGCAAAATATCATTTATTCATATTTATTATAGCTAAACACGTTATTTTTGATAACGCTGTCATAATCTTTTATCAGTGCTATCGCTAAATCAACCTGCTATTCACTATGTATCATCAGTTTTCCAATATTTTTGTTTTATAATACTTATAATATGTGTACTTGTAACTTTATGTATACATTTTAATATATGAGGAAATACACAAAGTAAGAAGACCATCGTGGCGCAGGCGCAGCGTCTGCTTGTAATCGGTTTGTAGGTTTGATTCCCATTCGGGGAGGATTATTCCATTTTCATTTTCTTCGCTTTGGCAAATAGGTCCATATAAATATATGGGAAAGTAAAGTTTCGTCATACAAAAAACTTAAGTTACCTAAAACGTTACACTGAAAACTTTATACTATAAGTTAAAGTTAAATGGAGTTTATTGGAATAAAACGGTGGAAACTGCATTTAAATCATTACTTTTTTCCCCTGAGATCAAACAACCAACAAGGCTACACATATAATAATCATAAGTTCTATTACATTTACAAAATAATTATTTTTAATATATCTTTCATGTACATATTTACTATGTGTACATATCCTTATACACCTTTGACTTGAGCTATATAGGTTGAATATAAACCAGTTTTCAGTATTACCAAACTGGCGCCCATACGAGATTGTTTTCATACATTGAAGTGCATTTCGTTTCATTTGCACTTATAACAACTAGCTACAAGTAATTCTATGTTACATATCGATTGCTTATCAGAAAATTACTTGAACTCATCAAATATGTCGTCAGAACGATTTCTGACAGTTTCTGACAAGAAAAATTATATTTTGTTTACTTTAATTGGTAAAAAGACAGATATAAGCTGTATAAGTAACAAATAATAATGAATAACAGGTAAATTACAACTTTAAGGAATGTTTCTAATCATGATTATTAATAATTAGCGTGTGCTGTAATTACTTAGTCATCTCCATAATTAGGTTAGAGATACAATAAGTGACCTTGGAAATTTGGAATTAACCATTAAGCAAAATATAATTGTTTTAGTTATAAAAAAACTATAAATATTAAAAATATAATTAATTAAAAATCTATACTACGATAAAGTGTTTTAATTTATATATTTATATATTTATACACAACTAGTTACAATTTTCTTGTGCTTATATATGCAAATATATAAGCCGTTATATTCATACATATATGTCATATATTTAAACATATAATACATAGTATATACAAACTATATGTCATATAATTGCAAGCCCTAATGGCTCTATACAAAATTCAGATGCAGGTTAGTAAACTGACCGTGTCTATAAATAGAAACAATGAGTTAACGTGCACGTTTCAACTGTCAAGGTCGGTTGCGATGTCGCCTTGCTTCGGCCATGTTTTCCTCTTTGAAAACTTTATGAAACTTACGAAATTTAGTTTTAAAATTCTCTTGTATGGTTATTTTTTAAATACTAACTTCTGACCGCGGCTTTTCCTATATAATTTACTATATATAATTTATTTATTAGTAAAACGAAAGCGAAAGAAAGTAATGGTTAAGACATTTCATTCTCCAAATTTTGGTATATATTTATATTGTATAGTATATTTATGTGGGGGAACTTAACGCCGCGTTTTTTCTTGTTAACAAATTGAGGAAAATAAAAATAATTAATTCCCCTCTAGCAGGAATTAAATCTGTAACCGCAAGTTTAGTCACAAACTGAACTTACATAAGAACGAAAAGAATACATAATACTGTACGTAAAAGTTTACAAAAAAAATCAAAACAAAGTGGTTGTTATCGTAAGAATATAAACAATACATTCTTTAGTTATGGTCTACTTAACATTCATGAGAAAAGTCAATGAAAATGGAGAAATCAAGATATATGTTTGAAGAATATATATACTATATGTATGTGTTCTTAATATTGTATAATTATTATTATTATACTATATATGTATATATATTATGTCAAAATGCGTGAATTTTTTGGAATATTGAATCGATTAAAAATAAAGTTAAGTTTTTGTTATCAACTGCCACTCTTTGTAGATTGATTTTTTCAGTTCCATTTTCTTTGCACTGGCAATTAGACGAGCGCGGCGTTGAGTTCCACCACCTTAACAAATGCTTTACATAGACAGAAAGCGGGGAGTGTCTTAACACTAGATTACCACGATTTCCGTGGTTTCTTCTATCTACCATGCTATGAGCGGGATTAAGAATAAAGCTAAAAAATGTAATTATATTTAATAATGACTCGGAGCAACAAATTACTTGCATATTCCACACAGTTTTTTCCACGCAATATTTAACATTTATATGGAAAATAGAGAACAGGGCGCCTTAGAAATCTTCTACAATAAAAATATTGTAGAAAATTACGTACAAGAACCATACATTTGCTATCATTACTTTTTAAAACCTAAGATATATCTAAAACGCCTTAAAATATACACAAAATATTAGCATAGAAAAATTGCAAACAAAAAATCAACTATCAAGAACTCGAATAAGGCGAGTGTTATCTCGCAATCAGTCATCGCATACCTGATAACATTGTATTGTAAACACTTGATATGTAACGCCATTTTGATCCCACGCTGGTTAATCACGTTTCTAAGGTATTTAGCTTTATTTTGAATTATTAACATTGTTTTATAGCAATCGTAATATATTACATAGTGACCAATGGTAAGTTATTAAAATCGATTTTTAGGAAGAAGAAACAAGGGTTGGTAATCCAAGTGTACGAGTATTTTTGCTTTCCGATTACTCGATCGTTTTGGATTGAAATATTACTAACTGAACTCATTCGAATCTTAAGAATGTTATACAAAAATATATGTAAATACTCATAGTAAAAGAAAATGTTGCATTTTACAAAGCGTTCCCAATTTTTCCTAATTATTCCCTTAGAATTACAACCCAGACAAGACATATTGACATATTTAAAAGAACTATTTTATATACCTGTTATATATTTTTCTTATAACATAATATTTAAATAATATATATAAATTAAATCCAAATTTTACTTTAAATTTCATAAAGAACCAACAGCCGCTCCTAGACGTAGTCCGGGAGCGGGCGCGTGAGCTCTGCAGCGGCGCGGACGCAGCAAGTGGCGAGCGCGTTGAACAGAAGACCAGGGCGTTGGGCGACAGATGGAATGTGGCTTGTGAAGGTAAATTGGACTTGAGATGTACTTTCCTTTGGTAATTATGTTGCCGTGATGAAAATTACATTGACCCTGAATAAATATGACAATTGTAGGTAATTATCAGAATTAGAATATTTGAATCCATCATACAAGTGTTTAAAAACATTATGCTTAAAAAACATATAGTTTTTGTTTTAAACTCAAGATAAGCAAGCAAATGGCCAATATGCTTACTGACGTAATATACACATACTATGATATATAACTGCATTTTCCAGTTTAAGTCTAGTATAGAAACATTGCACATTAAATAGTATAACTCTGCCAAATTACTGAAAAAATGTTTAAATACTTAAAAATTTAATGAATCTATCCATCATCTAGGATTAGCAAAACGCGCAGCAACAGCGGATAACCAGCTCCAACGCTGGACTCAACTCTTGGACGCTCAGAGAAGCCTCTCGTCATCGATTACATCAGCTAACGACCGTCTTCGTCAGTTAGACGCTAGCCCCGCTACTAGACGTCGTGCTTTGGACACTAGGCATGCCCTACAGGTACCATGATTTACCTTACCTTAGGCAAAATAATAAAGAAAATATTTTCTACACTGAGAATAGGAAAATACTGAAAGAAAATATACGTAATAACGAAATAATTTGTATAAAGCATATGAATTGAGACGCAGCGTGATGAAGAACGCATGGCTCAGAAGTCAGAGCGCTTGCACGGTTCGCAAGAGATTGGGGGTTGAAATCCCGCTGCGTTCAAATTTTTATGTTTTCTTTAAGTATTTTAAAATTATTATTAATTAAAGTCAAAGTTATAATTAATTTTATCATAGATTATAAATCTGATAGGGTAATCATATTAAATACTATTAAATAGGCATATATCAAGATAATACTATCTCTATGCAGGAATTACAAAGTGAAGTTTCAAGTCTTGAAGAAACTAAAGACGATTTACTTGAACACGCTGACGTTGTGATAGCACTGTTGACCCCACACTCTAAGGAAGCGGCATCTGAAACTGAGAGGAATGTCAAAGAACTGGTGGAGGCGTACGAGAAGTGAGTATGGGTGTCGTGTGTTGATGTAGATACAATTTTACCGATATTTACCAATTAATAGCTGTCGATATTTACCAATTTTTACCGATAAATATGTACCGATATTTACCAATTTTTACCGATATTTACCAATTAATAGCTACATCTACATTTGCCGATATTTACCAATTGTCTTGAATAATTTGAGTACTATAGTAATTGTTGGGTATTAATTATGCTTTCTAAATCAATAAACAATTATATGGGTTACTTTAATCTTAGGTTTTTTGTCCGATATAGAAGGATTATTTTCAATAAAAGGTAAGTAAGTTTATACGTAAATGTACAAGAGGTTCAATTTTTTTTACTTAATTCATACTTAAACGATTCAAGGTTTTTGTGTATTTGCTTAACACAAAGTAAGCACATCGGTTCTCTCGCGAGTAGGATGTTATTATTTGTCAATTATAAGATATTTTTCATGGTCACTGAAGCTATAAGTGACGTAAAAATTAAAGAAAAAATATTATACATTTACTTTAGAACTTTCAAAGTAGTTAGGATGTTGATTTCTGTCAGTCAACACGTATGTATCAAATTCTGATAATTTTGATGTAAACGCCATATAACATGGAGCTGAAAAGAAAAGATTATAATTATTTTAGTAATAATAAATGTTATAATTAATATATTTTTTTAAAATGCAAGGTATATGCGCCTTTTAATTATTATTAATTATTATTTTAAACGTGTATTTCTTGTATACTATCTAAAATCCAAACTATTTCATAGACTCGGTACTTTTTCTAATATTTGTTTTAGATTATTAGCTATAGCAACCTGTATATATAGTTCTATCCGACCGTTTCATAAAATAGGCTTAGAACTCAAGAATGTTAAACTTAATAATAACTTTTATTATGAGGAACGTGGTCAAATCCTAGTAAATGCAATTCAAAAAAACCTTGTATAACTTCATTGTAATCGCATAGACAATACGTAAACAACAATACTTAAAGATGACTTAAAAAAAGTAAACGTTTCATCTTGCCTTGATACAATCCTTATTGGGTACACAGGAAGTAATAAAGATTCTTTATTCATCGATTTTATAATATATTGATTTAAACTTGAGGTCAGTTGTTATATGAAGATGAAAAAAAACACTGACATAGTGTTATAATTTTCCTTCTGTCGAGGACTGTCGTGGCGCAAACGCGACGCGTAACCGCGACGGTTTGTGAGTTCGATCGCCACTCAGGAAATATAGATTTTTTCATTTCCATTTTCTTCACTCTGACAATTAGGCAAAGCGCGGCGGTGAGTTCCGGCACTCAACATGCAATGCCTCAAAAAGGCGGAAAGCTGGGAACGGAGCGTCTTAACACTAGGTTCCCACGGTTCCCGTTGTTCCCTCTGCCTGCTACCTTTTTCTCATTTAGTATATTATAATATATTTAAATCCCACAAAAACCATGGTTCTGACAAGATTTTTAATTATTTTTTATTTTGGGCAACGCATACAAACCCGGAAGTTTCACAACTTTGGCAAACTATCAACTGCTTGTCATCACCTAGTTGTCTCTACACCTCATTTATTAAAACATTTTAGCTACATTTCTTAATATCCTATTTTCTACCTTATTCTCTTGAAATAAAGCTGAATTTAATATTCAAATTTTTTTAAAACATTGCGACATGGCGTCTGTTTTTTAGATTTTCTATTATTGTTGATAAATGAATTTTGGCTCTCTCTTCTATTTTTGTAATGATTTTAAAAATCAGTTGCACAATATTTGAATGCACTTAACTTAAAAAGTTACTACAAACCTAAAAAGTCATCTTGGCAAAGATAAACAACATTTAAATGTAAACAACGATGTTACAGATACGATTCCTATTAGGGGGAATAAATTTATATATATTTCTATTTTCCCACTTTAAAAATCTGTACTGCATCGTGGTTTAAGTCTAGAATACTTATAGATAATTGTTAAACTGTAAAATATTTATCAAGTTCTACTTTTACATTCCTTATGTTTTAATCCATAGTACTATTAGGCTGATTTAAAAAAATCTTAGTCCACCTATATATAACCTTGGAAACTTACAGGGACTTATAGATATATTCATTTAAATTCAATACACGCTGTATCATAAACACTGGTAATACTTGATATGCGAAATATGAAACAAATATTGATACATATAAATTCTTATTAAAAATCCATAATCATATTATTAAACTTATAATTATCGATCAAAATAAAGCGAAGATGTCTTAAAATTATCAAAAAGTATTAAAACAAAATTCTTAAGCACTAAATACAAGTAACTAATATAAAAAATAATAAAATTTCTCTTTAATTTATTTGCACATAGCTGTTTTTTGTGAGTGTGCAGCTGACTATGCACCTGTCGGTCACAACTCGCAACTGACTGACTAGCCTTGTTCGAACAAGACTATATTTATATAACGTGAAGTAAAATTTTAAATTAAACTCATGGAAAAAATAATCGAACCAATTCTAAAAAGTATAAAAGTTTTTTACAACGGAGTGTCTTGACACTAGGTTCACATGGTTCCTGCAGTTCCCTCTACCTTCTTTGATTTGTGCGTGATAAAGCGTGAATACATAAAAAAAATATAAAATTAACAAAATTGTTCTCAAGTTAACACATTATGTCTAGCCAATGGGCGATACTTATAAATACTGTTCTCTTTATTCTTCTACTATAATTTTCTATATTCTCTTTTCTGTTTCTCTTCCATATTCTTCTTATATCTTCTTTATTTTAAAGCACATGGTTCTATTCTGCCTTTAATACGAAATGCTGAAGATGTAATTGCTTAAACTGCGAACTTCTGGATACTAACAAACAGGACGGTTGGCTAAAAAAATAAACAAAAAGTTAGAAAATAACCTAATTACCAATGATTTAAAATTTTTCAATCTACATTATTAATGATAAAATTTGTCAAATTTAATGAAGAAATAACGTCATGCTGCAATGACAGTTTGTTTTTTTTTTAAATCATTAGGTCACCGTCTATAAGATAATTCCGGCCTATGATGTCATACGCAACCGCTCGAACTTATATTAGCTCATGGCTTCTATCGAGGACTTCTGTTTCTAAGATATTTTTACGTTTTGTACATATTTCATGTTTAAACATGTCTAATGAATCGTTTGAAAATGTTCTTTATTTTTGATTTTCTAATATATTTTCATATTTGTTTAAGCTATGACGCCATCGATCGAGCTTATATATATCTATGCTGATACAATGATTGCTGATTTGCTTCTCATTTACTTGTAGTCTATATGATTTTTTTAAAAAAATAAGTTGATTTCAAGAATTGTTTTGGTGTTGTATAGCTCGTTTATCGATGCTAGTTACATGATATTTAACATTACATTAATCGATTCGATATAAGCCACTGTACACTATGCATTTCTTAGTTACTTTCATTCAACTTTCGGAATGAATCATAGTAAAAGTTTGTTTAAAACACTTCTTCTTCTTCTTCATGTCAGAACGCTTTCACGGTTTATAAGAGACGCGGGTTCAATTCAAATTTCAAATTTTTATATGGTTCTTTAAATATTTTAACTACTTTTTCTTCTTTTATTTACGGCCTAAAATACTAGTATTTATTTCGTCCTGGTTGGATAAAATTTGGCAGGCAATGTAAAATTAACGTGTTCAAATGAACTTTAAATTGAAAAAATATATCATCAGCCCTTCTCTTATACTAGCAGATATAAAAACATATTTCACTTTGAAACTACGTCCATTTTTAAACGTAACTTTAAACGTGATCTAACGCATTAGTAATCTGCCCTTTCAATACAATTTATAAATCTATATAGGAATTAATTAATTCAACGTATTTTCAATATTCATTATTAACTTAATAGTTTTAATATTAATATTTATTACTAATCGATGTCTCTAAGGGTTGATGTCAATCTGTTTAACTTTTCCTTGCTTTAATACCTTCCTTTGCTGCTTAAGAAAAACGTTTATTGATTTAAACAAGTTATATTGTATGTATAATAAAGCAGTTCAAATAGGTTTCTTCAGCGCTTTCTCTTTTCGCCTCGATTTCTAGAGATCAAGTTTTACCAATTGTGCCCTTTAATACTGCAGTTGTAAAGGCGAAGAAAATTGTATGTTTACTTTTTTTTTATTATTTGCCTTGTATCCAGTGTAAATAATACAGGGTAGGCAGAGAAACCCTTTTGTTAAGACACTATGACCCTACTGCCTGCTTCATCATATTGGGTGGCGAACTTCTAGGTGGCGAGCTCTATTTTTAACTAGAGCGGAGAAATGAAAATTAAATCACCTTGTAAGGGAATTGAACCCACAATCATTGCGTTTACTGTCATCAACACTGATCATCATCTTTCATTAAAAAAGAAAGTATATTTTTTTACTATGTTGTAAAAGTGTTGATATATATATATTTTTAAAACAACTAAGTTTTATAATGGATTTAAATACTGAAAAAATGAATGAATGAAGAAAATTATATATTAACATATAATTTTCTTAAAATTCAATAATTTTTTACGTATTAAAATCTATTATAAAATTTAGTCGTTTTAAAGTATAGAATACAATTGTATTGTCACATGCTCCGTTAACAATATTGCGTGATTACACGTGATGACTGTTAGAGATGATCTCTAGTAGCGAGCGGCTGTCAACCATAAAGTTACGTCATCGGAAGCCATAGTCGGTTGAAGCGGCGCAAATTTATTTTTACAGTACATTTTTGTAGCGTGAGCAAGACTTGGACTTTACTTAGATATTTAAATATATGTATATATATATATATATATATATATATATATATATATATATATATATATATATATATATATATATATATATATATATATATATATATATATATATATATATATATATATATATATATATATATATATATATATATATATATATATATATATATATATATATATATATATATATATATATATATGTGTGTGTGTAATAAGTATATATGTCCTATCTATAATTGTCTAACCCGGGTTTTCCAGTAATTATTGTAAATGTTCTATGAAAAATTCATGGAAACAGTACCGTGTTGCCCATTAGGGAGCGATTTTGCAAAAACTTTATATTACTTAAATTCTTATAATGACTTATAGCTATAATGAAATCTAGATTTATATTTTACGTAATAAATTATTTTCAAGGAGGCCTTACGTATTAGATTTCTCTGACTACCCTATCATTCTTTGCACTAGACACTTCATTGACTTTTTGCTTAAGTTTGAGACGCTTATATATTCACTATGTCTTTTTTAAATCATATATTTGTAAGCTAAATATCCGTAAACTTTGTTATAACTAACCCACGCCAACAATTACGCCGGTACAAATGTATTGTTAGACATTTCTCGAACGCGCCGCGGCAGTTACAATTTAACGTTTCTCTTTGTGAAAACTATTTAAAGTACAAGTAACAACCGTAATCATTTTCCTATGAAAACTCACTATTTGTATTCAAATTTTAATTAGATTAAAGTAATTTTACACAAAATAAGAACACAAGATTTTTTAAAACGGCAAAATCTTTACCACCGACTCACTAAAGTTAATTGCTCAGACCTAAGAAGAACCTGCGCAAGAAACTCAATTCGACATTTTTTAACCTGGTCATCGAATTTTATTCATAATAATTATATAATTTTTATATTCTGTCCATATTTTTTTTATAAAAATATATAAATATATAGTATGACGTTTATTTAAGCAATAACAATAATATATATTTCATATAAGTATGAAAAATAATGTTTTTTAGCAACTAATTATAATTTAGCGTAAAGCAACTATTTACAACGTATTTTCAAGGAAGTAGAGAACAGATTAACTATATTATTTTAATATTTTTAAACTTGTAAAGAAAATTTGTTACAAATTAGCAAGAACGTTTAAATACACTTGGATCGTGACTAACATGGTTTTTTAGTTAAGGGTGAATCAGCTGGAGGGTTCACAAAGTAGTCCTTAATAAACTGCAATGCGTGCAATATTTTATATTTAAACTTAACTATGAAACGCAGTGCGGTTGCGTTTTTAAACCGTCTTTAGTTTATACTATTGTATGTACTTTGATTTATTCTTCTAATTAACTACTTGTCATATAATGCACATAAATAAACAATTATTTATTTTTATTTAAATTTTAACGAGACCTGCTAAATTTTAATACTAATATTATTGATTTATGAATCTCAACTAACTTTAAAATATATTTTTCTAAGTAATACTAATATAATTATCTTTTTTCTATATAAAGAAATCAATCGGGTAGAAAGCTTAGAGTGAAAAAAGAAGACATGTAAATGTACTACGGCTCTAAAGTCAAGCTTCCCCACGTCTGTATAGGGGTTAGTTTTAATCGATAGCCGGCCCAGACGTTAGGGGGAGACGTGGAATCGTTACGTATTCATACTGGTAGACTATTTCAGCTCGCACCGCGCATGCGTAGTCCGCATTTAATGGGTCAGGGCCTCGCAGTGTGAACCGAGGGTTATACTTAGAACGTACACATTACTCAACACGATATTTTAGTTTTCAAAAATTATACGTTTAAGCGATGCAGGAGAAAGCGATCCTCCATCATCTCGGCAATCGAACCATTAGTAACCAGGCCGGTTTCAGCATTATAGTCTATTATATTACAAGGAATACGTGGTAAAGTAGCTGCGTGTTACAAACGACCGTGTGCTCGAAGCCGCGTGGTACCGATGTGATTGTGCAAATTTATTCACGGTGAGTCACGAGTGGCTCGTAATTTAGAATCTATGAAGTAATAGTTTTATATTTTGGATTTTATAAATGTTTACTTCGTCCATTTGGTATGTATTCCGGCGCCGGCCGGCAGTAGGCGACAATTTGCATCGGCGCACGTCGCAGTTGCGCAATGGGTATAAGCGCCTGATCGTCACTGTCAAGTTAGGCGCAAGGTCGCAAATGTCACGTCAGCATAACCTGCACGCCGGCGCGGAACGTAAACACGAGTGCACCGAAATCTATGCTGATGTCACTTCAGACACAACGTAGAATAAAATTAGACGCGGCGGGTGAACCTCTTGTTAAATTCATTGAGCGACGGGCGGGCGAAGCGAGCAGATCGCCGCGAGCCGCTGCCACGAACGACTAGGTAACGCAATGCAATGCGACCTTGCCGCGTCATACTACGTCACGCCGCGCCGCCAGAGTATTTTCGTCGCTTTTTGGCAGCTCTTCCCCATTCGCCACAAGTATTATAACTTCGAATGTTCGTTAACGTGTTTAAAAACTATTTTATTTTTCAGATTGCGACAAACTATTGCGGCGAGACTCGCGGAAATCGACGAAATCGTTTCCGAATTCGATCGCGTGTCAGAGAAGATTGAGCAGCTCCGACAGCAGATCGAAGTGTACATAGCTAAAGTTGGAACCTTCTACGTGTTTGGAGAGGACAACGAAGGGGACGTTCGTGATTTATCTAAACAGGTGTCCGATTTAGTGGGCCAGACAAAGACATTTACGGAAGAGAGCAGGAAGCGATACGGAGGCTCTGCGCCCGCAGACGTGGCGCAGGAGCTGTCCTCACTTGAACTGTCAGCGGAAGCTCTAGGAGCAGCGATGGAAGAAAAAGAAAGGGAATGGAAGCGCGCGCGCACCTCTCGTAGTGAATATGCGAGTGATGTTGACAGTGTGCAGGCATGGGTCCGTGGGGCCGAATCAACTGCTCGTGACAGGACTTTACCGCCAGAACCCTACAAAGAACGACTCGTTGCCACGCGGTCTGAAATACCTGCGATATCTGATAGAGTCGAGCGGCTAACTCGTAACGCCCGCGCGATAGTTGAGGGTAGCCGCGATTCTGGTGAACGTCAGCTTATTCAATCTACTGTATCAGCTTTAACAGAACAATTTTCAGCTGTATGCAGTGAACTTGAAGCCCGACAGGCAGCAGTAGAAGATGCCTGTGATTCTGTATCTAGATTTTTAGCTTTATTGGAAAAAGTGTTACTCTGGGTGGAAACACAGCGCGCATTCCTAGCGCGGCCTCTTCCTCTAGCAGATCTGCAAGAGGCCCAACAAAAACAGACTGAATATGGGGTAGATGAAGAAATATTTTTTGAACAAACTTTTCCTAAATGGCAAAACAATACTAACTTATATATTGTATTTCATTTTCAGAATGCACTAAAGAGTTGTAAGCAACAAGCTAAGAACTTAGCTGATATGACCAAGGAATTAGAGGCAATAGAGCGCATAACCAGTCCTGGAGACTTGCCTTCTAGGCTAGAAGCTGCTGAAAATTCAACAGTTGATGTTGAAAAACGCTTGGCAAAAACTGTCCGTACTTAGAAGATACTTTACCTTATTAATTTTTTACTATGATAAAAATTATAAAATCTTGTGTTTATTTTTTTCAGAATGGTTTACTGCAAGAATTAGCTGAAGAATGGGAGCGATGTGAAAAAAAATTAAAAGATGTCGGTCATTGGCTTGAAGCCACAACACGAACCATTGAGGCTCCTCAAAATGCGAAAAAGCCATTACGAGATAGACTAGCCTTTAGAGAAAAATTAATTAATGATATATCTACACAGAAAACTAAGATTTCATATGCGGTTGAAAAGTTGAATGTGAGTGTAATCGACCCTCTCGTTCAATATGGTCTACTTGTTGTTGTTATCTGTTGGTTGTAGGTTTTGTTTTCCTCTAAGTTTGAAAGTTTTTCAGCTCATATTCTATTTCTTTTCTATTTTATATTTTCAGCAATTTCTTGTTTAAATGAAATGCTTAAAATTTATAATTATTGATTTCCATGTTTTTTCCATATAATAGGTAATAAAATATATTTTTTGCACCGTTAAGGTACATTTTGGTCCTGACGGCGTAGCATCTCAGTCTCGGTCTCCAGAAGGTGTGCTAAATGCTGCGCGTACGTTAACGGCGGCGCTAGACGCACTTTCAACCACTACTAGTGCACAAGCGAGCCAATTGGGCGCTGCACTGGCGCAGGTCGACGCGTACTGCGCGGACGTAGTAAAACTGCGTGCGCAGCTGCTGCAAGCCGAGCAACAACTACGACAAGCCGCACAGCCTAACTACAGCCCCAGAGACCCTGATAGGGCGGTGGCTCATCAACAGGTTAGTTTCCTACTGTTCATCATCACACATTGATAGGTCTTTTAGATTACTCTATTCAACGGTGACGCTTAGCGGTAGATACACACAGCCACCATGTACATTATCACGCGATTCATATTGTTTTCTTTTTGTTTTCCTTCCTTTACTTACTAATTTCTCCGCCGATATCCTCATAGGAATGTCGAGAGAGAGTAAAGTCGCTGCAAAGTAAAATTCAGGCGCGGAATGAAAGAATCAAACTTTTAATGCAACGAGGCGTCCCAGATGCCGATCCACTTAGGGATATATAAGAATTTAACACGCGTTTTAGCTTTAAGCCGTCTTTATCATCTATTCCTATTATAAATTCATATTGATTATCAAATAAATATACGTTCTCCAATCGCTGACCGTTTTTCATTATCATCGCTATAACAGCGAACCCTCTAAATCATACATCCGTACTTGCGTATCAGGAGGTCGGGCGGCGAATCGAAGAGCTGACTCGCAGTATCTACGAGATCGACCCATACTTCGCGTTGGCCGATGACCCAGCCAACACGCTAGCCATGCTTGTGTGTAGCGCAGACCACGCACGCGCCAATCGCGAGCGACGTCCAGCGACGCTCGCGCCGCCGGAGCCGAGCCTGGGCGCCTGGCAGCCAGGCACCACCTACGCCGAGATAGTGAAGGGCCATGGATCTCGATCTACTTCTCCTGCAATGCACAGAATGCAATATGACGTAAAAGTGTCAAGAGACACAAGTCCCGGAGTTGAAAGTGAAACTATCAGTGATGTGCAAATATCTCCGACTGAAATAGTCGAACCCAGTGAGCCGAGCATCCTAAGTGAATGTGTAGTTAGTGAGTGCGAAACTTTTCCAAGTGACGCAAACGTATATTACGAAAGTGAACAAATACCCTATTATAGAGAGCAACAAAACAAATATGAAGAAAGTGAAATTCAAGTACCTTGCGTTTTTCAAAGTGATGATAGTATGATACCTACAAGTTTAAGTTCAATTGAGCGTTCAGAAAGATCGGTTAGTCCGGTATCAAAATGTCGATCACAAGATTTATCGTATGCTGAAATTCTTGCGCTAGGCTTACGAAAGCAAGTAAAATCTCAAACTATAACAACATTACCGAAACCACAAGTGGCACAAGTAGAGATAATTAAGGAAATTAATGTGGAAGTCCAAAAATCCACTCCAGTTAATGATGCTAAAATAATAACAAATGATTCATTGAAACAAAAGTCGGTTAAAATTGAAAGATCATCTCAACGAAGCCGTTCTCGAGATATGCCTAGACAACGTAGAGCACCTGAAAAAAGATCAACGAAAGCTCATGATATGCAAACATTGAAGAAGAAAAAGGTAGCAAAGAAAGCCATTGAAGTCACAGATTTTGAAGAAAATATTGAGCTAATCGAATCTGAGAAAGCCTCTACAAAAGTAGACCCTATAAACGTTACTAATATAACTGTTATGACTTTTAATGACGAAAAAGATCAACATGAACATATTGAAACAGAAATATGTGAAAATATTGATATTGATAATTCAAATTCTGAAGTTATAGAATTAGAACAAAAGAAACCCAAAAAGAAACTGAAAACAAAAAAAATTAAGAGCGCAGAAGATGAAATAGAAAAAGCTCTTAAAGAAATTGAAGAGTCTGATAAGCATAAAAAGAAAAAGAATAAAGATTCAGCAGAAAAGAATAAAGACATTCTGACTGAAAATGTACAGTGTAAAAGTGGTATTGAATCAACAGATGTCAAAGTAGAGGCTAAGGAATCTGATTCAATCACAAAGAATAAGAAAAGGAAATCTCACAAAAAATCCCAAGAAAAATTAGATAAATCTTCTGAACTACAAAATGTTGAACAGCAAGAAGTATTATACAAATATGATAGTACTGTATTGACAAGTTCTTCAGAAGAAGCACATCCAGAACCAAATACTGAAGGAAAAAGTTCTGACGAGATGTTGACTAAAATAAGTCCCTCTACTACTGAAAACGAAATTAAAAATGTTCAAATTATTGAAAAATTGCAAGTAACAGAAGATCTATCGTCATCAAAAATTGAATTAAATACTCCTGTAATAGCACCAACAGAAGACAATATTGTACCGCAGTCGGAATCTGTATTAATAAAACAAAAAAAGAAAAAGAAAAATAAAAAACATGAAAGCATTTCATGTGAAGAGAAAAACAAATCAGATAAAAGTGGAAATAAAGATGATCAGTACTTAAAAGATAATACCGATAATCAGATATTACAAAGCAGCTCTGGGTCAAAATCAGAAACTGAAGACAAACATATTGCTATTACAAAAGAAATAGATAAACCTACTGATACTGTCACCTGTGCTAGTGAAAAAATAAATGACCCTAAAAAGAAAACGAAGTCTAAAAAGGCTACATCTAAAGATAGGCAATTAGTACCTACAGAAAAATATTTAAAAACTAAGAAAGAAACAGAAACTACAACAGATAAGTTGTCTTTGGACGACAATATCTATAGCTCTCTTGAGAAAGCTGAAACAAGTCAAATCTTAGAAACTAAAGACGAAGGAAGATCAACCGTATTACAAGAAATCAAAACAGAAAATAAGACGAACGTTGCTATTCAAGAATCAACTTCTGATACTAAATCTGTTGTTGTAAATACTAATATTATTACGATGGATTGGAATGCATTAATGGAAGACGAAAATATCACTTTTGAGCCATTGACTGTCACAGAGGGAGAACCATCTGCTTGTGTTAGTTCAGAACAAAGAGCTTCTGAAGTTTTAATTATTCAAGAATCTATAGAAAAACTTAAAACTGACGAAAATAAACACGTTGACGTGGATTTAAATAGCGAAAAAGAAAAAAATCTAAGTGAGTTAATGACTGTTCAATCTATTTCAAGTTCTATAAATGAACAAAATAATAATGATAAATTCTTTTCAACGGATTCTGAGAAAGAACGCTCTATAAACGTAGCAGATGAAGTAACTGACTATAAAATCGCTGACCAAAACCAGGAAACACGTAAAATATATTTAATAACGCATGAAGAAAAGAAATTGCCACCGATAAGGACTGTCAAAGTTTTTAAAAGTAAATCTAATTCAACAGAAGATACATCTGAAAAAAGCTCTGAATTCAATGTAATCATTGATGAAAAACAAATTGTCCTTTCCGATGACAAAAACGACTATGGTTTCGAAGAAGAAATAAAGATAGCAGAAGACAGAAATGATCTTGAAGTGCTAAAAAGTAAAGAAGACGCTGTTGACGTGTTTGGAGCTAAAAACGAGCTTAAAAATATATTTCCAAATGATACACTAACTTCCATAACTCACTTTGCGATGATAAACAAAGAGGAAGAGAATACTTCTTGTAATTTTGAAGGACTTAAAGAATTAAGTAGTAGTTTAAAAGACAAACTACTAAGAGAATCAGAAGAAAGTGTAAATGATGATGAAGTGCTTGAACAAGTCATATTTGGATCTGTTCAAAAGCGAAAAAGACTTAATAATAAGTCTAAATATATCCCATATCAAGAGCTCTCGGAGGAAATAAAAACATATGCAACCGGTATCAATTTCGAGCAGTTAGATTATGATTACTATAATTACATATCAAATCAAAGACTAATTGAAGAAGCAAAGAAAGCTTCCCAGGCACATACCGAAGATGAAATAATCGATACTTGTCATATAGTCGAGAAGCCTACCGACAAATTGGAGAAAGACGATGAAAGTCGTGCTGAAAATATCAATTTCAGCTACAATATTCCTACGACTATACCATTAATCAATCAATCAATATGCCCAACAAGTGGGGAAGAAATTGTAAATCCTATAAAACTAGGTCCTAAAAAAGTAAGGTCGATAATTGAAAATGATTTTATGATTTTGCACTATCAAGAGCTACAAGATTCAGAACAAATGTATGGCATTACAGTGACATCTAAATTTATGAATGATTCTACCAAACCGTTAAATACTAATGATGTAAACTTATGCAAAGAAGAAGCAAATGACAAGATCACTCAAGATAATTTAAAACAATTCCCTGATAAATATGTTATTCTAAAAGAACCTATTTCAGCAAGTAAATGTGAAGATATTTCGGAACAAATGGAAAAGGGGCCCGAAAGCTTATATGAACAATTAAATTATAATTATCAAAATATCGCTGATGCTGAAAAAATTTTAGCCACCGTTAATACTGTAAATATAATGAGCATGACAAACAGCAGTGAACAAATTTTAAATATTAATTCACAAAAAGACTTTAAGGATTACGTGAACCGAAAAGATCATGATGATTTTGCCAATGATCTTTTAACTGATAAATGTAGTAGTGTTTCCACGGAAAAAAATGTTGATGATGATGATAATATTGAGAGTACAATAAAGAATGATGGAAACGTAATGGCTAATATATTTGAAATACCTCAGCATAGTTACCAAGCTATTACTGACGCCGAACGTTTATTGGCTTTTACAAAAAAAGAAATATTATGGAAAGAAACAATTATAAAACCAGGCGCTAATGAGCAACTAAGTTTAACAAATTATCAGGATATCTCGTCAGCAGAAAATCTTTTGGGTGTTCTTAAAACAACTGAGGCTATACAAAAATTGAGTATTGAACATATGGATACTGTAGTGGAAAACATTGAAAGTAATGATGTGCTTGAAAATCAACGTCAACCTAATTTAGAGAAAGATAACGAAAAAGATATCACTTCATTAAAAGTTATTAGTATATCTGATGCAGGAAATCAGAAATCAGAAATTCCGAAAAATTAAAATTGGAGATGTAAATTTACAAAGCCCGGATGAAAAATCAATTAACAACTCTTTATACGTGGAAATTCCAAAACAGAACTATCAAGACTTAGTTGACTGCAGAAAAATTATTAGCCATTAATAAGACATATAATACTGGCAGTAAAGCCCAAGCTATACAATATTAATGATGAAATAAATTTGGTTGCTACTACAGAGACGGAACTCAATCAAACGGGTAGTACAACTAATGCCATTTTGTACCATGAAATAAGTGATGCAGAAAAACTATTCGCATTTATCCGAAAACCTACTGGAACAGATGACCGACGATGATAAAATAACCGATAGTAAATCGTCATCATTAGGTAAATACCATTGTAATTCCAATAGATGAAGAGAAAAATGTTTTATCGCAACAAATGTCAACTGAATCAGAAAAAACACAGTAACATAGATGAAATAAGTAATGCTACAATAAAATCTGAAATTTCACAAGACATTGTAGATGATACGAGTGAAAATTGGCATGATTTAATTTTAAACCCTGAAAAAAATATAGGTACTCAAAACAAAGAAGAATTATATGTTAGTGAAGGGGCAAAAACTAATGATACAATACTTGCAGTGACAATACAAGAAAAAATGGAGCTTGAAAATACTAAAATTGAATACACAATAGAATTAACTAACCAAGAAACACCTTTAGATACAACAGAAGAAAATATTGGTAATAGTAAAAATGATGAAATAGCAAAGTCAAGCAAAACACATTTTTCTGCTTCTGAAATTGCGAGTAACGAAATGCCTTCCGTTTTTGATAAAATTTCTAAACTAGAAGTTACAGATACAAGAGAATCACTTGTACCTATTGTATATGAAACTGAATCAGCAAATAAAATCAATGAGGTTTTGTCAGCAAAATGCTCTGAAAATGAAATGAATTTAAAGATTACAGAAGAGGAGCATGATGAATTTGTAATAGTTGAAATTGTAAAGGATGATGTAAAAGAAGTTGCTACTCATCTTGAGTCGCCGTTTTCTGATTGTAAGGAGCCTATAAGTGTAAATACTAGTATTATTCAGCATTCTGATTCATCTGCCCACCTTAGTTAAAGATGATGCTACAGAAACTAAAGACAAAATTGAAAATTTCATTCATAGCTCTAACATGATTGAAAATGAAGAAAAAATAGCTGTAACTGATATCACCAATCAAGATTTTATAAAAAATGAAGTTGGAATCACAGAAATTGAAGAAGGATTTGAAATCATTACTGATAGTCCCAGTATTCAAAGGGACGTAAAATTGATAGTGAATACATCAAATAACATTGAAAAGTCCACTGAGCCCGACTCTATCTCGGTTACTCTTATTGATACGGAATTAAATCTAGTTTCGAACGTCACTGAACCTGTTGATACGCAAAACCCATTACTTGGCAATAAAAGCGAAGATCTTATATTAACAAATACTATCTCAGAATCTGACAATGACACCCAAACTAAAAACATTAATATCACAGATAAAGAAAGTGATACTGCAAATACACAAATTAAACTAACCCGACCTGAAAAATCCCCTATTCACAGTTTGCATGATTTGCTTCCTGAAATTGATTCTATTCCTGAATTCAAACCATCCTTTTCAAGTACAGTTTTATATTCTAATTTATCAGCTGATGCACCAGAATTTACACCTTCTTATTTGTATCACCCCGTTGTTTGTGATAGTAAAAAAAATAGTAACGTAGATTCTGATATAGAAAAGAATAAAGGTGCACCTGATGAAAAAGTAAAAGAAATAGAATCAGAAACGTTAAAACATGAAAATGTGTCTAAGATAATATCTTATTCGTCGGTGTTGGCAAAGCAGCAAACAGAACAGATAGATTTACAATCTGGTGCACTACAAAATAAAGATTCCCAAGAATTCATCAACTCACCCCAAAACGTACAAGAAAAACTTGTCGAAAGTAAATCAAAACGGAATAAGAAGAAAAAGAAAGAACATGAGAAAAAAGAAGTAACATTATGCAGCAACAGTTTTGATAAAGACCAAGAAGTTCCTTTGAGCCATACCTCCACGGAACTAGGAAATGTGTGGGCAAAAGCTGCTGAAGAAGGCAAATCTTATGCCGAAGTACTTGCAGAAGGATTAGCGTTTGAACAAAAAGATACAGGCGCAGATGAAGTTGACATTTCTAAAACTGATGACATTAACACTATGAAAATTGCAGTTGACGATAATTTATCACTACGGAAACCGTCAATAAGTCACGAAAAAAATGATGAAAACCCCAGCTCATGGGCCAAAATTGTAGCAAGTAATCGACCTTCACCAGAAAGAATAGATAAATCGTTACTTAAGATTCAAAGTGAAATACAGAGTCCAATACATAAAGCTCCTGTCATTTTAGTAGATGAATCTGATGCCGATATACAAAAATTTGATGTCCAAGTGGATGCCGAGGGTTTCATAACAGTTGATAGAAATCGCCGGTCAAGATCAAGGTCTAGAGATAATCGTTCTACATCAGTATCGAAAATAGCACAAAATACTGATAAGGCTCGGGACAAATCTGAAAATAGGTTTGACGCCCTTTCTTATACATTAAATCCAGACAAGGATCTTGAATCCATACCAAGCAGTCTGTCAGACGACGAAAAAGAATCTGTTAAAAAAGGAAGAAAAAGTAGGCCTTCTAAATCTAAAGAAAAGGAAATTCTGCCTAAATCTATGGCAACAGCTGTGAGTACTTCAGACGAAGAGAAATTTCCAATTAAAAAAGATAAAAAGAAAAGATCTTCTAAATCGAAAGATAAAACATGTTAAATCAGCGGAAAATGTTACAACTCCTATTATACATGAACGTTTTAGTAAAGAAAAAGAAAACTATGAAACAGGAGAAATTCAGAAGAAAATTAAGAAAAATAAAAAGGACAAAAAATCTGACGTAGAAAATAAAAATGAAACTGACACTTCTACTATAGAAATAACATCGTCAGAATGTGAGAATATTGAACGTGTCGGTGAAATATCAAAAATTGTTAGTAAAACACCACTGTCGACACCTGAATCTTTACACACTCCGATTAAAGACAGATTCTTTTCAGAGGCACAATACTGGAAAGTAGATCCTAGTGAACTCGATATATTAGACAACGTTACTGATGTAATAACAATTCAGTTTCCCGAATCTAACACAGAAGAAATAGAAAATAAAATAAGGCACGAAGACGTTGAATCTACTAATATAAAATCAAATATAACTGTTAAGCTAGGAGAAAATTTGTTTGAATCCCATATCGAAAAAATTTCTGATGACCAGTCCCTAGAGAATAAAATTGCTGATATTCAAAGAGAAATCGAAGAATTATTGTTGCCCGAAAATGACAACTCTACTGCAAGTGATGAAATTCCGTTTGAACTTAAGGAAACAAACGTCATGGTTGAAGAATTACAGGATGAAATGTTTGATAATATGACACCATTGCTTGCTTCACCTGAATTTGACGAATTATCATCACATCAATCGTCTGGCACTTACAAATCTAAAGAAGAAGAGCGTAATCTTAATATTAGTAAGCATATAAGCAAAAGCCAAACCATTTCTGGAAATTCGACTGTTAAAAAATACATTCATTCAAGAAGATTTAGACAGTAAATGTCAGGACATATCGATAGATGAATCTTTCAATGTGCAGGAAGAAAAACTAAATCAAGAAGAAGAAGTTCAGAAATTTGATAATGAAATACAAAATGCATCTCAAATTTCTATAAATAGCTCTGTACCATTACTAAGTACTAACATTATATCCAAAATCAATACTAACAACCTATCAAATTTAAAAACAGATGATTTTTGGTGTGATAAATTTGAAACCGATGATGCTGAAAAACTTTTAGCTCATCAAAACTCTAATGATACTATCATACAATCAGATAAAATAGTGATAACTCTCGAAACTGATAATAAACTAGCGTCAAATCTTAAATGCGATCAATCGTTTTGGCCTGAAAAATATCTGTACCACGATGCCGAATGTCAATATTTTATGTCATTAGCAAATAAAACAAAAACAAGTCTAAATTCTCAAACTTCAAATATTATCTAAAGATCAACATGACAAAGATCGAGATTCTGATGGTAGATCAGGCCATTCATCTGATTTGGAGGAAAAAGATCCACGTCAATCGAATAGTTCACCTTTTGATTCTAATTACATTTCTATGGATCTCCCAGGCGGTATATGTAGTTGGAAAGACCATAGTTCGTATTTAAGCTTAGAAACACCTAGTGATTCCTTGACGGGACCCATAAGCGAGGAAACGCCTCGTCACGAAGTCGACATACCAGAGGATAAACTAACTACCCTTTCCTTAGAACCTGTTTCTATCCCTACACCTAAGCAGGAGGAGCATGCAGAAGAAAGGACCCTGAAGGCAGCCAAGGTGACTGAACTGCAGTCGTATTGTAAAATATTATATTTTTTAATTTATGTTTGGCATGATATTCTCACAAAATTTTTAATTTCACTTATTACAAAAATTTGTATCGTTTATTGTCGTCTGCCGAATCTGCCGATCGTCTTGTAGTTACAATGTTTTGGTGTTCTTAGTGTCCACTCTCAATTTTCGCTTATAGAATAACCCAATCGCATTTGTTAGTAGTTTATAACTCTTAACGTCTTTTGTTTAACAATTCTAGTCGTGTCTAGTCGAAATAATAATTAATACATATTGTAATGAAATAAATGTTTTATTCAAAGTTATGCTGATATTGTTTTATTTTCATAACTGATTAAATATGATTTTGGTACCCTGAAATCTAAAAATTGTCAAAATATTGATCTCTACAAGACGAACGTTAGCAAAGACGCTTTCATTATATTTTAGATGCTTTCTTTTGGGCTTAAAATACATAAAACAAAATATACAATTCAAATTGGACGGTAGCCAACTATTAAGTAAACTATTTTGATATAATAATAGTTCAAGATTTAGTTCAGTAGATGTCGGTGAATGTTATGCATCAATTACGCAGCGTAATAAGAAATATTGCAAAGGTATTCATTTGTTTGATACTTTTGTATGTTTTTTTGAATTTTATCGTTTTTTCGTTGATGATTTTTATTTGTATCTAGTCGCTTCTATTTACGTATCGCCTATTCAATGATGCATATTTATGATTATGATTGGAGTACATAATATCGTTTTATAGGATTTATGAATGTGTAATAATTTGAATTTGAATCAAGTAATTTGTGTTTGTGTCAAGTAATTGTTGAACAATGATTTGTTATACATCTACATGCCTTGTCTTAGAATGTTATTAGTTTTAAGCCTAAATGTGTTTATTTAACAGACTGATTCCCACGAATGCTAAATTGTGAACAAAGCATGTCATGCCAAAATTTACAAACAATATTAATTATTTATTCATTGTTGTTTTCGATGTTGTCTAGCATGAAACCAATATTGGGATGGGATCTTACTATGTCCAACTAAATACTGATTTTATTAATTATAAATTAATATATGTTATACTTTCCATGTAATTGAAGATCCTGATATAGGTTTAAACGTTTGCATATAAGGAATGCTATTTTTGACTTTTTACCCTTTTATCCAATGCTTGCTTCATACCAATGCGAAAACAGATGAAGTAATCTAACGGATACAGATTAATGTTTAATTAAAATCTATTTTCGCATTTCCTAACTCATCGATCATGCATTATATGTGGCTAATATAGAGGTGTGTTCTCAGGATGACTTATCTAACGATATTGAAACGCTGCTTGAGGAAGTCAAAATAGTCCAAGCGAATCTCTCAGATCTGCCAGATGAAAGTCTCGACGCAATGGAGGCGGGACTTAGGGTAAGTGGCATTTTAATCATTATAAATAACAAATCGATATTTCTGATACGTGTATCAGTGGAAATATTGCTCATTTAACCTGCGCAAATACATTATAGAATTAATACATTCATTTCTGTAGACGACCATTAACACTTATCATTATTTGTAGTAATTATTATTTTTTTTAAATTAATACTTATCTAATATTATTATTGTCTTATATATAGTGTGGATAAATATTTTCGACATAGTTCGTATAGTTTATTTTAATATAGGGCAGCTTTCTGAAACGCTGACTACCTAGCTACACTATTCTCGGAGTTGCTATTTGGGTCTCCTCCCCAAATGTTCCTTACCGTTCTGATGTAACTGCTTCGTGGTATTAAATAAAATACAATACTCGTACATTTTGTCGTACAATTTGAACGTAAAAGCTATCTAAATTAATTTGTTGTTCAATAATTGTAACAAATATTTTTTTATTAGATAATGTAAAATTCTGGAAGTTGATTGATCTCACTTGTACTGTATTTAACTGTAAGTGTTATAGTAGCGGGTCCCCACTCCAATAATTTTTTAGGCTGATGCGTGTCTTAACAATAGATCACCATACTTTATATGGATAGATCTACAACTATGATAGAGGTACTCCTATCCTAATTGTAGGCATCTATGTATCATTTACCTAGATCATGTGGTCTAGAGATGGTGACGTATCTGAGTAGTAAACAAAATAATTTGACAACCTTCGCTTATCATAATACGTTACATTTTGAACTTTAACTACTTTTTAAGGACTAAAATCATAACTACTGATGGGTGCTATTGTCACCTTCAAATGCATTTTACCCATAAATGATGTCATCGTACACACACCGGTTACGCCAGCGATAAATATATGAATGTTATGTTTGGCACAACTCAGTAGGACACTAGTTCTCGTCACTTTCAACGAGCTCCCGAACCGAAACGAAAAATCGAAATTTATTACGATTTCATTTTTATAATTTATAACAAATCGTGTGTGATATAGAATAGTCAGTGGCAATTTTTCTGTGATTTAGTGATTTATCGTAAGTATATTGTGATTTTTTTCCTGTAGGAAATCAGAACATAGGATCAAAATATCGAATCAGGCTCTAGAATTTGACTCTAGAATTGGCGATATTCGACCCCCCAAAAGCTCATAAAGATATTTTATAAAAATATCAAAGATTTATATTAATCATTTTAAAAATATTGATATGATGATGATATTATAACAATGTATTAACTACGTTTATTATCTAGATTCTAAATAATATTTTTTTCATATAATACGTCTCATTTTTATTACAATTATATACAAGAAAAATAAATAAAAGCGAACAGCGAAAATCGTTAACTTAAAATTAATTAGTACTTATTGTGATAGAAGACGTTAAATGATCGTTAAATAATTTTATAGTCACCGTTATTTTTGTTTTAACGCTTGAATAATGGTGGTTACAGTTTATTTCTTACTATGAATCTAATTTAAATTTCTTACTGTAAATGATTTTTCATTCTAAGTTTATTAAAATCTGGGCAGAAAGCGCAAAAGGGAGTGAGTTAACACTAGATACTTTTATTTGAGAAAGATTTATTTTAAGAAGATTTTATTCTTCTTGTAGCTGACAAAAAGAATAAAATATAAAGAATAAAATATTATATTAGAGAATATTTTTTGCTAAAATTAAGGCGATGCTAAGATACTTAAATTATTAAACAGTTTAAAAGGAAATTCCAACTCATTATTCATAATATGATATAGATTTATGATTATTTAAAAAAAAGATATATTATTTTATAATAATTTCAATCTATAAACAAAACTAAACATATGCCATGATGTCATAAACAATAAATAGTAAGACTAGTTCAAGGAAATGGACTTACAATTAGTATTATAGTGCTGTTTAAGAGAATGGCTCATAAAATAACGGATGTATCGTCACCGATAAATTTAGTTCGATTGCTGTTTAATAAATTTGATAAATATAAATATATTTAAATTGTGTGTACGCATTATCTTAACTATAACTGGAAATGCAGAGAACTAAAACACTCCATTTTCTACTTTCCACTTGAATTCACATTCGTAGAGTATTGCATATTAGTACAAAAGTTAAGTACAAAATATTCTTTCGAGCTTATATAAATTTATATCAATAATTCAAGTTAGTTAAAGTGAACAGAGGCCTGATTAGGGAAAGTTTTATTTACTTTTCATGCATAACAATTTCTAAAAATAAGTATTGCAACATTATATTAACGTTAGGATAATATTCTGCTGATGATTAATAGCGGTTGGAATAAAATATGCTCGTATGATATATCAATTACTTTTTATTTAGTTGATGAATTGTTATTATATTTTTAATATGATATATTTATGACGATAATATATAATGTTTTCGGTCATTTATTTTATAAATTTCAATTGTTTTGTTTTTTTTAAGTCGAGTACAGTTTGGTTTTGCAAAATTACAGATATCATAAACTTGAGTTTAAAAAATGTAACATGTAAAGTAGTTTATTATTCAAGTTCATTTTAGGACTGGTCAATAATTGTAAATGTAGAGAATGCCGTAACCGTCTACTTATATCTTATAATGGCTGCCCAACTATTCCAACAAATGCAAAAAATAATAAAAATATTTTTTAAATTAAATAAAAATATATTTTAACAAAGATTAACAAAAAAATTTTTCATTATTTCAGGAGGGCATCTCAATTCTAGTCAAGTGTGAAGAAGCAGCAAGTTTGTTGGAACAAAAAATAATGGAATTCCGACAAGAATCTGAAGTACAAGTTTTATTAAAAGAGCTGGTGATGATTAAAGCAAGAATCTCAAAATTACTTCACCAAGCTCGTCAAGGTCTTACCACCATCCAGGTAAGCAAGGTAACTTTGATTTAAATTACAATTTTTAATCCATATTCATAAAAATAATATTTGATTTGGTTTGATGTTTTATAGTTAAGTTAGTAAACAAAAAAATTTACAGTTAATTAATAATCAAGCCACTACACTATTTTTATTTTTATATTTTATTTTAATATTACAGGATGCAAAAACCAAATTAACTCTCCAAAATAAGGAAATGGAAGAGCAAATGGAGAAAGTGGTCAAACTTGATAATTGGTTGGAAGATATCAATTTAGAACTGAAACAATCCACTAAACACACAGACGTACTAACAGAAGATGAAATTATTAAATATATTGAAATTTATGAAAGATATATACGAGAATATGAAGAATATGAAATTTTAATACAGTCTATTATTGTGACAATTCGTGATGATTCTAGTCAGGTGAAAGAAAAATTAAATGTGACGAGGAGAACTTTAAATGAAACAAGAAATCTAGTCATTGTAGAGATTGAAAGGTTAAGACAATTATTAATAAACATAAGAAGTGCCCCTGAAGCTATAGAGGATGATATATCGCAAACTGACAGGACCATAGATTCCACATCTATGCCTGAAGAAATTGTTTCACCTCGGGAACGTGAGGAACAAAGTATAAATATTCCTACTACACCAAAAGAAGTTGACCAGGAAGAAAATTCTAAATTAATTACGAAGCCTGATAATGAAACTCAAGCTAAACAATTAAATATTCAAGAAACAGCACATGCTAAACCCAGTACTAATATTGAAACACAAACTGGAAAAAGTCTTATGTCTGATGTACCAGAACTTGTAGATAAATCTGTAATTTGTCAACCTGAAGAAAAAATAACTCATGATATTTCAATAACATGTGCACCTCCTCAGGAAGTTGAAGTACAAACAAGTGAACCCAAATCTGAGAAGCAACTTATGGAAAATATACAAGTAAAGCAAACAGTTTCTGATGGTCACGAAACTATTGAAATTGCTAGCCGACCTGTTGTCCGAGATCAAAAAACAGACCAATCTTTATATATCGATGCTTATTACAAAGATGATAATGCTCATAAGGATTCAAAGCTAAATATCATACACAGCTTACCACAATCATTTGAAACAGTCATGGTTGAACCCGATGAGACAACAACAGAAGTAGTTGTGGACGCTGATGGCACAAAGAGAATAATAGTTAAAAAAGTAAGGAAAACTTTAGTTACTAGACAGCAAGTTTTGACTAATGAACCCAAGACAAATATATTATCTGCTCAGGATATTCCAAAGGACCAAAGTTGTTCTCAGCTTGTACTAAAGAAAGATGAGTTTTCTACTTTAACAAAAAATGAAGGTGATTACGTAAAACACGTTGATTGTCAGAATTATGTTGGACAAGTTTTGTCAGCGATCCCTGGAGGTGAAGTGGAAATACAAGAACTTACAACTCATCCCGATATGACTATTACAATTGAAAACGAATTAAAACCCGAAGAAATATTAAAAATTGCGGACGGAGAAATTCAGCCACATATACAAACATCTTCTTCAAGTGTCACTGCTATTGTACAGCAAGTTACTAAGCGTATCGTACGAACTAAACGTCGTATCATCCGTAGAGTTGTAATAATTGACGGTAAAGAGCATGTGACCGAAGAAGTTATTGAAGAACCAGAAACCATAGAGATTTCAGAAGAACAAATCCCTAGAGTTTCTATAAACGTGACAGAAGGTGGAACCACTGTGGACGATTTTGATGATAAGCCAGACAACCCACCAAATACTGACAAACACGATCAACCACAAGATGATATATATGATGTTGAAGGTGATGATCCTAATATTAAAAATATTGACAAAGACAAAAATCAAACAGAAGAACAAAATTCAAAATTCTTGCAGGAGGAAAAAGAACAAAAACAATCTAGTCATGATGAAAACAATTTAATTCAAAATATGTCAAAAGAATTTATTCAGAAAGAAAGTGATTTTACTAATTCAATTAGTAATGCAACCAATTCATTGATTACTGACCCAAAAACAGTAGAATCACTTCAAGCAAAAACTGAATCTCAATTAAGTAACGAAGAACTTAAAGATGACAATTTGACTGCAATAACTGGTGTTACTTATTCACATAAAGAGAATGTTTCAACAATAGTTCAACATGTAACAACAAAAGTAACTCGAATGAAAAAACGAATCATTAAGCATATACAAATAATCGACGGCAAAGAAATTGTTACGGAAGAAATTATAGAAGAGCCAGAAGATGTACTATTTATTGAGAATGAGCCAAATGTACAAGAAGAAGTAAATCGCATGAATGTTATAGAAGAAAGCAACAAAATAGATGAAAAGGAGAATATAACAGAAGAAATAGTAAAAAATTTAGAGGATTGCAACAAAAAACCTGATGTCGTAGAGGTTGCTACATTTGAAAATCCAGACAATCAAAGAATCGTAGAAACCAATGAAAGAGCAATATATGATTCGCCTTTAAAAACTGATATTGTTGACATAGCTGGACCAGCTTCAATTATATGCACTGCTGATTCATTTTCTAATACTTCCAAAGATATTACTTTGAAGCAAGAAAATATTGAACAAAACATTGAAACATACTGCCAACCACAAATAGACACTGTTTTAACAACAACACGAAAACATATTATAAGACACGTAGATATTATTAATGGTAAAGAACATGTAACGGAAGAAATTGTAGAGGACCCAGAGAATATCCAAGTTTTTAAAAGTATACCTGAGGGCTACACTATTCAAGAAGAAGATAGTAATGACTATGTGGATCGTCCTCACGAAAACCCTTTAGTAATGCAGACAAGGAAACGAATAGTCAAACATATACAAATTATTGACGGGAAAGAACATATTACAGAAGAAATTTTTGAAGAACCTCAAGATATGAGCATGACAGAAACTGACCTAAATGTGTGTACTGTAGAAAAAACAAAAATTCAAGACGAACAAGATAACAATAGTGTACCTGATTCAGTTATTATTCCCCAGTCAGATGTTAAAATTGTGGACATAGCTAAAAGTAAGCCTCAGGAACAGACGACGGAAATTGAAAGTGTTGTACTAATTAAGGACAACGAATCATCTTTAGAAGATAAGCCAAAAGATCAAAATAATCAAACACTTAGTGATGTTTCACATTTGCTTATACAGAGTGAAATTAATCATTCTACATTATTAAAAGCTGTAGAAACGGAACATTTGAAAGACGTTGAGAGCCAAGTTCCAAAGGAATTTCTAGCTAAAGAATTAAATAAACAAATTTTTGAATCAGTGCCTCAAGATTTAGCAACTGTAACCAAAATAACAAAGACTAATAGGCGTATAATACGATATATTAATACTGTAAATGGTAAAGAACAAGTAATCGAGGAAGTTATTAACGAACCAGATGACGTTGAATTTATTGAAAGTGAACCAAATGCATCATACGTCTTACAACAAGAAGGTGATATAACAAAACGTGTTAAAATAATAAAGCAAGTCCAAATTATTGACGGAAAAGAATATATTACGGAAAGTGTTGTAGAGGATTCAATGCCAGAATGCGTACCTGATTCAACTATTAGTACCACAATAAATGTAAATATGCTTAAATCAGATTCAGTTGATTCTGTAAAGCATGATAATAAAAACGTTTATACTCCATCGACTGAATTAGAACAGGTACATTCAAAGGATGTCAAAATTATGTCGGAAAACTTTATTAAGGAAGAAAATAAAAGAGCTAATAATGAAAACACAGATCAAAATATTATTAACGAAAAGGCATTTGCAGACAACAATGACAATCTTCCTGAATCCAAAGATGTAAATAGTTCAGGAAGCGAAAATGATCATTCACAGGATATCTTAGAAGAAACCGATATATTACCAGAAGGAATTACGAAAATTATTGACACGAATAATAAGGAAGCTATGTCAACAGTAGAATTACCGAAAGTAGAACTTAAAGGAAAAGATAGCCAAATCTCAGACATAGATGTAAAATCCACTGACGTTACAAAAAGCGTACCTACAGATTCAGTAAATAAAAATGTAGATATTATAGACAACCTCACAAAAACCACAAGGTTACATTCTTCAGAAGAAATCATAGAAGAACGTGATAAAAATAGAACATCAGACTTAGAGTCAAATCTTGCAAAATCAGAATTAGATAGAGACAAACCTGTACAAATTATCGAAATTCATAAGCAGACTACGCAAGTAGGAACTGAGGAACCAATAGATGAGAATATTTTGAATATAAATACCACGAAGCATGTAGATTCACAGCCACCTGAAGTCGCTGCAGATGTAAAAGAACCCAGTGATACATTACCAGAAATACTTACTATTAGTCCAGAAAACCAACTTATAGAAAGTCAGAATTACGAAGCTTTTCCATCGTCTCTTAAGAATATAACGGAGGAATTTCTATCTCGAGAATCTGTTGTCGATAGTAGACAAATAATAGATAAAAACCTGTCTTCAAAGGCTAAAGAAATACTATCTGTGGAAACCTCACCTACAAGCGCGGAACTAGATGCTAAGCAATCTAGTTTAGATGTATTATTGATAAAATCGGATGATAAAGAAGTTCCAGCTCTTAGAGATGATTTAGTTTTGCAAACAGAACTAAATGTACCTTTACCAGCAGAAATAATTGAAGACAACAAACTACAAACCTTAACCAGTGTAAGTAGCGAAGTGAAAGACGTTCCACCAATACCATTCTGCGTATCTGGTGAACCTTTAGAAACGAAAAGTACAGACTATGAAAATGTGAGTGAGAAAGATCTAAATGCTACTGTACTCAAAAGTCAGGAAAAATCATCAGCTGAAGAATTATGCGTACCTGATGAGCCTTTTGAAACCACAAACGTCGAAAGCGAAGTTAATATACATGTAGAAGAAAAATTGCCGATGGCTTCTGAGTTATCTGAGTCACCAGAAATTATTGAAAAATATTTACAAAGAGATACACCGTTGACACAAATAATTTTAGATACAGAAAATATGTACCAATCTGATGTTGTAGATATTCCTATTAACAAAAATAAACATGAAGTTACGACTTTCATTGAATCTGAACGAATGGATACCCACCTGCGTCAGGCAGCTGATTCTTTAAATGATCAAAAAAGGCCAGACAAAAATGATCAGTCAGCCGAAAGTTCTTTAACATTATTGAAATCCCAGGACAGAAACGTTAATATGCGTGAACCATCTCAAACTATTGATATTACAATGAGTCTAAAGAAATCTGATCCTAATATGAAAACTGAATCTAAGCTAGATGCGGATATTCAAATACAAGAATTTGAAATGAGTAAGCCTATTCTAGTTAAGAAAGACATACGAGCACAGTTACCTCTTGATTTAAATATCACTGAACAGCACATTATTAAACAACATGAAAACAATGCTAGTCAACAAGCTTCTGAAGATTTGGTATCTGATGCAAAATCTAAAAGTATTTCTGAAGAAATTAAAGTCGATCCTGAGGATAGTCATATATCTTTGGAAACAGAGTACATACCTGAAACTGATAAAAGTATTGGAGGTACAGATAGTTCATCATTAGGGCATTACGTAGAGTTACATACACCAACATTTATAGAATCTCCAAAGCCTACTAAAGAAATTTTAGAAGAAGTTTTTAATGTTGAAGATAAAAAAAGTGAACCCATATCCTTATCTACGGAAGCAGAACAAACTGAAGAGAAAGGATATGAACCTGAAGATATGTCTTTAGAAAAAGAGTTAGTATCTGAGAAAAGGAAGAAACAAAAGAAGAAACGGAAATCTCATGCAATTAGCGAAGAAACGATTTACCCAATAGAAACGGTGTCGGATACTTCAATTTCAACTCCTGTAGATATGGATGAATCAATTCAACAAAGAAAAATCAAGTCCAGAAAAAGTCGAAAAAAGACTCAATCAACCGGGAAATGTTCTGAAGAGGAACCCGAAATAAAACCTGAGAGTCCCAAAGTTGGAAGTGAAATTATCATTTCTTCGCCCCAAGATGAATCTTATCATACTTTAAGTGAGACATCTGAGGTTAATACAGTTAAAATAGTTGAAGAGTGTGTAGGCAGTAGTCCAGAAATTATAGAAAAAGAAGTTTCAACAACTGTAACGTATCCTGTACCAATTGTCGAAGAAATTGCTACAACAGAATATTCTGTTCAAACTTCCCCTGAAATACAAGAGTCTGCTGCAGAAGACAAAAAATTAGAAAAACTGACTATTGATTCCGAATTACAAACTTCTCCTACACCTGTTAATGAAGTATTAATACAAACAACACCTGTTGATGACAAAGAAGCTTATACACAAACTATTGAAGACATCAAAATTTGCGAAAAAGTCGAAGTATTTGATTCAGAAATTCAGACAAGTAGAACAGACACACCTGAACCAATTATAACAACTGAAGTCACAACACAGGTCTTTCCAAGAGATATTGAAGTTCCTGATGACAAGTTTTCACAAACATCATCACTCGAGATAAAAGAACATAAAGAAATAGTTGAAAAAAGTTCTCGTGATGTACAAACCTTACCTATACCAAAAATACAAAAGGAAGAAAAAAGTACAGAAATTGTTACAGAAACAATGGAAAGTGTGATGCAAACAGTAGCACAAGAGTTTAAAGATCAAGAAACTTTAACAACACCTATTGAAACTGTGGCAGTACAAGAAATTAGCATTCAAACACCTGAAGTTCCTCTAGTTACTACATGCACTCAATTTGATTTACCAACAAATGAAGTAGACTTAGATTTACAAAGCAAAACTCATTTACAAGAATTGGATCTCACCGTTAAAGCACAAACAAAAGACAGTACTCAACAAACGTCTCCAAAAGATATCAATGAAGAAAAGCCTGATTTCAGTATTATGAAAAGAGAAGTAGTTATGATTGATAACGTGCAGCAAACGTCACCTAGGCTTGATAGAAATATTGAGTCACCAATATTAAATTACGCTAAAGCTGAAATAGTTTCTGTTGATAGCACTCAACAAACTTCCCCTCGAGATATTATATTAGCAGAAAAGGAACATGCCAAAACTAATGTAAGTACAATCGATAGTACTCAACAAACATCTCCTAGAGATAATACAGAAGATTCAATTTCAACTTCCACTGACGAGCCATATGAAGTACATTTACGAGCCCAAATCTCTATACCTCAGACAACTAATGATTTTATACAGAATGAACGTCAAGGTGAACAAATGGCAGAATCTTCTGCACCTGATACTCATAAGCAAAGAAAAAAGAAAAATAAAAGAAAGGCAGATTCACCACTTCACTCTCCTAGTAGCCTATCTGACCCTATCAATGCTGAGCTTTCACTTTCTGTAACACCAACTAGTGAAGATTTGTCAAGTAAAGACACGTCATCAATAGATGAAGGTATATCTCAATTAGCGAGCCCGGTTTATTCAGGAAAACAATATCAAGAACGGCACGCCTCAACCACTAGACCGACTTACTCCGATGTTGTTCAAAGATCCAAGTCTAAGTCGCCTTCGCCTTGTAAAATAGTTTTTGTACCCAAAGACGAAAAGACAAGATTAATCCACGCAATGGAAAAAAGAACCCAAAGCTTAAATGAACCTCAAAAAATATCGGAAAATGCATTAACTGTTGCACTCATTGAGCCAACTGTAGAAAAAGCTTATGATTTAGTGGTGAATAAAGAATTAGATGAAGTTAAAAACGCTGTCAAAAATAATGACACAACTAAGATTGAAAAGAGTATTATCATTGTAATTGAAACTATATCTACTTGGTTAGAAGAGATTCAATACAAAATTCAAAGGCAAACTGTAGCAGATGAACCTCTTTTTGATGAGAAAGAACGTGTAAAGTTAATAGAAAATTATGTTCGAAATCTAAAGGAAATAGTGTATGTGACTGAAATAAGTGAAGAAATTATTCTATTAATTGAAACTCTTACCCATCAAATAACCGCTGTAAGCAATCTCAATACACAAACATCAGTGTTAGTCAAAGAAAATGAAAAAGAATGGAATAAATTTTTGTCTGACATCAACATATTAAGCCAATCTGTTGATGCTGTTAAAGCTGAAATAGACAGTTTAATATTGTCAGAAACACCCTGTCAACAAAAACTAGACAACCTCGATAAATTTGAAATCGAAAACGTAAATAATGCAGATTTCGCTAAAAAATTATTTCAGCTACATCGTAGTTTTATGGAAATAAATCCGAAAAAGGAATGTCCATCGAAATTATATGCATGCAACGACGACATTAAGCAAATAGAAAATACAATAAATACGGAGAGAGAACGTCTATTACAGTTGTCTTCCTTAGCTGAAGAATATGAGCAAACACTTCAAGATTTTGGACAAATTACTGATGTCGCTGAAGCATTACTAGATGGCAAAATAATTGTATCGAATTTGGACCATCTCCATGAAGAAATCCAGAAACATAGAAAGTTCTTTGTTAATTTAAGCCACTGTAGAGCTATTCTTGAGTCTTTAGAAGATAATTTAGATAATGAAACTAGGACTAAATACGCTTCTCTTCATCATTCTCTACACGATCGAGCGACAATTATAATTGATAGAGCTGCCAGTAGAGCTCAACAAATGACTTTAGCAGCTTCTAGATGGAGTATGCTTGATCATAATATGAAAGAGGAAAAGCAATGGCTTAGAGTAGCTGAACAAAGAATCCCTGATCTATCAAATGTGACATCTATGGATAGTGAACAATATATAAACCTATATCAATCAATAAGCTTAGACGCCTCCCAACATCACGCTAAAATGTTGCGTTTAATATCTATCTCAGAAGGCCTTCAAGGCTTAATTGTCTGTTCAAGCTTGGAGTCCGAATGTTCCATGGCAATTGACACTTTATTAAAGCTTCAAGAAGAGGTTGATTCAAGATTAACACGTTTAACTGCCTTCAGAGAAAACTGGCTTACATATGATCATTTAATAGATAGAATAGAAAGTTGGATGAAGCTCGCCAATAAAGAATTAGAGCATATTACACCAGAAAATATAACTACAACTAGTAACCTTCCGACGTTTTTGGGAACTGAAAGCTCAACATGAAGTTCATAATAATCTTAAAAATGAATCTGGAGTTCAGTTTGAAAAAGCATTAGAAATTTTGCCAATATCTGATGAAATGGTTCAACGACAATTTTTCTCTAAAATTGAAGATAAATGGCGAGACTTATCATCTAGGATTTCAAATATTCACGCAACAGCAATCCAAAATATTTCTGATCGTGATGTTCCTTCTAGCGAGAAACTAAATATTCTCGAAGACGAGATGAGAGAACTTCGTTCTATGTTAGATAGCTTAAAGGGCGTAATCAAAAGTGAGGATGAACTAAACCTGTACATAGAGCGATTACAAGTTATGACTAGCCGTATTGACAGGATACAAAATGAACTTGGCAGATTGAGCCTACTTCCTACCGCTGAATCGGAGAGGTTAGGTGCTTTGCTAACACAATCTGGCATATTAGATGACCAAATAGCCGAAGAATTAGAAAGAAGTTTGCTATTAAAGGAAAAAATTGTTCAAGTACAATCTGGTATAGCACGTTGCCAGAAAAACCAGAGACGAGCGAGACTAACCTTAGAGGAATGTGAAGCGGCAGAGCGCTTAACCAGTGATGTTGTAGAAGGAGCATCTCAAACATGTGAGAAACTAATAGAGGATTTATCCGCTCAATGGAGAGATATTCTTGCTCTAAGACAAGCTTTGCATACACTACCTACAGCTCTACGCGTTTGTGTGTCCCCTATAGGCATAGAGAGGGATATATCTGGATTACAGGTACACTATTTTATTACCATTTTTAAATACCAACTATTATACTTATCTATACAGAGAAATATCAATAAAGAATACCTCACATTATGTTAAATGATTTTCGTATATTTTTAGGACACCCACTCTGAATTAGAAGCAGCCTGTAACGAACTCAGTGTTCGGTTGCGAAGCAAGTTGCAATTATGGCGACGTTTTGAAAGGCAACTTGAGCTGGTACAGGGTGCTGTACGCGAAGCTGACTATATGGTTGAATTGCTCACAGTGCAGGGACAAGTCGATTATGACCGTTTACTTAAGGCCACTGAAAAACTTGAGGTAAGTATTTAATATATTCTTTATTCTTTCTAGTTACTGGTGAATAATTTTATACAAAACTATAGGACTAGAGCGAAATTTAAAGAAAAAATTCATTTATTAATATTTTTTTTATATATAATATTAATATTTTTAAATATAATTTAATAAAGCGGGGACGGAAAAAAGCAGAGACTAAGCAAAGGAGTGCATTAACACTAGGTTTGTATGGTTTCTTCAGTTCCCTCTGCCTACCCTGCCATGAGCGGGATAAATCGTGAAGAAAAAGAAATAATAATTAAGCCAATATTGAGCAAATATTTTTAGTCATTGAAAAATGTGACGGTCTAGAATATGTTCTTAACTTAACCTTTCTTAACAGACACTGAGCGAGTCACTATCACGTCGAAGTGGAGAGCTAGTTGGCTCATTACGCGAAGCCGCCGCGCCTCTACAAACTACAACAGAACCGACTGTCGCTGCGCAATTAAGAAAAGAGTTGGACGATGCAGCCGCTGCGTACGAGCACACTTGTGCTAATCTGACGCAGTTGTGTGATAAGTGAGTACAAATAGTCTTTAACCACATGCCTATGTAGGTTTTTACATGTCTTTATAGCAATAACTTTTACAAAAAAGACGAAATTATTTCCTAAAGATTATAGAAAAGACGTCCAAGAATTAAGTATTCGGTGCAAGATAACAGAGAATATTTTAATGATTTTTTACCATTATAAAAACATATTAAAAATAGCTCCATAATATTTGTTGTCGATTCCAATGACCAAAATTATTACATATTAAACACAAATAATACAATATAACAAATATCAATATAAATTCTATTTGTTCGCCTAATAGATACCACAAAGCCGTGGACCTCTGGCGGCGATACCGCGAGGCGGCGGCCTGCGTGCGCGCATTCGCTGAGCATCATGAAGGCGTTGTGCATTCACTACGCCCCAACGACGCGCCTGCCGCTCATCAAGTAAGTGATTTTTATAATTATTATAGTTTATCTTTATTCGGAGAAACAGAACACTAAGCAACGGAGTGTCTTAATACTAGGTTCCCACAGTTCCTACAGATCCCTCTGCTTACCCTGCCATGTGTGGGAAAAGCGGGAAGACAAAAAAAATTATATATTTTTCTTTGGTGCTAAAAATACTTTTCAGCGGCTATATAAGTTGTGATAGTAATAGTGGATTTGTAAGTTATGACAGCGTAACTTCTTTTTCAAAAATCTATAACTAAGTGAATTCTGTAATATATAATTATTTATTTGTCTTTTTCTTTTAAATTAAAGTTAAAATAAGGAAGAGGGCGCCCTTTCCAAAAATCTGAGTAAACTTTTTTCTTATAGAAACGTTAAAAATAAACTTATCTTCAAATCTTGTAAATTCTTAAAATATACCATGGGTTCAATGGTTAGCTAGAGGCAAGCTAATATTACTTATAAAATGCACATTTATGAATTTCTCTATATTTAAAAATTGTTTGATGATACCCATTTCTTTACATTTAGTATTTATTATAGGAAATTCAAATTGTTCAAATTTAAACATTGTTAGGAACTATCCAAAACAACGATATTTTATATCTTTTTAGACCTCGTAACGCCATCTTGTGGCGTCTATAAGAACTAAATTTGATCTTTACAGTAAGGTTACGTGAGTCATTGACATTTTTAGAGTGTAATGTAATCAGCATCAGATGACAAACGAATATAAATTAAAATTTCAAACGGTCAGGAACATAATAAGGTGCAAAAAGTGCAGACAGTGATTCACATATGAAAACTTTATTTATAAAAGTCGTCTATATCGAATACTATATAGTCAAAAATAATTTCATCATACAATTATTAATAATACAGAGGACCGTCTTAGCGCAGAGGCGCGGCGTTTCCCTGTAAACGCGGCAATTTGTGGATTCAATTCCTACTCGGGGAGTTTCTTCGTTTTAATAACTAGGCAAAGCGCGGCGTTGAGTTCCGCCACTCAAACGAGGAACGGAGCGTCTTAATATTAAGTTCCTAAGGTTCTTGCGGTTTCCTCTGCCTACCCTATATGCGTGATAACGCGTGAAGCTAAAAAAAATACTGAAGACACTCAAAATAAATATATAATAAATAAAAATCTTTTCCGATTGTCACCAATACCAAATTAAACACACTTGAAATAATAAGTAAATATCAATGACTTGGTTAATCGTTCTTTCCATTTTAAGTTTAATTTATCAATTCATATTGCACATACATATTAAAGACTCTCCAAGACCATTCAAGTATCCCAAATAGGCAGTCTATTCTTGCTATCTGATGTCATCTCACCAAACCGTATGACTATTTCAACGCGCAGAATAAAAACTGCATATTATCTTTACTTCATAAACAACTTGAACGTGTCTTAACATTTTTTGTTACTAGTTATAATAATAACAATCTAAAAAAAACACTAATTTTGAGTAAAACATACAGCAAATTCTATATTATTATGCTTTTTATTGTGTTAATGTAACAATCTCCCTAAGGAAGCACGGCTTGATTGCAGCATGGGTTCTAGTTTCACTGAGTTAAAATTTTTATATCTTTTCTTTTAGTAACCAGTCAAAGAAATCGTTACATGTATCGAAAATTCATTCATTTCTCGTTCTGGCGGACGCGCGGGTTCGAGTTCCGCCCTTGGACATGTAATATCTGGAATTAGGCTTGGACTTAATTTACCATGCTACTCGTACATATGAAGCAAAGCGCAAAGCTGCTATAAATAGCTTTAACTCTACTTACAATTTGCAATTTTTGTTGTTTCTTTTTTCTTAATTTTATTATAAATATGACAGATTCGAATCAACTGTAATCTTAAGTTATGTCGCTCTTGATTTATTTACACTTAGGTACAAATCAAAGTTATGTCACTTTATGGATATCTCTACAATATAATAAAAAAACCGTTTGACATATAAAAAAATATAATACTCAATTATTTTCGCAATAAAACTGTTGGTGTATAACGGGATTCAGTTTCGCACGGTACTCGCTGTTTATACAACGGATTTCGTTCCTCATGCTTAAATATGCCATAGTTTAAGCAAGCATTGTGCTAAAATTGTAAAATCTTTCTTGATTTTGAACAAAATAAAAGTATAAACTAGTTATTTATATAGTGTAATTAAAAAGTTTATTAAAATTGCTTTAGCGTTAAGTCTTAATTCATTAATTTCGATATGTAAAGTATCTGCGAAAGTGTCAAAAATTAAAAATCAATTTTAAATTCACCTTACGCTTATATACGATAGTTACCGGTTCACATCGAAATCAGTTAAATATTTTATTTTTAAATACAATAATTTTATTTTTATATTTACAAGAAGTTAATAACTATTTGTGACCCAGTTTTAGATATCACTGTATAAATATAAAGTGGAAGATTTAGTCACTAACTTTTCTCTATATAAAAAAAATTAACACACAACTACCTATATGTATTGAAACCATTAACTTTCCAAACGAATAAAAAACATATGACACTTAAATAATTATTTATATAAAAAAGAAAACTATTGACATATATGTATTTATAGCTCATTTAAGTAATGACTTGAATATGCTAAAATACTTATCAGCTGTGAAAACCGAATTTTAGTAATAAAACTGAAACAAAATCGCATTCAACTGATAAGAGATAACACAAACCGACCAACCACGAGCCAGTAGTTCGACAGACGTCCGCTGGTAAGGACGTCTGCGTGCGAGCGAAATATTTTACGTAACGCGAACAAAAAAAAAAACGAAAACCTCGAAATAAATCTCGAATATACGAAAGAAAATCCGCCATTTTCTAAACAAAACGTCAAATTTTAGTTATTTTTTTTAAATTTTGAAGCAAGGTCAAAGTGACATGTTATGCAGCCAAGTTTGTATGCATAATTTGGTAGTAAATTTATGTGTGTACCAAGTGTTAGTCTTTTGTCAAGTCAAGTAATTGTTGAGTTAATTGAATAGTGTAGGCAATAGTTATTTTTGTTTTTTTTTTCGTTAGTCCAAGGACTTAATTTCACGTATATTTTGCGGGACAGATATGTCAAAAGAAAAAGTATTGATAACACAGACGTCTCTTCATAGTTCGATATATAGTGATAATTGGCGAATCTTAACATATCACACATTTCAAATGAATATGAACGTTATTATTGCAATCAATAAGGGTTAAACTTGCTACTCAGTCAATTAAAATATTTTCCTAATCGATTATTTTATTATTCGTTATGTAAACATATTATTTATTTCGTAACCTTTGAAATATTTTAAATATGTCGCTTATTAACAAAACAAGCTATAAGTTAATTATATTCTCGTCATTAATTAGTGATAACGACAACTTTTAATGTTATTCAGTTCGTCAATAACACTTTAGTAATTTATAACTTTGGAATAAAGTCAAAGATACGTTAGTCCAAGGACTTAATTTAACTTCAAATTTCAAAACTTCAACTTCAGGGTATTATTTTATATCGACGAGTTACTTTGGTTCAGTGGTTAAAATTTTAGCTATTAAGCTGTATTAGGTTCGGTTCTTGTGTATGTAAATTAAAGCATATATTTTAATTTATTTAATGTTTTTAGAATTCGCATATATTAAACATTTTAAGTATTGGTTGTAATTTTTTTCTCTTCAAATAAATTAATTTGAATTTAACTTAAATTAAATAATAACAAACATTTGAATTCGTTCTTGGATTGGTTATATGTGAGGATTAAAGCACCAAAATTTCTTCAGTTTTAAATTCATTTTAAATTCTAAATGACTTTTCTAAGTGCATTTATCTATGAGTCAAGATGGCTTAATATTTTTTGTTACGTAATTAACACAGATCTAGATTTAGACAATATATAAGTCAGAACATGATATAGTTAACTCAATATCTAAGAGAGCAACTAGATCGAGTTACTAGAAGGGTTGAAACAGTAGATGGTTACATACAAACGGCCTTCAAGCGTGAATCCATGTGCAATACACCAAATATATTTATATATTTATTTATTTAATTATTTAACTATATTTACTAAAATATATATTGTATAAAACTATTTAATATTGGTCCTTAAAGCAATATTTTTGTTTTCAATGTTATTTAATAACTTCATTTCCCAATTCAAGTCAGTTTCTAAAGCATTATTCGACGCAATATTTTGAATTCGGATGGAAAAGAGCGTCTTGCCATTAGATTCTCACAAGCTGTCCATTTTATATGCGGGACACAGCTGTAGCTGAAAAAAAATCATCAAAATCGAACCTTATGACCTCTCTTATTTAGCACTACACCTATGGGCACATTCAAAATATACCTAATTACACTATAACACTAAAATCAGTTATTTGGCAAAAGAATGACGGAATAAAAATATTCGATGCACGTCTGTCGATGAATGCAGGGCAGTTTGGAATTTATGTATACACCGAATGGACGTGGGTAGACGCGTATATTATTATTTTAGTAATGTTTATTTTAGAGAGAACAATTGTTAAAAACTTAATTTTAATCAAAAGCATGTTTTTTTAGTATTTTTAATGGATAAGTTATTTTTTTTTAATAGTGCATGTTCAAAATAACTGAAAAATGCAGTGCAGTGATATAGTTATAAGTGTAAAGTGAATTATCTGTGACAATGTCACTTCAAGAGGTGAGTGATGACAAGGTTATGTTTTTCTGATTTAAGATTTAAAAATTAGGTTATCTATTTGTTATCTGTATTATAAAAAGATAAGATAAATATATCAACTTTGTTGTATGAATTTTGTGTGAGCGTTTTAGTTTATTTTTATTAGAAATAAATTGTTATAATATTTATTATTCTTAAAAGAAATAGTATTTCTTTTATTTAAACTATTTATAAATTAACTAAAATTATGGAAAAAATATTTTTCATTCCATTGTCGGTTTTTGTTGGTGATCATTTATTTTAGTATGTATATAAATTTATTTTTAACTTGTACCTTGTTTATACCTAAATAATATTCTTGAGGTGTTTTCCATGAAGCTTTACTAGTTACATAATTGTAATAAAACAGTATGACATCATGTTTCCTTTATAATAATGATAATTTTAATAACAAATGGCTTATAGCGTTTAACGTTTACCAATATGGGTAGAAGCTGTTGAATAATATTATATATAGTATATATCTATACATTATTGTATGTAGATATATATATATATATATATATATATATATATATATATATATATATATATATATATATATATATATATATATATATATATATATATATATATATATATATATATATATATATATATATATATATATATATATATATATATATATATATATATATATATATATATATATATATATATATATATATATATATATATTATTTTGAATTGTACTCTCTTATAGCTAACATACTTACTCGAAATGATACGTTAGAAATGTTTATTAAAGAAATAAAAAAACTTAAGGTAATTTTTAAAATGTTATACAATATTTCTTTGACAAGTTACTATTATTTTAAAATGAGTGTGTATGAGTCACAAGACGTACGATATCGAGATTCAGTTCATATATTTCGTAACATTGTAAGTAGATCAGTGCTAGACAGCGCAGCGTTAATTGTGAAAACAATAGTATCAACAGAATTCGTAAGCAATTAGCGCCTAACTTTCCAAGGGCGGGCTTTTATTTAGTGTGGAGGGCTTAAGACACTGCTACGATAGAAGTGGCAAATAAATATTGAAAGAATGACTTTTTTCTATTTAATTTTTAACGTCTCGTTTCGCAAAATATATGAGTCGAATTGAGTATAAATTGATTATATATATATATATATATATATATATATATATATATATATATATATATATATATATATATATATATATATATATATGTATATATATATATATATATATATATATATATATATATATATATATATATATATATATATATATATATATATATATATATATATATATATATATATATATATATATATATATATATATATATATATATATATATATATATATATATATATATATAGGAACTTGGCCCATATCAGAATTATTTCTTTGCTCCATAGTGGCGTGGATTAACGGGCGAGGAGAAAATAATTAACACTTAATGTCATAATCGACGTTATAATTGAAATAGTTGATTTAACACACTTTACAATTTAATTAACACACTAGAATTATACAGTTCACACTTGATATTAACTGAAATCACTATACGTTCCGCGGATAACGTGGCGCATGCGCCGAATACGACCGGACTGTTCCACTGACTCGAACACAATGCCGCCAGTCACCCGAGTTACGTAAAGCGAGATGTCACCCCACCTAGCTGTCAGTAACATTCGCTTCGCTAAGGCGCTAAAACTACCCTCAATTTATTATGAAATAATCAACTAGGCTTCCGGTATTACGAATGCGCCGTCACGGCCATTCTGACGAACGCACGTCTCTGTGCGTCCTATGGGCGTTCATCTGAAATGAAGAAAGAGGTTGAGAGTAAAGCTCGTCCATCTCTGACCAAAATCAACTGCGCTTAGTCAATTGTCACTGCCTTTAACATCTCTCTTTTTTGACAATTTTATAATCAGATTGACACACGTACGAGTGAACGGTGGTCCGGACATAGACTCCTACGAGCTAGCCCCTTCACCTTCACTAGTATATCCACATGTGAGTGTACGATGGTCCGGACATAGACTCCTATGAGCTAGCCCCTTCATCTACACTAGATCTACGCATGCAAGTCGACAATAGTCCGGGGACCTAGACTCCTATGAGCTAGTCCCTTCACTAGTTATCAAAGCATGGACCGGACGTGGACTCCTTCGAGCCAGCCCCTTCATGCTTTGCTCTCAGCGACACTAGAAACATCGGCTGCTAAGCCAGTCATTTTCATCGATAGCGTATAGTAACCCGTAGAAGCACATACACACACACTCACACATCAGATTAAAGACAATACAAATATATTCAAACTCACATTAGCCATTTATGCTTCGTCAATATCTGAGGCCGTCAGAGTTGCTGAGCTAACAGTCATGGTGCGGGCGCTCGAAACCGAAAGGGTGTCACTTTCATCATCTGATGATACTTCGTTACCATCTTCCCGACCATGCTCCGCCGTCTCGGCCTCATCATTACTTAGTACAGTGGATATATCAACTAACCCTTGAAAGCCTCTGGGTACAGCACGCAAATTTTCGTGGGAGTATTTTAAAACACGATTAGAACCATCAATATGTTTCAGTTCGTACCTATCGTTATCCAGAATTTTAGTTATAATGAAAGGTCCTTTAAACTTTCTTTGCAGTTTAGTCTGGTTGCGCTCGCCACACCTAACAAAAACGCAGTCTCCTTGAGAAAAAGGTTCTACTCGAGCCCCGCCCTTGTTAAATCTAATTACTTCCCTTTGCGCCGCATTTTCGACATTAACGGAAGCTTCACTGCGGACAGTGTCCAGGTCCAACCTACGCTCGTCGGGATTCCGAGCCACTGACGACATTCCTAAAGATTGAGCATGTATGCCAAACATCAATTCAGTGGGAGCACATCCCGTAACCCTACAGCGAGTAGTATCAAGCGCCAACCGCACCTTAGGGAGTCCATCACGCCAAGCTCCATGTGGGTCGCTTTCTATAATAGTAAGAAGACATTTCAAAGTCCGCATCACTCTTTCTACCCGACCGCTGGCCCCACCAGCCCCTGTCGCGATAAGGCGAAGATCCATGCCATGCGCTTTACAGAATTCTTCAAAGTCAGAGCCTACGCAGCACCCTCCCCGATCTGATACAATTCGCTTGGGAGCGCCAAAAAGGGAGACGGCCTTTCCTAATGCTTTAATAGCACAACTGGCATCGAGAGATGGAGTGCGCTCCAGAAGGACACACCTGGTGAAAGAATCAATTATCACTGAAGCGTACTCCTTTCTGTCACTCTTGCCACTTAATTTCCCAGCCATATCCATGTGAATAGTATGCCAGGGACGGGGCACTCTAGGTATCGGGTGGAGACGAATTTGTTGAGCCCCCGAAGGACCCCTTGACGCTTTGCATACGATGCAAGAATCAACGAAAAGACGTACTTGCTCAGCCATTTGAGGAAACCAGTACCGCTCGTACAGCCCATCAAGCGTCTTATCAGCACCCAGGTGCCCGACTTCAGTATGGATATGGCCGATCAATGTCCAAACAAGCGACCGAGGTATAATAGGTAACCAACGACCAATTTTGTTCCGCTCAACCTTGCGGTATAGGACTTCGCTTCCAACATCGTAAGTATGACCAATTGAATCGGGAAATTCATTACTCAAGTGCTCGGCAACTAGATCTTGAATACATGCATCACGCCTTCGCTCCACCGCCAACCACCCCTGGCGCAACTCTACAAACTGTACAGGTCCACCAGACACTTGAGTCGTGCCGATCTCACATATGGAAGCACCCTGCTCAGGGTCCGGAAGGGGACCGCGAGAAAGGCAGTCAGCATGTTCCATGCCGCCGCCCCGCTTATGGACAATGTCGAAGTCACATGCTTGTAGGAAAGCCCACCATCTACGTACTCCTGGGGCTAAGCCTGCCTTTGACCTAGAAGCCTTTAAAGAATTGCAGTCCGTGAAAACAGTAAAATGTTGGCCACACAGACAATGCCTGAAGCATTCCACAGCTCGAACGACTGCCAGGGTCCCGAGTTCACAGGAATGATACCTCGATTCCGTGCCAGTCGTCCGGCGACTGAAATACGAAATGACATGAGGAATGTTGTTCCTTCTTTGAATCAAAATGGCACCGTAACCATCAGCGCTGGCATCCGTGTGCAATTCTATAGGAAGTTCGCGATCAAATATAGTTAGAACGGGTTCTGTGGTAAGGATTTTAACTATTCGTTTGTGAATGTTATCGTGGACGTCTGACCATTTAATTGGACCCTTTAACTTAGTGAGCGGGTATAATGGTCCGACTAGGCGGGTATAGTTGGGTATAAACTTTCTAAAATAGGAGGCTAACCCTAAGAATTGGCGTACTTGGGAAGCAGTTTTGGGCGCTGGTGCATTAGCAAGTGCTTGCACTTTCCTAGGATTAGGAGTAATTATACCAGATCTTATAACATAGCCTAAGTAGTCAATTTCCTTTTTCATAAATTTACATTTGCGTATATTAAAAGAGAAGCCAGCTTCTGACAGGGCTTTAAGTGTTAAATCAAGACGTTTTAAGCCATCAGGAATGTTTTGGGCAAAACACAAAACATCATCCATGTACGCAAGCGCTACTTCATCTTTGAGGGAACCAAGAGCTTTATTTATACAACGTTGATACACGGAAGCAGCGTTTCTCAAGCCAAAGGGCATGGTCAAATATTCATATTGACCCTCTGGAGTGACAAAAGCCGTGCGTGCAATACTATCACCTTCGGGGTCTATTGGAATTTGGTGGTAACCTGATGCCATATCTAATAAAGAAAAAGTGTAGGCACCATTCAATCTGTCAATTTGTTCATCAATTATTGGTAATGGATAATGTTCCGGTTTGGTATTCGCATTTATCTCTCTATAGTCTACGCACATTCTGTCAGTGTTGTCCTTCTTTTTAACAAGCAGAATGGGACTTGAAAAAGGAGAATTGCTCTCTCTGATAACGCCTGCTTCAAGGAGAGCATTTACCTTTTCGCGGACAATGTCTTTTTCGACCGGGGATAATCTATAGGGTCTTCTCTGTACTATTTTATTAGGGTCTATAGGATCAATGCGCAAAGAACCTGTTTTTACTCTACGTTTAGGGATGCCGTCAATAAAAAAAGAGCTATACTTCTTTAAAATATCGATAAGTCCTTTCTTCTCATCGCCTTCTAAATCAGTGTCGATAGAAGAAAAGTCAAAATCGTCTATGGTTGGACACATATCCGCTTGAGACGTTTCAGGCTTTGAGAAAATAATGCAATCACTGTTAATCTCTACTTTTACCCCCTTCTCTACAAGGTCCCGTCCAATAATTACAGGTTCAGAGACAATATTGTCGGGGATAACATGAAACAAAAGAGATACTGAAACATTTTGAATTCTAACTTGACTCAAAATTTGTTTGTTACAATAAGCTACCGATGAACCAATGCCTTTTAAAGAAACTACTTCGTTATGTACTTTACCCAGAAACTTATCCGAAAAATTTTCAGATACAAGCGAGCAGGCAGACCCACTGTCAAAAAGAAAAGAAACAGTCTCACCAGATGATGTGGTCAACTCGCCTCGAACCGGTCTGTGGTCGCAAAGGTACACCTCCTTCACTATTGAGCTCGAACCACCGGGATTTTGTCGGTCGGTACACGATGAGGCCAAGTGTCCCGGCTGACCGCAGACGTAACATTTGACAGACTGGTTCCTCTCATTCGTTGGTACTCGTGGTTTGTCGTTTGGCTTCGGCGTAACAGTAATTTCTTGTTTTCTTTTACGGCAATCTACCGCCCTGTGGCCCAATATGCCACAATGATGACAGGCACCCGTGAACTTGTGCTCGGAGTAGCGTGGTCTTTTTGCTTCAACGTCATAGCTTTCAACACTTTCTGATCGCCTTTTCAGAGACACTCCGTTTAAAATTCGAAGCAGTTGAGATCGTGTCGATTTAACATGGGAGTTCAGCTCGCGACGTAAACAATTGTCTTTTTGGCACAGCACCGAAGTAACAAGACCTACTTTCATATCTTCGGCCATTTCTATTCGAGGAATCCGCTCAATTAAGCCCCATAGACGCATGGCTGCTTCGCATGCACTTTCTTTGTTACTGATTTGAAATCTTATGACATTATCAAAATAATCTTGAGGTAACATTTGCCTTGCAAACTTAGCCAGCAACATTTCTTTTATTTGAGGCCATTGTAACTGCGTTACATCTAATTTGGTTAAGCATGTTGCTGCTCTGCCCTTTAATGCATGCGTCAAAACTAGTAACAATTCCGGTCCTTGTAACTTTTTACTGTTCACAATAATTTCAGTTACTTTGCACCAACCTTCTATATCTGCATCTGTACTATCCGGATCGAACTGGATCAACTGCGTAATCGAAGTCGGTTGAGAGGCTGACATTATTTTCGTCAACAAGGCTTCCATTGTTTGCAGAAAATTTGACGATGACGGACGATCACTATTCTCCTCATTTGAATGCCCTTCGCATCCCACTTCTGATATAGGAACTTGGCCCATATCAGAATTATTTCTTTGCTCCATAGTGGCGTGGATTAACGGGCGAGGAGAAAATAATTAACACTTAATGTAATAATCGACGTTATAATTGAAATAGTTGATTTAACACACTTTACAATTTAATTAACACACTAGAATTATACAGTTCACACTTGATATTAACTGAAATCACTATACGTTCCGCGGATAACGTGGCGCATGCGCCGAATACGACCGGACTGTTCCACTGACTCGAACACAATGCCGCCAGTCACCCGAGTTACGTAAAGCGAGATGTCACCCCACCTAGCTGTCAGTAACATTCGCTTCGCTAAGGCGCTAAAACTACCCTCAATTTATTATGAAATAATCAACTAGGCTTCCGGTATTACGAATGCGCCGTCATATATATATATAAATATATATATATATATATATATATATATATATATATATATATATATATATATATATATATATATATATATATATATATATTGATAGAGAAGTCGGTGAATTCGGGGAAGAATATAAATTAATCCGTCTATGTGTGCGTTTTGTCTACATACAAGTCTTTGGTTTTTTCTACTTAAGAATAGTATTTTTTTATATATATATATATATATATATATATATATATATATATATATATATATATATATATATATATATATATATATATATATATATATATATATATATATATATATATATATATATATATATATATATATATATACATATATATATATATATATATATATATAATTTTGAATTGTACTCTCTTATAGCTAACATACTTACTCGAAATGATACGTTAGAAATGTTTATTAAAGAAATAAAAAAACTTAAGGTAATTTTTAAAATGTTATACAATATTTCTTTGACAAGTTACTATTATTTTAAAATGAGTGTGTATGAGTCACAAGACGTACGATATCGAGATTCAGTTCATATATTTCGTAACATTGTAAGTAGATCAGTGCTAGACAGCGCAGCGTTAATTGTGAAAACAATAGTATCAACAGAATTCGTAAGCAATTAGCGCCTAACTTTCCAAGGGCGGGCTTTTATTTAGTGTGGAGGGCTTAAGACACTGCTACGATAGAAGTGGCAAATAAATATTGAAAGAATGACTTTTTTCTATTTAATTTTTAACGTCTCGTTTCGCAAAATATATGAGTCGAATTGAGTATAAATTGATTATATATATATATATATATATATATATATATATATATATATATATATATATATATATATATATATATATATATATATATATATATATATATATATATATATATATATATATATATATATATATATATATATATATATATATATATATATATATATATATATATATATATATATATATATATATATATATATATATATATATATATATATTGATAGAGAAGTCGGTGAATTCGGGGAAGAATATAAATTAATCCGTCTATGTGTGCGTTTTTGTCTACATACAAGTCTTTGGTTTTTTCTACTTAAGAATAGTATTTTTTATATATATATATATATATATATATATATATATATATATATATATATATATATATATATATATATATATATATATATATATATATATATATATATATATATATATATATATATATATATATATATATATATATATATATATATATATATATATAATTTTGAATTGTACTCTCTTATAGCTAACATACTTACTCGAAATGATACGTTAGAAATGTTTATTAAAGAAATAAATACTTAAAAACTTAAGGTAATTTTTAAAATGTTATACAATATTTCTTTGACAAGTTACTATTATTTTAAAATGAGTCTGAATGAGTCACAAGACGTACGATATCGAGATTCAGTTCATATATTTCGTAACATTGTAAGTAGATCAGTGCTAGACAGCGCAGCGTTAATTGTGAAAACAATAGTATCAACAGAATTCGTAAGCAATTAGCGCCTAACTTTCCAAGGGCGGGCTTTTATTTAGTGTGGAGGGCTTAAGACACTGCTACGATAGAAGTGGCAAATAAATATTGAAAGAATGACTTTTTTCTATTTAATTTTTAACGTCTCGTTTCGCAAAATATATGAGTCAAATTGAGTATAAATTGATTATATATATATATATATATATATATATATATATATATATATATATATATATATATATATATATATATATATATATATATATATATATATATATATATATATATATATATATATATATATATATATATATATATATATATATATATATATATATATATATATATATATATATATATATATATATATATATATATATATATATATATATATATATATATATATATATATATATATATATATATATATATATATATGTATATATATATATATATATATATATATATATATATATATATATATATATATATATATATATATATATATATATATATATATTTATTGATAGAGAAGTCGGTGAATTCGGGGAAGAATATAAATTAATCCGTCTATGTGTGCGTTTTTGTCTACATACAAGTCTTTGGTTTTTTCTACTTAAGAATAGTATTTTTTTAAATTGTATTTCCTTATATTGTCATTATGTGCAAATTCATCGCTCGAGTCTGCAGGCGGCTGTACCGATAAAGTTACAATGAACCTAATGCTATCTGAGTCATATTAGGTAATAAGGTTCTTAACCTTATATTTTTTAACATGTGACATGTTAGCAGTAGTTATAACAATATACATATAATTATAAAATATTATATAATGTCCACGTGTATATGTCACGTTTTCATTGAATTAAAGAATTTCACGTGATGACTGCGAGGTTACAATCAAAACATGTGAGCTTTTAACGTTTAAAAATACCCTGTTTTTCTTACCATGTATTAATTACTTAATTTACTATATATTAATTACAATTCTTGTCTTATTTAGAAAATGAAGTGATCTTAATCTTGTAATTTCTTTGTCTTTAAATTTCTAGCACGTAATAAATAAATAGGCAATTTAGGCTGATATGATTTAGCTAAATTTACAATAAAGTAAAATAAATAATGTAAAATAAAGTAAGTAAACAATTTTTTTACTGATAATTTATAAAAAAGACTTAGCTTCACGCTTTATCCCAATCGTAGCAGGGTGGGTAGAGGGGAAACGCAGGTACCTTAATAATCTAGTGTTAGGACACTCTTTTCTCCGTTCTCCGCCTTTTTAGGCATTGCGTGTTACGTTGCGAAACTCAACGCCGCGCCTGCTTAGTTTCCCGAGCTAAGAAAATGGAAATAAAATCATGTATCCACCTCGAGTGTGAATTAAACTCGCAAACTATCGACGCCTCTGCACTACGACAGTTCAATATTTATGTACAGATTCAATATTTAAATCTAAGTCTTTAAATTATTATCTAAAACGGTTAGTTAAATAGAAGCTTGAAAAAAGATGCAATCTTTTTCGTTTCGCAATTCATCAGATCGACTCATTCACCTTTCTCATCGGAACAAAGTGGTACATTGCACTGTTGCTTAATAAAAGTTGACATTATATAAGGTAATATCATCAACGCTTTTACAGATGTTATGAAATTTAAATTCTATTGTAAATAATAATCATCCTTGTCGTATAAGATTTGTTTTTTATGTTCTGATCAAACAAAATATTAAAATGGCTGATAAAAAATTAGAATTTAAATTTTCTATAAGACATTCTACCGTAACATCGTCCTCTTTTTTACGTCTTCAAACTTTATTACGCTCATAGCAGGATATGCTGTGATGCATATAACCGTGGGAACCTAGTGTTAAGACTCTCCGTTCTTGTTGCCAAAGCAAAGAAAATGGTAATGAAACTATTCATCCTATCCGAGTGGAAATCGAACCCACTAACCCTCGCATTTACAGGCATACAACCCCTGCGCCACGACGATCCTCGTAACAGCGATGCGGTCAAAATAATATGCGAAAAACTAGTTTTTATATATTTTGTTTACTCCTTTATTAAATTCAATATAATTATTGTTATTCACACGTCATGTCTAAACATATGAAAGACATTGTTAGAGGTAGGATCGTCTTAATTGCGGGCGCGCCCTTGCGGCAACTAAAGCAAACTAACGCAATCGATACAACACCGGGTGCGGCCTAACCTGGCCGTATTCGTATATGAACCCTGTTTGTAACATATTTATATGTTTTTATAAATGTTATATGCTAAAAATATATAGTAATTTATATCATAAGGACTTTTTCGTGCTGATAAGCTAACTATATCTCGTATATAGAAGAGTAGGCAATTTAGACGCTCAGATTCCACTTTTTCTGCCAAATGTTATATGACAATGTGTTATATGAGTGACAGAACTCAGCACCGCGCTATGCCTCGTAAGCAAAGCGACGGCCTTCATTGCTTTCTGCCACGAAATTTGATTTCACTTTCTTTATAAAAAATATTTTGTTTCATAAAACGAATTGGTTTCTTATATTTCAATTTTAATATATGTATATGTTACATAATGTTCAATACGTTGGCATATTTCTATATACATATCGCAACAAATATCGATGTCTAAAATCTACGATTGACGATTTGGCACAAGATTTTATTGACATCAATTGTCATAATCGATCAATGAAACCGCTAGATATTCTCGAGTTGCCTGAAATCGATATGTCACAGTTACGGAAGAAAACACTTAAAATTTATTACAACTAGTTTAAATGTTTAGTGAAATTATAAGCAAACTAGTGCGGTACTACTAAGTGACATATATTATGTGTATATATAAATTTGTAACCACGGGAACCTATTGTTAAGACACTCCGCTTGTTGAGTGCCTGGAACTCAACGACGTGCTTGCCTTGATACCATAGCGAAGACAATGGAAATGATGTTATCTATTCTCCCCGAGTGGTAATCGAACCCACAAGCTATCCGGTTTTAGGTAGATGCCACACCGTTGCGCCACGACGCCCTGAATTTAAAACAATTTCTTACAAAAACATATAATAATTTTAGGTTCTCATCTTATCTAGCTACTTTGAATTTTTTATGGAAAGTTTATACGCTTGAATTAACGTGCTATGAAATTTTTAATGTATTGTTACAACTTATTTATATTGTAAGCCACTGTGGGGAGATGTTTTTATTTAGAACACACCAGGATAAAACTGGGAGCTGACGCAATATCAGAATATAGCTGCTGAATTTCATGTCGATGACGTCTGAAATGACTTTGAATACTGAATTTCCTACAGATTGTTGTTACTTGCTAATCTTATTTTTTTCACGATGGCTTCTCGGGTCGTAATAATTTATTAATGTCATTTTTTAATCGAGGAAGGTGAATAGTCCAGCTTTTTTATTTCAGATTTTAAATTTAAAAACAAACAACAACAGATAATAAATTAGTATTATGTTGTGTCTAAATTAAACGAGAAAAAGAGTTAATTTAATAATTTATTACTCATTTACGAAATGTCAGGAAGTATAACACTAAGTATACAAATGTTTTAGATATACTCTAAAGGCTGACTTTATAACACTTGAAATGTGTGTGTCATATACACACCTCTTACTGAAATTAATTTCGTCCATATCTCTCTCTCTCTCTCTCTTTCTCTCTCTTTACAATAGCCATACAAAAGCAAAATCAAAAATACTTATTTGCTTATATTTCAAAGATTTTATTATTATTTTTGCGATCATAATTACCTATAGCTCGGCAACTAATAGTAACTAGGTCGTACATTCAACTATCTAATAAATATTATAACGTGCTCAGCGTTTCATTTCCACGTTATGTTAAGTGTTAATCAACACACTACGCTTTAATGCTAATGGGTTTGAATCCTTGTTTATACAATTAAATGCATTAGAAAAGTATAAATAAATGAAGCGTAAACAAGGAGTTTGATGAAAAACCTTTTAAAGTACACTATATGAATGATTTCCGTATTAGTAATACTGACTTCCGTTGCGTTTAGGACGTTCGTGTATATATTTGTATAAATTAAACATTTCTATGATTTGATTGAATTTAATGTGTTTAATAAAAAGTCAAAGTCAAACAATTTTATTCAAAATAAGTAGGCTACATGCTTCATTTTTTGAACGTCAAATAACTTAATTTAATTTACCACTGGTTCGCTGAAGTTAATGCCTCAGACCTGAGAAGAACCGGCGCAAGAAACTCAGCGGGACCTAATCTGCTTTTATTTATTTTTTTTCTTCTTTTCTTTTTTCTTTTTTTTAATAACAATATTACTAGGATTAATAATATTAATGGGACCGTCGTGGCGCCGCGCAGGCTTGTGGGTTCAATTCCCACTTAGGGAGAATGGATTATTTAATTTCAATGTTCTTTGCTCTGGAAACTAGGCAAGCGCGGCGTTGAGTTCCGCCACTTAACACACAATTCCTCGAAATGTGGAAAACGGGGAACAGAGTGTTTTGACACTAAGTTCCTATGGTTCCTGCGGTTCCCTCTGTCTACTCTACTGTAAACGAAATAAAGCGTGAAGCTTAAAAAAATCATTAAGAGTATATTCATTTATTCTTAAGAAATTCCAAACACAATTTTAGTAGGAATTTTATTTATCGATTGGCATTAATATACATATGATGAAATGTCATAATATTTTAATGTCTAGTCTATAACTTAAGTGATTTATTACAAAATAAATATATAGTAATCTAATTATAAAGAAAAGCTGTTAAATGTGAATGTTTTATTGACAATGGCTGTTAAGCACGCATTACAAATAATAAAAATTACATATTTGTTTTTTTAATAACACGAAAGAACTATTATTAAATAATTTACCAGTTAATTAACTAAAGTAAGTAAATGATATATAGGTTAGTAAATAAATAATATTGTTATTGAAAATTATTCAACATTTTTAACAACTAAAAAAAGTAGATTGTTAATTTATATATAGTAGTGATGTAACGAATGTCATTTTTTAACATTCACGAATGCGAATCTGAATATGTGCTATCGCTGACATTCGCGAATCCGAATGCGAATGTTCAATTATTATTTTAAAATTGGAGCTAAATATTACAAGATAGCACCTGGAGTGTCCGTTCCGTCGTTACTTATTATTCTTTATACTTAGAAAAAACAGCGTGATAACGTATATATGAATATCACTTACTTAGGTAGTTAATTTTTAGTTCATTCAGTCAAAATTTCATTCCATTCCGTTTTCTCGGCTTCTGATCTAATGTTATTTTATATATAATTTTAATTTCGGCTATAAGTATTCACAGTTAGTCAACAAGTATGCGTGAGAATGTAGGCCCTTACTTTCAACTTTCCCGACCCTTGCCAAAACGAAGACGAAGAGAAAGCAGATATGAATCGTTCCTTGAAACTAAAGTTACGTTTGAGATTATTGATATACAGATTGTAAAGATAAAGCAAGTAGGTCTTTTTATGTTAAAAATTAAGCCGAAATGGCTTAATTTTTTTTAGTACAAGTAATCAGAAGGTCAAGGGGTCAATATATTAACATACAGCATGACGTTAACATAATAGAAATATGTTTTTGCTTTGGCTGTAATCTGACTAAATTGTAAAAAAGTTATACTGTAAATAAAGTTTACTGCATATTTTACACTAAATAATATACATTTTTTATTTATTTTTAAATTTTTATAAGTTAAAATAAATTTTAAGTCTTCCGTTAGCAATATTTGAATCTGTTACCATCTATAAAAGAATAGATAGAATAGAATTATATATATAGAATTCATCTTTACTGTATCATAAGGATATAAAAATCTCCTTTTAACTCGACCTAATAACCTTACGTCTAGTAATTATCTATTTATAAAGAACTAGGTCTTTAATCTTAACTGCAGCTACACACTTCCTGCCAGTGGGTGAGTGAATGGGTTTGTGTAACCAATCATTCGTGATAGAATAATAGTATTATAAATGAACGCTTTTGTGGGTTCATTCTATGACGTAGATACTAGTTTGTTAGTACATTAATTTACCTACTTGGATTACATATTTTTTTTGTCTTCTTTGGTTTTTCCTGCCCATGGCAGGGTAGGCAGAGGAAACTGTAGGGACTATAGGAACATAGTGTCAAGACACTCCGTTGCTTAGTCCCGTCTTTCTACGTCCCTGGTTTCCGCCTTTTCGAGACATTGCGTGTTGAATGGCGGAACTCAACGCCGCGCTTTGCCTAGTTTCCAGAACAAAGAAAATGGAATATTCCATTTTCCACGAGTGGTTGTTGAACCCACAAATCGTCGCGTTTACAGAAAGATGCTACGCCTCTGCGCCACGAAGCTCCACACATTTACCTAATGCTACATTATAATACCTACAGTGTGTTTTTCTTACACAACATACCTACTTAATGACCATTTCAAGTTACCTTGTTCCATTGAAATTTCTGAAAATGAGGCTAACTATAATAAATGAAGAACTATAAAATAATTGCCCATAATTATATATGCATTTGTTAGTTTACTAGTTTTTAGTATATTTAAGGATTATTAATGAACAATATTACTATGACAGTAATTGTTTATAACTTATAGGGCAAAAGTTCAGCCATATCCGGTCATGGCTCTACAAGAAAATGCCTTAGTTATTGTAGAGGAATGTTTGATAGAAACTTTATATTGATAAAATATATATTCGATATTTTTTCCTCTTCCTCCCTCTAGACTTGAAGATTTTTACGTAATCAAATCATTTTGAATTTTATTTTATAATATAACAAAATAAAGTATAAGTATTATATATATATATATATATATATATATATATATATATATATATATATATATATATATATATATATATATATATATATATATATATATATATATATATATATATATATATATATATATATATATATATATATATATATATATATATATATATATATATATATATATATATATATATATATATATATATATATATATATATATATATATATATATATATATATATATATATATATATATATATATATATATATAAAATAAAATAACATTTTATTTATTAATCGATTTCGTATTACAAATTGATTTCTTCAAATCGATATCTCTTTCACTTCGTTCTGAAGATCTGGTTTGTTTCAGAGCAAGTGCACATTTAGATTAAATTAATAGCACCCATTAAAATGGCGCCACTGGATATTTTTTTATTAAAATGACAGCTATGATTATAAATATATTTTAATATTTTATTTTTTATCTGTTTTTAAAAATAAAATAAAGTGAAATTAAGATGATTTTGTAAATTAGCGCCATGGATTTAAGTTCTAATTTGATAAATAAATATGTCAACGAACGTAATTTTTTTTTTATTTTTAGCCAATAAAAAAAATTATAAATATCTCACTCCAAAAGTAATCAATAAAATTAGTTAAATATGTTATATTTCTCAAGATATAGTAATGTGATATGATGAAAAATAATAAAAAAATACACGTTATTTTAGCAAATGTTTAAAAATATAAAGTCTAAAAGCGGAAATATAAGAGATGCTGTACAACCTCCGGTACTCCGTCAGAGTAATAAATCAAAATAACTTGAGTAGTCTCGAAATTTTTCATGAAAATTTTCACGCTTTATCCCGCATAGAAATAAGTGTTATTTTATGCCAAAAATGCAAGACACTGCATGTTACGTGTTTCTATATATTAACATATTATATTCATTCAAAAAATACAACCAAGGCTCGTCTCTTCTAAATCTTTAATTATTTTTAGAATACTCCATATTGGAAACAAAAGCGTCTGTCGACCTTGTGCTGCCTTTTTCATCGTTCTCATTTGTTTATTGAGTCACACTGCCATTTGTGATAAAACTTATCGCACCTAGCCATGGTATTTATAATGTTTATATTGTATATGTAATTATTGACATTGACTTACTTGGATATTAATAAGAATCTTCAACTGACCGATAGTGTTTTTTTCTATAGTTTGTGCAGTATTTTGTTTTCTTTTTCTACGGAAAAATGGAATTAAATAATTTGCTAATATTTACATTAGCAAGTTATTTCATTCTCCAGTATATTTTAAACGTTTCTTACTTCATACCTTACTTAGGTACGTTTAATTGTATACGAAATCTATAGTTAAATATAGGTTTTTAAATATAAACCTAATACGTATATTATTATTATATTTTTTAAATTTCTTTGATTATCTTGAAATTCTCGTATATTTATTTAATAATTATATCAAATTTTGAATTTCAAGTGCGGAATGATTTTTTTAATATGCCACTTTTATTCTGGCTTTAAGTTGTGTTTTCCGGATATATTGAGAAATATTAGTATACCTGTTGTAGTGTGGTTAAGTAAGAATAACATTAACTCTAGTTTGAGGTCAGGTGGCCTTGTATGTAATTCAAAGGTAATTCAAAGGAAAATTCATAAGTATTTTCAATTATGATGAAGTTAAATAAAAAAAAAATTAAAAGGAACGTTAAGTATTCTAATTCTTAAATTGTTATTTATATTGCTGTAGCAATATATTTATGTTAAAAACAGGAAATATAGTTTAATTAAGTCTAGTAAAACTATGGAATTTAACTGTGCGATTATAACGGCTCATGTTTCCCTATTTATGTTACATATGTATATATATGTATATGTAAAATGTGTAGATATTCAGGCCATCCTGGATCAGTGAGATATTTTTATTTATAGAACTAGATGGCTTCGTCGCCATAGATTGTGGGTTGGTATTAGAATTTTATATATACATACATACATATGTACAAATCTTCACGCTCTATACCTAGCGGGGTAGTCAGAGAGAACGGAGCGTCAAACGCTGCGGTCTCTGCATACCTCCTTCGCCTCGTCCACTGTCATTAACCTCTTCATGCATGCTCTCCGGGGAGTCATATTTTTTACGTGACCTTACTCCAGTATCTTCGATACTGTGTTTTCGAAAGTCAACCGAGGTCTCCTCTTACCACTCTTACCACTCACTTTTCCATCGTATATCTTTTTTTCATTCTTTCGGATTTTTTTTTCATTCTTTAATGGAGGACGGAGCTACAAATTTTATATATAATAACTATATAATTACTGACTTAAAATTTGATTACCGTCGTAACTATACAATATCTGCTGGTAAACGCGAAAGTCCCAGGAGAATTAATTATTTTCACTATATTTGCTATGATATTTGGCTTTGGCAAATTGGCGGCGTTGAATTCCGCCTACGATTACCTACGATTTCCTTTGCTTACGGTTACCTTTGTCTACCCTATATGTGTGAAATAGCATGGAACCCAAAAAAAATTAAAAAAATTGGTTAACTTAAACTTATTTTAACCAAAAAATGCTAATCTCCGTGTAATCGTATTTATATTCAATTAAAATAAGATTATTTTAAACAGTATGATAAAAACCATTACCTTATCGCCCATTTTGTTATTTTTGACAAATTTTACAGGAAATAAGTGTCGTAATGAATCCTTGAACTAAATTATTATGAACAGTTAATACTACTAATAGTAAATACCAAATTTCAGTTTCAATAACTTTTATGTAATATATATGGACTCTTATTTACTTAAATGCATTTATTTTAATTTTATTTATTAAAATATTATGTATATATATAGAATAGCAATGTTTAAAGATATTGTATATTTTTTTTTAGCTTCACGCTTTTGTATGTGCCGTGCTATATTACGCTGCCATGTGCGGGATGCACATGGCAGGGTAGGCAGAGGGAACTGCAGGAACCATAGGAACCTAGTGTTAAGACACTCCGTTGCTTAGTCCCTGCTTTCTCCGTCCCCGCTTTCCGACTTTTTCGAGGCATTGCGTGTTGAGTGGCGGAACTCAACGCCGCATATTGTACTTGTAATACCTTATTTGGCATTCACGCATATAGCAGGTGAAAGGAACCTAATGTTAAGGCACTACGTTCTCTGCTTTCATTCAATCATCAAAACATTTTTGTTGGCGGAATACAACGCCGCGCATCATCGTATTTTTATTTGAAATATATTTTACACTGTAGACATTAGTCCGTACCCTTTATAATTTGTAATATATGTTCTTATGATAAATATTGGTAAATAATGTATAGGGTTAATATTAATCATAATGAAGTTAATAAATATTTTTATTATATTTTTTTTAACTTAGAACTAACTTTACTTTAGTATTTAAAAAATGAAATAATATACAGTGATCCTAATAATAATCCAAATTATATAAAAAACACACTGACACTATCTCATTGTCAACAGGCATGTCTAGAACAAGAAGCGCGTGTGGCAGAACTCCGTTCGCTCGCAGCGAGGGTTGCAGCAGAAACTGGATCGAGAGCATTGCAGGCTGATGCTGATGCTTTGGCAAGGAGACTGCAGCTTGTTTCTGGTGCAGTCCAGGCCTTAGCTGATCTGGGTGAAGCCAGGCAATTGGCTAGAACTAAAGCACAGCACGCTAAGGATATGTTCTGCGATATGAGACAGGTAGGCTTTTAAATAAGTAAATGTTTTAAATATATCGACTTCAGTCATATAATTCTCTTCTTATCAAAATCCGAAGCACAATTAGGATTTGTGTTTTTCAAGAATACTTGTACTCTTTGTCTTCTTTTTAGTTAACCTTTTCTATGTGATTTTTTTTCGAATTATCATAATTTTATACTTACAAGTACAATATTAATACAAAACTACATTTATAAGAAGATAAAATCCGCTAAGTTATGCATATAGTTAATAACATGTAGCGAATAACGGTGGCCATAACGGTATTATTGTGGTAGCAAGTCACGCAGGCACCCGAAAAGGTATTGGTAGTGCACGGGATGTGACGCGCCTTTTTGGGCGAGGGGATATTATCGACCTTAAGTCTCGTTTAAGTGCGATTAAATCATTTTCTCTTTAATATTTTTTACATTTAGTGTTTTTGTAAATTGATATGATATATTTAAGTAAAAGCTTATTTTCTATTAATTTAATAAAAAAACATGACCCTTAAGCCAGTATTTTGTATTACTTAAAGTATCTGTACATAGTTTCATAGTTAAACTTTTGTATTTGTAGGATTTAACACCAGTCCAAGAAGACGGAGAAATAGTAGAAGACAAATTAATAGCTCTAAGAGATAATCTCATTGCTCTTGGGAAAAGTGAAGCAGACATAGCTCCTGCTAAGGCCGAGCTCCCTGACATTGATAGAGACGTTTCAGACGAACACTCGATCGTGAGGATATTAGAGCTATGGCAGGCTATGTTCAGAGATACATTCCTACATTACCACAGACTGTCTACTGCTTTAGTAAGATCAGGAGATGCAGCTACCGCGTTAAGGCTTTGGCATGAATATTTACTCGACCTGCAATCTTTCCTATCAGGTACAGTCCCAGCAGATTACGAAAACTTAACAGAACATAGGCGTCTTTGTCGTGTACACAGAAATCTTTTAACATCACAACGCTCTGTGCTAATGAACGAAAACAGAGAGACGAAAAATCGTGATCTAGCTGATAAATTTGATACTCTTACGAACCTACACAATGAAACTTTAGCAAGGATAGTTGAAAGGCATGATGAGGTATGTACACGTATCGCTGCTTGGGATGAATATAGACAAATCTATACTGAACTACTTAGATGGTTAAAAGAAATCGAAAGAGAGAAGGAAAAATTACAACTAAGATATGTGCACATCAAGAGAATAAACAAAATTCTCACCAACATACAGAATCTCGCTGATAAACTACCAGAAGGCAGAAAACTTTCTGATAAATTATTACAAAATCTAAAGAAAATTCTTGTATTCACTGAAGAAACATATGCAGCATCTGTCAGAATGGAATACGCAGGAATCGTCAAGAGAGTTGATAACTTACAAGCTAGTCTTGACACATGGCGCGACTTCCTTACTAGAATACTTGGTCTTATAGGTGAATACGAAAAATTGACTAATGACTTACAAAAACTCTACACTAAAACTCAAGGTGATGTAATTTCGTATTCCGACTGAAGACAGATTATCCAGGCCACAAATTAAAAAGGCGATCGACAAATATAATGACTTAAGAAATAAAATTGATAAGACTGAAACTCAACTTGAAGCCCTAAGCGTCATACAAGAACAATTGAAAGAATGCCTTAGTCCACAAGATATAAGAATAGTAAGCCAAAAGGTATGGCAATTACGACAGCAACGTGCTGACTTTAGAACACCAACTATCAATAATCATTCATAGGCTACAGGAAAGGTTGGAAATCTATACTTTGTTCGACTCAAGACTCTCTCGATTCAGTGAATGGATGACTACACTTGAATCACGTCTTGACATTGCCACTTCACCTAGTGAATTAGTAGCTTTAGATCCACAAGATCTTGTTAGGAGAATAACTTCAGATATTCAAGCGGAAACAGCTCTTAAAGAACGAGAATTTGAATGGCTCGTTGAAACTGGTAGTGCTTTAGTGGATCTCTCTAAAAAGGATGAAAAGTCATACAGTAAAAATACATCAAAACAGCTTAAAGACATACAAGAAAGATGGCATAAATTACAAGAAACAGGAAGAAATAGGATAACTAAAATTAACGAATTACTAGAAACTATTACTAAACTTGAGGAACGTTTAACTGAAATCAGAATGAAATTGCACACCATAGAATCAAACCTTACTACAACAGTTGTTATAGAACACTTAACGACGAAATCTGTTGATGCCAAATTTACAGAACGCGACGAAATTCATAAAAATATTGAAAATGAGAGTGGAGAAGTTGGCAAAACGTTAAATCTATGTGATCTAGTGTTTAATGACCCCGACGTGGTCAAAGGCAATTTTGATTTGCGAAACTTACGCACTGGAGCCGATATTGTTGAAAAGAAATGGAAAAATATTTGCGACATGTCGGAACATCGCAAAAAAGCATTGAAAGAGATCCGTAAATCTGCTGAATTGGTCAATTCCTTGTTACCTAAAGTAGAAAAGAAACTGGACGCAATTGAAAAACGTGTAGAAAAAATTGAAACCCGAAAACAGCGTGGTGAAGCAGAAGATGAAAGCATATCAAAGAATGTCCTAAAGGACCTAGATGGATTAGAAGCAGATATTAAGAAATTAGAAGATGCGTATAGTCGCATTGTATCAGCTAGAGGTGTTGAAGTACGAGGATCTGCCGCAGATGACGCATCTCGACTTCGGTCTTCAGTGAGGAAGTGGCAACAGCTGCGCGGTAGACTTGATGCTGCCGGTGCTGATGCCCATAAACAATTTGTAGCAGCTCATGGCAAAGCTGTGGTGGCGTTAGCAGAAGCAGATGTTAGATTGACAAGAGCCTTACATCTAGCTCCTACACCTACAGATAAAATTGCTACACTAAAGGAATTAGACGTAAGTATTAATAAATAAAGCTGTTTTAATAATTTTGTACCCTCACATAATTTGTTTTATACAGTTAAATATTGCATCGAATTAGATGTAATAGCATTGAAATTTTGCCTTATTATATAAATAATAATAATCTCATTAAGTAGATAACCTTAGACTTGACCACGCAGTATGTCAACATCTCGGCGTGCCTCCATTGATATTTGCACTGATGATACATACTGATTGGAATGTGCTCTGTTCAAACAAGTTAAATGTTATATTTGTACACGTTCTTATAGTTTTATGTCAAAAACTTTGGATGAAAATAATAATGAAATTAAAAATATAATATATTTTTTAGAACAATATATTGATATTTTATTTTATTCAAGAACAAACAAGTAATAAAATTTTGTATACCGTTTTGGAAAAAATTGAGATCAAATTTCTTACTGATATAGAATCTATATAGTATTATATTGATTTAATCTCGTATACATATTACAGGGAGTCGAAGAAGATTTACGAGAATGTTCATCGCTAGTGGACGATGCGGATCGCCTCTCGGTGTCTGTGACCAGCATACCGGGCGTCTCCGACATGGTGGGCGAGTACCGCGCGTTGTTCGCCGACGTTAGAACCAGATTGGACATTGCAAAGGCCGAAGTGGTTGGCGATGTAGATTCCGCTGTACAGGTTTGTTTTAAATATTGTAAAAAATTGTATAAAATTTCGATTTTCGAAAGTATTATTACTTTTATTATTATTATCGTATATATTTTATATACTTTATTGCACATAAAAATTACAAACAATAAAAAAATGTGTTAACACCATTGCTAACACACTTTTTGGCTTATTTTCCAAAAAAACTCCACCAGTTAACTAGTGGAAGTGGATAAATTTTAAAAAGCTGGAATGAGCAGTTCAATTACAAAAAAACATAAGATAAAATAGAAATTTAAACATTTAACTGAAATAAAATACTAAGTATATTTTTATATAAACAAACACGTATATACACATACAATATACATATATAGATGTAAACACAAATATATATATAATGCTATATATACAATTTTGATTCTTGTCATGTCAATCATATTGCGAATCTTATATTATATTATTATAAAATAATCTACTAATAAAAACAATTGTTAGGTTGATACATTAAAATGGGAGACGGACGCAGCGTTACAAGTAGACACGCTAACATCTAAAGAAACTTACCGAAATGAACTGGCAACTGCCGTCAAAGAAACATCAGATTCGCTGGAAGCTCTCAGAACTGCACTACTTCAAGAGATTAAAGAAGATGCTAAGAGCGATGAATTGGCAACCGCTGCTAAGGAAATAGCTAAAGCTGGTGCAAAACCAGAACAAACTTTAGAACTAGCCAAACACTTGTCAGAATTACTCTTAACGGAATGTGATGCAACAGAAGACGAAGCTATGCTTAAAGAAGTTGAATCTTTGTCTCTAAGATACGAAGACCTCCTTACACAGGCTAAAAAACGTGAACTACAAATAAATAATCTGAGGTAAGTTAGTATAAATATAAATATGGTTTTTTTTTGTGTTTTTAATAATTATGTACAAAATAAATTTCTCAAGATTTTCTATTAGATGAAATTTTTGAATATGGGAAATTTTGCTATGTATGGCAATGTATTGTAGACGCACTGGCACGTTTGGTGGCGGGCTTCCTTTTCCACTTTAACAGATATTAGCACTAAAACACTCTCTTTATAAATAAATTAACTATTTTTAAATATTTCTCTACATCTTCTTCCTATTACAACTTCAATCTGTCTTTACTTCAAATCCCTTATACTGCTAGTGTTGCCAGTTGAACAAAATGTAAATTAACCAACCAAACAAATAAATTAAGAAAGCTGTACTAATAATTCTATATTTTTTTAAATAAAAGAAAATAGATTTTAAATATTTAATTATGTCTAGATATATCATATAGTTATCGAGTGTCAATCGCTTGTTAACATGGCATGCGATATTAAACGTCGTTTTTGGTCCTAGGTTGCCCCACTCCGCGTCGTACGCTCTCACGTGCGAACAGTGAGTACCGCTTCCTAATATATTATAAGGAAATTCGCTCACAATTTATATAGTTTAGTCCTTTTTAGTGTATTTTAGTAAATACCTCTAAATTTTTATATTATATGACGATTATTTTATATGATATATATGTAGTTTTGATAATAATACTAATTTTAAGGAAAACAATATGTGTCGATTATTTTATTAGTAATTATTAAGTATAATAATCCTAAAACACTTAATACCACTTATTATTGATAAAACTACGTAAGAAGAGCACAATCACTATTAATATTATTTAAAATTGTTAGCGAATTTCTCACTAAATTAGTTTTGGCTGCACTGTATTTTTATACGCACACGCACGTCACTTGGCACAGACTAAATATACCTAAAATTAATTTAGGCAGACAACCCTCACTTTAGCTTGTTTATTTTTTAAGCCATTTTTTTATTCTGTGACAAGTGATTTTGTAGTTTATAAAGCTTCATTGTGTTTTAATAATGCATGGTTTATCTGTAGTTACTAGTGTGAAATCCATTTGTTACAGTAATAATATTTTATATTTATTAATTAGATGCTAAATATTGTTGCTTTTAAAACATATAACCTATATATTACGTATCATATTATTAATAGATTATTATGTATTTTAAACTTTCGCGATGTAATTTATTCATATTTGCTTTGTAGACGGGTCTTATCGCGATAATCTTTACGTATTACAATACCTTTATTGCCCGACGTTTCGGTGAAGTTGCATTCACCGTGGTCACGAGCTGACTGGAGTACCGCGCGCCCTCCGGCCGCGAGCTCGCGAGTTTCCTTCGCATACCCTCACATTATTGACAATGTCTGTACCGTTATTATAATGCTGGGCACACACTACACTAACACAATCGGTTCGCGCGAACATTGTTCGAGGCACTTCACTTTTATTAAATTTATTTAACACCGGATTCCATGCGGTCGACAATTTAAACCCGTCATCGCGATTGAAAGTTTTATGTTTTTTAATTTCAATTGCTTCTCGTACTAAGCGGCAATAATAATTTTTATCCGTCGAGAGAACCTTTGGGTCATGAAGTTCAATCCAATGGTTTGTTCCCGAGTTCAGGAGATGTTCAGCCACTGCAGATTTATCTGTCTGTGCATTTTTCACTGCCGCTATGTGTTCTTTGACCCTATCCGCTATGGTGCGTTTGGTTTGTCCAATATAGGCACTACCCCAGCTGCAGTTGATTTTATATACACCCGGTGTTTGGAATGGAATAACATCCTTCGGTGTGCGTAAGCGTTTACAGACTTTTGTCAAAGGGGTAAATATAGTCTTGATGGAGTAATCTTTGAGTATAGTTCCAACTTTGTCCGTTATTCCTTTGACGTATGGCAGGAACGCTGGTTGACGGCTGACTTCCGGATGTTTTTCCTTCCTCGTTCGAGATCTTACATTATCACTTACCCTATATCCGTTTTTTCTCAGTACCTCCTGAATGTGTGTCAACTCTTGCTCGAGATGATCAGGGTCGCATAGATCTCAAGCTCGATTTGTAAGGGAGTTCCTTACCGAGTCAAGATGCCGTGGGTGGTGATGCGAAGTGGCGTGGAGATACCTATCCGTGTGTGTTGATTTTCTGTATACTTTGTGTGCTACGGAACCATCAGGCCCAACCATGATCTTAGTATCCAGGAATGCTAACGATCTTTCCGACTCCAATTCATAAGTAAATTTAATTTTCGGGTGTATAGAATTAAGGTGATTTAAATATTGTTCCACTTCTAGTTTATTTCCCTTTATAATACAGAATATGTCATCTACGTACCTCTTCCACAGTTTAATTATTGGTGGTCCAGAAGATAACGCTTTTTCTTCAAAATACTCCATCCAAATGTTGGCCAAAATCGGTGCTATAGGACTACCCATGGCTACTCCATCAATTTGAATGTAATACTCACCACTGTACAAGAAATAGTTACCGCTCAGACAATTTTCAAGTAGAACAATAATAGTGTCGGAAAGACCGTGCATTACTAACTTACTCTTAACGACATCTAAGCAATCTTTTATAGAACGCTTAGCACTAAGTAAGATTAGGAATAATAAAGATATATTAGTGCTAAAAGCAGATAAAGGTAATGCTACGGTCATACTTGATACTGATGACTACGATAAAAAGATACGGAACATGCTCGCGGATAAAGAAACTTACAAATTAGTGAAATACGACCCAACGGCTAGAGAAACTCGTCGCGTACGAACACTTATTCGGGATCATCAGAATTATTTTACGGAGGAGGAGTACAGGTATTTATACAAACCGACAGTTGTACAACCACCGAAGCTATATGGTCTGCCAAAAGTACACAAGCCCAATGTGCCATTGCGACCAATAGTAAGTCAAATTAATGCTCCAACTTACAATCTAGCTAAACATCTCTGTTCGGTACTGAAGGTTTTAGTAGGGGGGACTCCTTCTTTCGTGAAAGACTCCAGGCATTTTATCGACATAGTGGGAAATCTCAGATTGGAACCCGGTGACATAATGGTAAGTTTTGATGTAGAATCTTTATTTACCAGTGTTCCTATAAAAGATTGCTTAGATGTCGTTAAGAGTAAGTTAGTAATGCACGGTCTTTCCGACACTATTATTGTTCTACTTGAAAATTGTCTGAGCGGTAACTATTTCTTGTACAGTGGTGAGTATTACATTCAAATTGATGGAGTAGCCATGGGTAGTCCTATAGCACCGATTTTGGCCAACATTTGGATGGAGTATTTTGAAGAAAAAGCGTTATCTTCTGGACCACCAATAATTAAACTGTGGAAGAGGTACGTAGATGACATATTCTGTATTATAAAGGGAAATAAACTAGAAGTGGAACAATATTTAAATCACCTTAATTCTATACACCCGAAAATTAAATTTACTTATGAATTGGAGTCGGAAAGATCGTTAGCATTCCTGGATACTAAGATCATGGTTGGGCCTGATGGTTCCGTAGCACACAAAGTATACAGAAAATCAACACACACGGATAGGTATCTCCACGCCACTTCGCATCACCACCCACGGCATCTTGACTCGGTAAGGAACTCCCTTACAAATCGAGCTTTAGATCTATGCGACCCTGATCATCTCGAGCAAGAGTTGACACACATTCAGGAGGTACTGAGAAAAAACGGATATAGGGTAAGTGATAATGTAAGATCTCGAACGAGGAAGGAAAAACATCCGGAAGTCAGCCGTCAACCAGCGTTCCTGCCATACGTCAAAGGAATAACGGACAAAGTTGGAACTATACTCAAAGATTACTCCATCAAGACTATATTTACCCCTTTGACAAAAGTCTGTAAACGCTTACGCACACCGAAGGATGTTATTCCATTCCAAACACCGGGTGTATATAAAATCAACTGCAGCTGGGGTAGTGCCTATATTGGACAAACCAAACGCACCATAGCGGATAGGGTCAAAGAACACATAGCGGCAGTGAAAAATGCACAGACAGATAAATCTGCAGTGGCTGAACATCTCCTGAACTCGGGAACAAACCATTGGATTGAACTTCATGACCCAAAGGTTCTCTCGACGGATAAAAATTATTATTGCCGCTTAGTACGAGAAGCAATTGAAATTAAAAAACATAAAACTTTCAATCGCGATGACGGGTTTAAATTGTCGACCGCATGGAATCCGGTGTTAAATAAATTTAATAAAAGTGAAGTGCCTCGAACAATGTTCGCGCGAACCGATTGTGTTAGTGTAGTGTGTGCCCAGCATTATAATAACGGTACAGACATTGTCAATAATGTGAGGGTATGCGAAGGAAACTCGCGAGCTCGCGGCCGGAGGGCGCGCGGTACTCCAGTCAGCTCGTGACCACGGTGAATGCAACTTCACCGAAACGTCGGGCAATAAAGGTATTGTAATACGTAAAGATTATCGCGATAAGACCCGTCTACAAAGCAAATATGAATAGATTATTATGGTTAAAATTGTATCATAGAATTTATTGTTTTAATAAATTCTACATTCAATTTATATCAAATTTGATTCAAAATGTAACCGACATTATTCCTATTTCTTATATTTCTAGTATTGTCTTAATATACTAGTGTCAGTTTTAAAATTTTGCTTTTCATCATTGGTGAAGCCATTTATTACGCATATATTTTTTCATTATATTTTAAATAAACCAAGATTTAATACTTAGAGGCATCTTATTCATTCTTATTTTAGTGAATCTGGACGTCTGACATGTCCGCTTTGCTCGGATCGTAACTGGAAGCAACTAGACAACGATCTATGGCGACTCGAACAGTGGCTACAATTCGCTGAAGCAACCGATGAGGCGAGAATAGATCCTCCAGAACAATACGATGCTTTGGAGGATGCTATACAGGTTAGCTAATGTTTTAATATCTTTTATTTTGACGTGACAACGTCTTAAATTAGGTTGCGGCTCGGAGTCACATATGAAAAAGGTAACGTAACGATGTGTCATCTGTCACCGAACTATGATCGGTCCGCCGCGCGTATCACTTGACACATGTACAATGTTTAAGTAAACAAAATATATTTGCTATAGTTAAAATTTGTGCAATTTATATTATAATTATTAATCATATCAATAAATATTCTACCGAGAAAAAGACGTTGTCACGTAAAATTTTCGCCCGTAAAACCCACCTTACAGTCAACCATTTTTTTAATAAACTTAAATACAGTGGAGCCTTGATTATCCGAACGTCGTGCAAACGAACGACCGCTTATCCGAACGTAGTACCGTGGCTTGATAGACGAAGATTCAAGATTTTCTTAAGCGTCAATTATATTTAGTAAACATTAGTTTCACTGTAAGATTGTCTGCACATTTTTTGTCATTTCCTGTCATTGAAGTAAATAATATGGTTTTACATTTATATATATGTAATTTTTTTATAGCAGAATCAATATATGTACATTAGTTCGACTATCCGAAAATATCAGTTTTCCGAACGTCCCCCAATTAGTTTGGATACCGACGCTCTACTGTATATAATAAAGAGGAATTAACGCTTTTTATTATAGGAATATTATAACACATTAGAAGAATTAAAAATGAAGCATGTACTTCTTATTTTGAATAAAATTATTTGACTTTGACTTGTGAATTTATAATTAATTTGTATTCCGTACCGAAGGACCACCGCGAGTTCCTCCTCGACCTAGACTCGCACAAAGCGCTGGTCGTGTCTCTCAACGTGGTGGGAGCGCACGTGTCGAGACATGCGCGCTCGGCGGCGGACGCGCGTCGACTGCGCGAGCGCCTCGCCGGCGCCAACGCGCGGTGGGACGCCGCGTGCGCGCGCGCCGCCGCCTGGCAAGGGACGCTTGCAGACCGCGCTCGTTAACAACCGGGAGTTCCACGATATCGGTTAGTTATTTCTCAATTAATTATTTATTTATTTGTTTATTGTGAATAAAAAAAAAATTAAATGTTTTCTACCAGCCTGGGAAATTGAAATATAGGACAGATTGATATATGAGGTTCTGCAAACGCGACGATTTGTGAGTTTGGTTCCCATGAGGAGAAGATGGATTTTTCTATTCCATTAACTTTGCTCTGGCAGCTAGGCGCGCGACTTTGAGTTTCGCCGTTTAACACGCAATGCATCGAAAAAGGCGGAATGTCCCGGCTAAGCAACGAAGTATCTTACCACAAGATTCTTATGGTTCCTGCATTTCCCTCCGCCTACCCTGCTATATGCAGCGCAAAACGTGAAAACATAGAAGATTCATATCACATAATTTATAAATTCCACAATTCTCCAACAGTCGTAGAGCTAGTACAACAGCTGGCGGCGGCGGAGAGGTCGGTGCGGGCGCGCGAGCCGCTGCGGCTGTCGCGGCCGGCGCAGGAGCTGCGCAAGGACTTCCGCCGCTTCAGCGAGCTGCGCGACGAGCTGAGTCGGGCGGAGCCGCGCGTGCTGGCGCTGCGGGACGCCGCGCAGCTGCTGACGGACGACGCGCAGGACGTGTGCCGGCGGTCAGTTGTGCACATATTATATTTGTATGCGCGAAAAAGTTCGAAATTATGTGGAAAATGCTTTTAAAACTTACCATGCGTGAAAAGCGCTTTAATTTTAAAAAAATGTTATTGTATACGAAAAGATAAGTACTGCATCCTGGAATATTATTATATATTATACAGCTGTTATTATATATTGTACAGCTGCAAAGTTTGTTATATACAAACTTTGCAGCTGTACAATATATAATAATATTCATAATTCAAATATTGTAAAAAAAATTATACAGTACAACTAACTAAGTATTAGACATTCACTGTTGATTATAATATTTGTCAACTATGACAATATTACTATTACACGAACAAAAAATTCCCATCTATTGTTCAATTTTATATAACCAACCAACCAACCAAATTGTGAATTGTTAAAATCTTACTTAACTTAACTATACATTTGTTCCCACACTTCTCTATTTTAATATTATCACTACACTAAAAAATCTATCATCTTTGATTAATCTCAAACCTGTGCACCCAGACTGGGCGAGCTGCGCCTGCGCCTGCAATCACTGCGCAAGCTGTCTGGCGTGTACGCACTGAAGCTGGGCGCGGCGCTGGCCCGCTCGCCGCAGCACGGCGGCGCGCTGGCCGCCGCCGCCGCCACGGCTGTGTCCACCGCTCAGGTTAGCACTTACTTTTATTTATTGTGAACCAATGTTCTATTGTAAACATGTTATTATATACTCTTTATGTAAAGATATTGAACTTTATTCATACTTTAGTAAATCAAGATGAGACGATATTCTTATTTCACTTATTGTTTGACTATGAGTTTAGAGTCTAAGTACTAAGTCAGTTAATTATTATTAGTTCAAAATTACTTTAATATTTACATTCAAAACGTGAAACTTACATAAGTATACGTATAATTCATATTTATAAATTAAATTTGGCAACTATAAAACCATAGGTTGTAAATTGTAATTTGAACTGCTTAACACGGCTTAACACGGCACGACAAAAAGCGAAGAGTTGAAGCAAGCTTTTATAGTAATATATAAGGTGTATTAGTGATTTTTTTGGGGAATAAGTGTTTGCTAAGTTACTCAAACAGGTTTCTAGATTTCTTTTTATTTAACTTAGACCCGAAAAAATTACAATATGCTAAGTGCTACGTCACCATCCTATAATTACGAGTACATAATAGGAACTGTTACCAGCAAAAATAATGTAATATTAAATATATAAAATATATTCACAATTATGAGTCAAAATTTGAAAAACATAATAACAAACACATTTATAATCTGTTTATAAAATTAAAAAAATAAAAATTTATTTTTATGATTTTTCAAGTGTTAATCACTGAGGATAGAAAAACACTCAATCTCAGTTGTCAGAGCGCTAGCACGATTCACAAGAGGCCGCGGGTTCAAATCCCGTTGCATTCAAATTTTCATATATTTTCTTTAAGTATTTAACAAATATTTAGTTAGTCAATAAAAAACAACTCACCTCACATAGTAGAAGCTTTGCACAGTATTTGAATTTAGTTCTCTTGTCCTTAGCTGATGGAGGAGGAGCCGCCCGCGCTGCCGCCGCTCGACGAGTGAGTACCGCGTATATAGTATACACACTAGCGTAGCTTACGAGTTAAATATATCACTATGTTTATATTATATACTTTATTGAATATGAAAATTATCGTTTTCCTTAGTTTTATATTTTAAACGAATTGTTAATGTGGGTTCGACCCCGATATTAATATACATATATATATAGTCCTTGTTTTTATCATTTCTTTTCATTTCTATTATCTACGCTCGGGCAAGAAACGCAGAAACGCGGCGTTGAGTTGTACCACTCAACACACAACGTCTCGAAACGGCAGAAACTAGGGAACGGAGTGTCTTTACACTAGTATCCTACGATCTGCGATTCCCTCTGCCTACCCTGCTATGTGCGGAATAAAGCATTCCAATTCCTTTCACGATTCCACTTATTAACCTGAATTTAAAAAATAACTTCTTAAAAGACTCGTTTCTTATTTAAATACAAATTTAATTCCAGATCGCTCAGCGAGGAGCATGAGGAACAACAACTGAGCAGTGTACAGCGCGGCCTTCGCTTCGTGAGCCGGGTGGCGCGGGCCTCCTTGCCTTTCCAGGCCCTGCTGTTACTACTTTTGGGGGCCGCAGCTTTAGCCCCCCTGTCTCCAGGGGACTGCCGCGGGCCCCCCTCCTTACAACCCGTACTGAGATACCCCCACGGACCTCCCCCACTATAAAATATTACGCTTTTCAATAAATATAGAGAATAGATTGATTAACGGTTGTGTAAAAAAATTGGGAATATCATTGTTTTTGATCCGAATTAAGTCGTCGAGTTATTATCGATTTATTCTCTATGTTTTATATATGCGAAAACAAACGACAGGTTATGTAATAACGTTTATATTCATCATAGGTTTAACTTGTATAACAGTCATCTTATTTAAATAGAATTAGTGTGTATTACATAAGCTGTAGTTGGTTGTCGACGCCCGCCGCCCCTCTCGGCGGGACGTCACTGTCACTGTCACTGTCAGTGTCAGTGTCCCGGTGACAGCTGTCAAAGGCCTCACAACTACATTTTCACGCAAAACGTAGTGTCCGAGGCTCACCCGACATTCCATACTCGACTGGTGCTAGCCCCCGTCGCTGCGTAAAATGTAAATACGACATAAATTTTTGTATATTTGTAACGAATTAGAGACGGGAAAACGCCAACGTTTCATTATTTATCTGTATTTAAAATGGCGCCGCACAAATATGGCTTTCTATATCCACGCATTGTTACTTAACTTAGGTGAGGAACATAAAGCCTTGCATTGATCATCAGTCTTTTATTTGTCAACCCCCTATACTTACACTGTACAGTATATTATATATTATAAACTACTTGACATTATTATTAATATATAACACATCTGAATCTGAAACAAAAATATCATTTAAATATAGGAATTTTACATTTAACAAGAGCTAAATTTATTGAAAATATATAAATATTAATTCGTTTCACTATACTTTATTACTATTATTATTTACATATGTAAAAATAAAATGAAACCTAAGCAATAACTAACGTTTACGACAAGTAAGGATAGCTGCGCGTGCGCATCCTCCGCCGCGAGCGTCGCCGGCGGACGGACGTCGGGCGCACCTCTATACTTATATTTGATTCCATTTCCTAAAGAAATATTTATTTATTATTTATTTACTAAAAAACATCAAATATTCGAGCTAAACGCACAAAGAAGGGTGAATACCGAAAATCTAGTGTTAAGACACTCCCGACCTCCGATGTCGACTCGAATTGGACTACGTATACCAAGAAAAAGGTACTAAATGTACCTCTTGAGAAAATTAAAGCACCTCCAATTGTCGCATTTGTACTCAGACATCGTTCCACTACAACGCGCACGCCTCTAATTATTTCAACATAATAAATATATATTTTTTGAAGAAAATATTTCATAGTTATGATTTATTAAAAGTATGAATTTATTAATAATAATGTATTTTATTGAGCGTAATTATTGCTAAGATTCAATTTTCCAAAAGTTACATTAAATCATTACTGACGTCAAACAATACATTAAATACATACATCTGGTTAAACAGTATTGTACATTTCATTCCTCATCCACTTTTTTAAAATTTAAATAATTAATCATATTTGAGTTTTGCTTCACATTGTATAGGCAAGTAGGCGGAGATAGCTAGTGTCAACTCACTCCATTCTCCGTTTTGTCGAATACACCGAAATGACTGAATCGTATTGTGTTTACAGCTGGCAAACATTGCCCAACCTTTATTCATGGCTAAGCAATGGAGAACCATCGTGGCGCAGACATCATGGCACTTACGGGCCCAAATCCCCCTGCATATCTTACTATATGTGGGTTATAACGTGAAGCTAAAAAAATATATATATTTACCAATGTTATTATTGGCGGATAAATGTGTACAAATAACACCAAATGTAAATATATTATTATAAAAATTTATCAAATAATTATTTAATAAGAACTTAAAGAGAATAAACCCGTCCTCTACAAACTCGCCTCGAGCGTGTGGTGTCGCCGCGTCCAGTCGCCGCGCGCGACGGCCTGCAGCGCGCCGCTGCGCAGCACGTACGTCAACAGCACTATCACTATCTGGGCATCCACAAAATCAGAATTAGAGTCAGAATCAGAATCAGAATCAGAATCAGAATCGGAATCGGAATCGGAATCGGAATCGGAATCGGAATCGGAATTGGAATTGGAATCGGAATCGGAATCGAAATCGGAATCGGAATCAGAATCATCATCAAAATTAATTTTTTAAATTAAATAATTTATTCACGTAGATATCACAGATACACTTATGTACTTCAATTTTTTATCTACTACTACTTTTTTTACGTGTATATACATGTTACAATAATTATAAAAGGCTTTCGTCGATATGTATTTATACCCTGTGATATGTTTAATCTAGATTAATGCTAAAATGAAACGTGAAAAATTTAACATTCCTTAGATCGCAGTTGGAAGAGATCGTAGTAGCGGCAACTACTACGGTCTTGCGACACAAATATAAAATAAGTATTAACGCTTACCATCACAATGCAAGAATTTTATAATATAAAGAGGTTTAATAACTTTTTGACTATTGAGTAAACATATGTATTTATTTAATTGACTAAATAAAAAAAAAGAAAAAATGTTAAAAAATAAACCTAAAAACTCGTACAAACAGGAATTCAACACACTAACAGAAAACAAAACAAGCAACCTGCAATAGTATAATGAGCACGTTGAACAGGTACAGGGCGAGCGTGACGCGCGCGAGCGGCGCGTGCAGCGCGTCCAGGCACGCGCGGGCGTGCAGCGACGCGCGCGGCAGGGACTCGCTCCACACTGAGCGGGGCTCCCACTGTTTTGGGGGTTTTGATTGATATTTTTCATATATTAAACGATGTGAATTTTTTTTTTTTTACCTAGTGTTAAGACACTCCGTTACTTAGTCCCTGCTTACTCCGTCCCCACTTTCCGCCGCTTTCGAGGCATTGCGTGTTGAGTGGCGGAACTCAACGCCGCGCTTTGCCTTAGATGCCAGAGCGAAGAAAATGGAAATAGACAAATCCATCTTCTCCGACTGGGGATCGAACCCAGTAACCGTCGCGTTACAGGCAGACGTTGCGCCTCTGCGCCACGACGGTACGGGAAATTTTAAGATATATATATATATATATATATATATATATATATATATATATATATATATATATATATATATATATATATATATATATATATATATATATATATATATATATATATATATATATATATATATATATATATATATATATATATATATATATATATATATATATATATATATATATATATATATATATATACACGAGCAGAGCAGCTTAGTTGATCGGAAGTTTAGTCTTGTCAGACAACAGCTTACAACTTATTGAGTGAGTATTCAACAGTACACTAATTATTTTCAATATTTCTCATATTTAAAATAATACACTTTCATTATTAAAAAGTTGTGGTCATTTTTCAAATTTGTCACGATTTGTGGGAACCTATTACTATGACGGATATAATCACAGTTTATTTTGTAAATAAATAATGACTTTATGAAATATAAAAATGATGATGAATAAAATACTAAAATTATCAACGAAATAATGAAAAAAATATAAAAATAATAACAAATCTATTCAAATTGGCTATATTTTATTAAATTTTGATCTAAAAAAAAGTCACATGTAATAAACGCAATTGTTAACTTCAACAAGTAAACTAAAATAATAATAAAAAATAAATAATAATAACGTTTGAGCTAACCTGTTGTAAGGGATCGTGGTAGCAAGGCGACAGCACGTATGGAGAGCAACACGAGTATGGCGACACTGGAGGGAGGACTTTACCGTCGACACTTGTTAATCTAGCAAAATATCCTTTTTAGCTTCACGCTTTATCCTGCACATGGCAGGGTAGGCAGAGGGAACTGCAGCAACCATAGGAACCTAGTGTTAAGACACTCCGTTGCTTAGTCCCTGCTTTCTCCGTCCAAAACAAAATTATGCGCCAAAATTACTATTATATTAAAATTACTATTTAAATCACAATTATATTACAGAGAATTAAATTACAGAGGCTCAGCGTCTGCCTGTAAACGAGGCGGTTTGAGGGTTCTATTCCATCAGCTTTTAGGTTCCATTCTCATTCAAGGAAAATGGATATTTTTATTTCCATTTTATTCGCCGTAGCAAGTTAACTTAGTACGCATTGCCTCAAAAAAATCTTAACACTAGGTTCCCCAGGTTCCTTCAGCCTACCCTGGTATGAGCGGGATAAAGCATGAAAGCTTAAAGAAAATGTGGGTATTCTGTACCTTATTTAGGTAACCCACAACTCAGACCATCGTGGCGCTGTAAGGGTAGAAATAGTCTCTTTAATACACGACAGTTGTGAGTACGATTCCCGACGCGGGGAAGTAATTGATTTTCATTTTCACCCGTTTTAGTACAACGCATGGCATTGATTTCTGCCACTGAACTAAATGTTACGTAGATATAATAATTTATACAAGTATTAATCGTCGTAAACCTTCTCAGAGTAATTAAAACGCGAATTTGAATTTATCAGAACTTGAAGCTGTCTTTCTCTCACACCAAGACCTCCATTCTCCCATTCTCTACCATGTGTGAGTGTGTTCGTAACAAAGTATAGCAGTTAAAAATATGACGAAAATATTTTTAAATATTTACTTCATCACCAATTCGGAATCTTCGTTTAGAAAGTCCATATTGATCCACGGTACTTCGTGCCAATCGCTCGGACGCTCTACTCCGCAGCAGTTGAGCTCTACCTTGGAGTTCATATATACGTAAATTAATTATTAGTTACTTTTAAAGTGACACTTAATGTACAAACAAAACCTAGAATAATTAACTTAAAATTATCCTAATATATATTTTGAATTCCCACGAGTGAGAAGCGAACCAATAGTCTTTGTTATCATTATCATTAGTAGATCAATATATGAATTTTGATGTGATTATATATATATATATATATATATATATATATATATATATATATATATATATATATATATATATATATATATATATATATATATATATATATATATATATATATATATATATATATATATATATATATATATATATATATATATATATATATATATATATATATATATATATATATATATATATATATATATATATATATATATATATATATATATATATATATATATATATATATATATATATATATATATATATATATATATATATATATATATATATATATATATATTACTTTGGTAAACATAAATACCTGCATAGTATCTATAAGTCTCTTCCACGACGGCTCCGTGAGATAGTGAATGATACCAGTACGTAAAGACGATGACAACTCCTTCATGAGTGCCTAAATATTTAAAAAAAAAAATATAGACACTAGCTTATGAGCTATAAATATCAGTTTGCATATTATTTCGTTAGCCGTTGAAATGGATATAAAGAACTATAAAGAGAGAGAGAGAGAGGAAGAGAGAAAGAGAGGTAAATATAGAATAGACATATGTATCATATAACCGATATAACCTAAGATAGACAGTAGACAACTTTGGTATAACTGTCATGACGAGACTGTCACATCAATTTTATATGTGATGTCATAGCCGAGGAAACTCTGACAGCGGGTATAATAAATTAAAAGGGCCTATGCAAATGTAGTATTACAAGGCTAGAAATTATTTAAATGAATGCTACACTATTTTAATTCATATATCATTTTATTTTTTTAAATTTCTATACCTATATCCTATCTATAACAATTAGACATTAAAAAAATTACATATTTCTAATAAAAGTACCACGATATATTTCAAAAGCCTCTAACCTTTAAAGTGCTCTTACAAGCAGCGTGAACTAACAATCCATTTACAGCAACAAGGGAACCGCTGATCAACCACAATCTGGTCACTGGTCCAGCTCTAGGCCAGTGAGGAAAATCCAACAACCAGCTCAGCAAACGAAACCCACTAGTGTAGTGTAACTTCATGCAATACGCTTGGAGAAGTATTAACGCGTATAATAAATATACTGTGAACTGAAATTCGCGAAATTAATAGTAAAATATTGCTAAATTAATAAAAAAATTGAGTTTAACTTATAGTAAAAATTAAAGTAAGGAAGGCAAAGGAGCGTAGAGTCAAAACACTAAGTTACTCAATTATTTTCTTATAGTTTTGTGTCACACATTTTTATATTTAAGTACAACTGTATACTAAGACAACCTAAATTTAGAATCTTCAATTTTAGATTTTTTACCACCACCACCAAGCGTCTTATGGTGAAAATAACAATGATACATTTTCATTACAGAGAATTAAATTACAGAGGACAAAGAAATAATTTAACTACATATAATTTTAACTAATAAATTTGAATAAATACACTTACCTTATGTATATTTTTCAACAAAGACATAACTTTAATGGATGCGTTATAACAAAATATCATCATAACCAGTGAAATTACTAATTGGGTAATCAAAAGCGCGCGAAGCACTCCCGCCACGCGCTGTCGGCCATCTTTAGTGAGTACACCCCACGCCATACAGCCACATGGCGTGACATACTAGATTATTTTACTGGAATTTTAAGGTTTTATATAAATATAAAATATTTAATAAATATCATTTAAAAATATTTTATATAAGCTTATAATTGATTATAAATCACTGGATAAAATGAAATTAATATAAAATTTTAATATAATTAAATATATGCAATCTTTTTGTTTTGATAATTTTCAAATAATGACAATTGTAATAATTCAGTAGCATAGTGTATAGTGTAGAAGAAGGAAAAATCGTAGAATCTAACCACAACATCTACAAATGGGTGGAAATGAACGGAATTTAGCTCTCTTTATTCATCTGGTGATATGCAGGATAAATGTGGATCTAGGGAAAGACTAATCTTACCTTATCGGTACCTACCCTCACGAGAAATAATTATCTTATGATCATACGTAGGATATTGGGCCTAGCTTCCATGTTTAGTCTACATCCGTTCATTTTTACATAACGAAATAACTGTTGAGAAAAAACTTAAAAAGTATTTCAAATTGAACTTTTGATCAAGGAATTTATATACAGATAATATGCAGTGTTAATTGAATAAGTAGATATACTATAAATATATTTAATATTATATTCAACTTTGAATTATTATAAAAACACAACTTAGATTACACAACCACGTCAATAAACGTCTTTGTCAAATTGTAGAAAAAATATTTTTTCCAACCAGCCATGAAATCACAAAAATATGAATAAATTCTTCCAGGTTCAATTATTTAAGTTATTGCCTATCTGATGTCTATGTTAATGTTTTACAAAAAAATGACATAATTTCCATACAAAGTGATAATTCAAGTTTTGAAAAAAAAAGAAAAATGTTCTACTTATGTCTAATTACTACATACTTCGATTCTGTTGTGCTATGATATAAAAGTACTATGTGTAATTTTTTTTAAAAAGAAAGCAAGCAATGAAACTTATCTAAGCATCCTATATAGCACAAAAAAGAATAACTAATTAAATTATAGCATATACTATATAAATCACAATTCATACAAATGAATTTGTCACATAGCGACGTTTGGTCGTTTGATCAATAGCACTCGCATTTATCTCACTATTGCCACTGGTAGGACAATATAGTTCATCATTAAAAAAATCTAAACTTATGTCAAAATGAGCGACTTCCTTTGTTTTTAAACTACATTAGGTTTTTTATTGAATAATTTAATAAATTTCCTTATAGTTTAGTAAACTTTAAGTTGTTTTGATGAACTTAAGATATATGTTAAAATGTCGGATATAGAAGTAAAAAAGCGACCAAAAGTCACTTGGAGTGATGACTTGAGCCATAACTCTGAAGAAGAGAGAGGTGAGGCTTTCTTTTTTTAATTGTTTTTAGTCTAATTACTTTTATTAATACTCTAGTAAAAGTAAAATATTGAGTTCGCGTTGAGAGTATAATATTTTATCCAATGCCTACCCTGCTATGTGCGGGATGAAGTGTGAAGCTATAAAAAACAAAAGTAGTTAAAATTAAATTTCTTAAAAGGTTTTTAGTTTACTAATTGTATAACTAAATTCTTTAAAAGGTTATTAGGTTACTAATTGTGTTAAAAAAGAAAAAAGAAACACAACAGCTGTTAATGAATAATGACATTCTTCAACAGAACGGGAACGTCTAGCGCAATTAGAACGGGAATTAGCAGAGCAACCCGTGAAACCTGTTTATGAAGCTGCTGAATTAGAGAAACTAGTCACTTATGTCATGGAAATGACTACACTGTACGATTTAAGAGACGAGGATTGGAATGATGAAGCCAAACATGGAATAGAGGATTGGTTCACTGAGCCCAAAGCTTTGATACTTTGTGTATATTTCAAGGGAGATAGACTAAGCGCATCCAGTGATATACCACTATCGCCGGTTTATGATATGATGTATTTTTTGAGGCAGCCCGATTTTGTTTTTAAAGCGGAAACGTTTCACGATGACGTCGTCTTCGGAACGTTCGTGGATTCTGTAGAAGCTAATATGATACACGTGTTGGAGTTGATGTATGCGCCATATTTCTTTGCGATCACCACTTGGCCTGAGAGTAAGTTTTTAAATAAAAATACGCTAAAGTTCTGTAGCCTCTGTAGCAATCTGTTACGTTCTGTCCTATGCTAGTTACTAAAAAGCTCCGATTTGATTAAAATTTAAAAATAGTGTTTTGGCTCTAGTAGTACGTAATTTTCGCTACAAAAAACTATAACTTGATAGATTTCAAATTACACAATTTAATTGACATCATTGATTTCATTTGATCTTTTCTTTAAAATCAAAGATCTTATTGTGCTTTGCAGGTGTCAAGAGCGAGTTCTGTTCCCACTTGCACACATTTCTGGCTAAGCTTACTGATATGTATTATAAAATGCTCGGGCTTACTGTTTTATATATACCACGAGAGGGTCAACATCTATCATTTGAAAGAGCCAGTATGGACCGGGAATTGGTCAAAAGACTTGAAGGTGTAGTTGTGTATTGGACTCATCAAATAAAATCGTGTATAGAAGATCAGGCATCCGTAGCTTCTCAAAAAGAACTGTTATGTCCTAGTGATGAATACGATTTTTGGGTGTATAGGCGTAAGTAGATAAAACCGTATTATTATTTTTAATCTGAAAATACTCCGGCTAATCGCATATATTCGTTTCCCGGTTTATTTTCCATAATTTCGTACAAAAATCATGATAACCAAATATTTTAAACTGAAAAAAAAAATGATTTAATTATTAATTTTAGATGAAAACCTCAACGCTCTAATGCACCAATTAAAAAATCCAGCTGTCAAGCATATAACCAAAATACTAGTTACCACACATTCAACATTCATTCATCAATTCCAAACCCTGTGTGAGGATATCTTGCAGAAAATCAAAGAAGCTACTTCGAACATAGAATATTTACAAGTTATCAAACAACCTTGCGCTGTACTAGAGTGTGTGGTCGATCCAGACGAGATATCTAAACACGTACCGACAATTATTAATCTGTTCAGATTTATTTGGATGGAATCACCGTATTACAATTCTGAAACTCGCATCACAAACTTATTTAAAGCTTTGAGCAACCAAATTATTATTCTATGCAAAAATTATATTAAACTGGATGAGCTTTTCAGTGGACAGACCAAAAAAGCTCTGGGAGAATTCACCAAATGCATTGATTGCTGTAAAATGTACAGAGAGATTTACGATGTGATGGCAGAAGCTCATAGTGATGTTAAGCCTGGATCTTGGAATCTAGATACTGGTGCTATATTTAACTATATAGATTCGTTTATCCAGAGATGTTTTGATATGTTGGATGTTTGTAACTGCATGATTATATTTGGAAGGTATTATATATTTTTATAACTAATTTAACAAATATACCTTATATTAGACAAAAGCTTATAATTGTAAAGTAAAATATAACTTTACTTTACTAAAAATCCTTTATAGAGGCGCAGTGACATAGCCTTTAATGATTATAATCACGGCAGTTGTTATTTCGATTTTCACTAGTATAGGGGAATAAGTTTATCATTTTCTCGTGTCATAGCACAAGGTTCCTTCTCCCTTCTATATGCGGGAAAAAGCATAAGCTATTTATTATTTTTGTATAATAAGAGAAAAAATAAATTAATTGTGTTATAGATTATACTGCCATAAACTAATATTATAACGCCAGATTATGATTTACTTAAAACAGAGTTGACGAATTGGAAGTAATACGCAAGCCAATGTTTGGGGGTGCTCGGGGCGAGCAGTTCGAAGCTAAGTGTGACCAAATCGAACACATGTTCCACGATGCCTTAGACAATGTTAAGGCCGTGAGTCACTCCATACTGGATGTACAGGCGCCGTCGTGGTACGATGACATACTGCAGTTTAGAACTGTCATCAAAGACATTGAGGTTACTGTACATTATGTTTTATTGTAACATTGTCAGTTATTTTGTTTCTGATAAATGTCATATATTCTATATATGTATGTATACTGTTTACTATTTTGTGGCGTTGAAAGGTTTAATGTATGGTCTTAGTTTTTTTTGGAATAATAAAATAATATTTCTATATATTACAGATTATAATTGAGAATTTGGTGGAATCCGTATTCGAAGGTGTGAACCACGTTGAAGAGGCTGTTGTGGCTCTTTTTTCTTTACATAATTATTCTAAAAGAAAGAATCTTAGGCGAATTTTTAAGAGAAAGACTGCAGAGGTGAGGGTTTTCGAAATTTTAGAACAACTTTTATGGGGAAGTTCTATTATAAGACGCTCGTTTACGTTTCCAAAAAAGGATAATATTTGTCTGAAATACACGCATGAAAATAGTCCCTACAAATATAATAGTACCTAAATAAAAATTAAATTACAGGCGTATAAGATTTTGGAGTAAGCTCGACAAATACTTTTGTCTCCAAATAAGAGTTACGTTCTGACGTTCTTAAAAATTAAATGATAAAAGAAGATAATAAGAGGCATAATTATTATACTTTAGGTGTGGGCTATGTTCAGTGATGAGGTACAAGAGGCTAAGAAGGAGACAGTGGCGTCCCGCGGCGCGCATCCCGCCGACTTACCCTCGTTTGCCGGACGTGCTGTTCTCTTGAGAGTGCGCAAGAATAGACTCGTTTACTTAAAAAAGGTTTGACTTACATTTAATTTGGTGCTAATGGCAAAGAAAAAAAAATAGGGATTTTAATTAAGAGTTAAATTATTTCATTGTTTTATGCAAGTATAAATACTTGAGTTTAGTGTGAAAATATAAGCGTTTAAGCAATGGTATAGTTTTTTCAGCTTCACGCTTTATCTCAAATATAGGAGAGACGAGATGTTGATGGGAACCTACAACCGTCATGTTTACAGGCAGACGCTATGCCGTTGTGCTGCCAAGACGTAAAAACTATATTTTTATTTAAACATTACTCGCATTTCTGTAGTCAAAGCTACTAAGGATGTAGTCAAATTATGAGAAAATCTTCAAAATGAACAAAAATCTTTGAATTGGTTACTTATCAGACATTTATTTTCATACAATTTTCCCCAGGTGATGACAGACGCGTCAGTTTGGCTTCTGCCATGCAGTAACTCTGAGGATGTAATCATGCACGTCAACAGACTGGTCGGAGCTATCGACGTGGCCATCAGAGAACTGTGGATATCGTGGACTGTAAGTATTATAAATATTTTTAATGTCTTCACGCTTATCCCGCACATGGTAGGGTAGGCAGAGGGAACTGAAGGAACCATAGGAACCTAGTGTTAAGACACTCCATTGCTTAGTCCCTGCTTTCCACCTATTTCGAGGCATTGTGTGTTGAGTTGTGGAACTCAACGCCGCGCTTTGCCTAGTTTATGGAGCGAAGAAAATAGTAAAATTCATCTTCCCTGATTGGGAATCGAACCCACAAAACGTCACGTTTACAGGTAGACGCTACACCTCTACGCCATGACGGTCCTCGTAAATAAATATGCACTTACATATCTTTTTATAAATAAAGCAAAAGAAAATTGACGAAAATTGATTGTTGTAACAATGTCTTCATAGGTTTTTTTTTAATAAAGTGTGTTTCTGGATATCCTTAGGATATTCATATTCACGTAAGAAATCTCATAAGTTATTATTACCTACTGCTATAGTCTATGTGTAATCGTAAAGTAACCTTTACTTTTAAATTTTAGCATAACGTAGATGAGAAATGTGCCGCAGGACTGAACAAGACTTTGATGAGAAAAAGCTCTGAAAACCAAGGACTGTTGGAGTGTAATATTGACGCGTATGTACCAACTTATTATGCAAAGATAATCAATTGGCGCATCACTATATCCCTTGCCAGTGGAGTGATGTGCCACCAGATTACATATAGTGATGTACCATTCTTAATTATAAATTAAATAGTAAATTTAAAAAGAAGTTACCGGTACTTAAGATAATTATTTTTTCCAGTAACATTTTAGATTTATGTAGAGAAGCCAGCCATTGGGAGAACTTAGGTCTAGATATACCACTCCACGCGTATCAGGTAACAATTTCCTTTTCTAACAAATATGAGGTGCGGCATCTGCCAGTAAACGTCACGGTTTATGGGTTCCATTCCCAGACGGAGAGGATGGATTATTTAATTTTCATTTTTTTTGCTAACTAGGCAAAGTCCGGCGTTGAGTATGCCTCGAAAGGCGGACTCAACGCGCAAGTCGCATACGCGAAGGTGGAAAGCAGGGAACAGAATGTAATAATATATAAATACATAAGTAAATATGTACATAATGTGTAAATACACTAGGTTCTCAAATTTCCTTCCCTATACTGCTCAAAGCGAGATAAAGCGTGACTCTAACAAAAAAAATCCGATCAAATATCAAACCTTTGTACGGGTAGTGGCTAATTTCGCTTATATAAGCAACATTTGTACCTTAATCAGGTGTAGGTAGGATGAAAAAATAATTGAATATAACCGCTTATATACTGATTTCCAGGTATATATGAAAGGCAAAACAATCTTCTACGTATATGAAAGCGTTCTAGCAGTTGTCAAAGGATACAATAAAATCCTCGACTCACTCTCCGACGAGGAGAGGCTGTTGTTCAAGCCGCTTACTTTGGTAAGTTAACTATGTGTACATTTAATAAAATTATAACAAAAAATAGTAACTTAAATCCGTAAACACATTTTTAGTAAATTTTTTATCAAACTTTTTAATGCAATTTAAACAAAAAAAAAAACAAATCTCTCTCTCTCTCTTTCTCTTCTAAAAAGTTTTATCAGTTATTACTTAGGTTTTTAATGTTTAAATTTGCATTGATAAAAAATGACATTCGTTACATCACTAGTATGTATATGCAATAAGACGATATGTAATTATTTATCCCATCAACATTGCTTTTTTTTATTTTAATAGCACATATTATATCATTTATAGAGAAATTTATCGACATACGCACATTTTTTATATATGTACTAAAAATATCACAGAACAAAAATATATTGAAATGACAATGTTTAAATAGCATTTAATCACAATCAAATGTTTGTATTAAAGTTATAAATGACCAAAATATTTTTTAAATAGACACAACATCTTGTTCTTAAAGGAATGTAATTTAACTATTCTTTGAAAAATCAATGAGAATTCATAAAATAATGTATCATTTCTCAATAAATACATAATTATAATAAAACATTTAATTTCAAAATACAAATTTGAATGAAATAAATTAAAAAATAATAAATATTAACACAGTTTAAATCCAACAAATAACAATCATAAATCAACTATAATCACAATTAACTAACTTAAACATATATCTAAATGATCATTCATATCGCTTTGTTCTATCATTTTAAGGCAACACGGACATGGTGTTTTAGTTCCAGTTGCATTAAAAGTTTGTGTTTCATCAAAAATGTCATCTTCATCATCTTCTATAACTATAGTGCTGCTGGAGTAACTTGTAGATGCTCCTTCTGTAGGAATTGTTGTATTGTTATCAAAAAATGCTAAGCATTCGTCTAAATGTTGATCTACGTTGCTAACTATTTTATCACAGCATGGACATTTAAATTCATTTTTGACTTTAACATCTTCTTTACTTGTACCAGGTTCGATTTTTATAGTTATTTCTTGTTTAATTTTTTTATCTATATCTAGATTATCTATTTTTTCTTCTTTAGGAATTATAGGTTTATTAATTTTGAAATTAGAATTCATATCAGTATTTTTATCATTGTTATTATTATTATTTATATATACAGGCTCTTCTTTGACCTTTGGCACTATTTTCTTGTCATTTAATATTTCACATTCACTTACTATTATCACAGGATTTTCTTTACTTATATTATCAATTATTTCTTTATTTAAGCATTCATCTAAATGTCTGTTTATTTCCGTACTATTTATTTTGTTATTACAAACAGGACAGTCTACTAAGTTGACAGGTACTATTGATAGTCTTTTGTTTTTGTTAACTTCTTTAATTTCAAAATCTTGGCCGTATACATCTTTTAATAGAGAAGTTGCAACAGATTTGAAATAATCATCTATTTTTGTCATTTTCAATGGAGGAGAACCGATATGTGTATCATCAGCTTTATGTTTGTTTGAATTTGGGGAATTTGTATTTAAATTTGTAGTGTTTGTTGCTTTACTTTTTATATTTTGATTATTATTGGGGAAGATTGTTGGTAATGTTTTATTTGCCCATACATTTCTAACAGTTTCTGTAACGTCTGAGATATCTGTACTCTTTCTATTGTTTAATACTTCACCTTTCTCATTGAATACATTGGATGTTTTTGGTACTTGAGGATTGAATATTATATTATTCTTTTTAGACACAACTATATTGTTATTTTTGCTTGGAATATTATTTGATTCCTTTAATATTGGTTTGGCAATTTCTTTGTCACTAGTTTTTGAGTTAATATATTTAGTGATGTCTGCATTAGGTTTAGGTGAAGCTCGTTTCTTGTCTTGCTTTTTGTTTTGCTTTTCTGGTTCTTTGATCTTTTGAAAGGTTCCTCCGCATTTGCTTTTATGATCATCCCACCAATAGTCAGATGGACCTGGTGCTCTGTTCATAGATCTACGCACAATGCCGAAATGTGGTCTTCTATTTTGACATGGTCCATTGCATCTCCACCAATGGGTTTGGTAAAGTCTTACCTGTAATTTTGTTATAACTTTTTAAGTCAAATCTATTTAATTTACTTCCATGCTAACATATTTAATAATAGTAAGTGATTTTTATGAGACTAATATATTAAAGCTTAAGCTAAATAGCTTGTTTGATTGGCTAATGCTAATGTTGTATAGTCTATTTTGTGAAAGAAGGCTTTAGCCTTATAGTTGTTAATAATATTTTTTAAATTAATTTGCTTAACCAATTATTTAAGTAACAAAAACCATCTTTTTATGTTAAAATATTTATATAAATAACAAAAGCCAAAGTTTTCCATTGTATGCAATATAGTATAAGACTTTCAAATTTTCAAATAAGTATATTTTTAGTAATGAAATTCTATTAAAATTTATTTTCCAAAATAAATTTACCCAAAGATATCATAAATATTTTTAGGCAATTTATATAAAAATGTATGTACTAAAAGAAATAATATTAAAGTAAACAAATAATAAATACCTCTTCATGGAAATCATGATAAATACTAATATTTAAGCCAGCTGCTTGATTTATTCTGTGCATATGGGCTTTAAAATTTGGTCCATGACCATCCCTATCTCTGTCTCGGTTAGTTATAAACAGGAAAGCATGTATCATTTCATGTAAAAGAGTTTCAACTACATCTTTACGAGATCTTAGTTTGAGTAATGGTTCACTTAAAGCTATGTCACATAGGCCACCTCTATCATATCTGAAATATTAATTGTTTAGCTAATATGGATAAGTTTTAAAATAATAAAAGTTTGCATAGTACAAATAATGAAATATTAATTGTAAAATAATGGTACATATTTATGTATAACATTAGTTATATATAACTGTTCTATATACATACGAACAAATTCCAGCGCACGAATACATTCTTTTACTCCAACGCACCACAGCTCTGCTAGATAATTTTGCCCAAAAAAATAACTTATCAAAATGTAAAAACAAGGAATGTACATTAGGTGTTGGGTCTATCAATTCCAATTCTGGGTCACCTAAGTTCATTTTTAAATAATTTCGTCATCAGAAAAATATTTATCTTTATTATTAATATTGCTGTATAAATAATAAGCGTCAGTTAGTTAACAAAAATTGATATTTTACTTAGAATTCAAATTTGGCATTGTTGACACTTTATCCTGTCTTGTTTGTGATTAACTGTCAAACTTAAAAGTCAAATCCACAGAGTACATTATATATACTGCTGGTCAAATCTTTACAAAGAAGCTACTTTATTTTTTTTATTTAATATCAAATGCAAAGACGTGTAAGTGCTAAGTACTTTTTAAATAAAGTTTGAAAAACTGTTTATTTAAAATGTCCAAGAAAAGAAATCTGAAGTAGTTTACATTCTCTTCCACATTATAATAAAGATTAAAATATTTTTTTTAAATAATATTCATAATTGTATTTTAGGCATGTGAAAAAAAAGTTCAACCGGGAATTACAAAACTTACGTGGACTTCAACTATGTCTGACGCATATATTGCGGATTGTGTGACTGAAATTGGTGAAGTTAGTAGTTTATATTATTATTATTATTTAGGAGAGGTAGAAAGAATTTGATAGTGCTGTAAACGAAAGAAAAATAATTTAACGATGTTTTCAAATATGTGTACGATGTTCACAACTTTCTTTATTATCTGTTACTTAATACCGTTATCAAAGAGAAATAATGAAAATAATAATAAAATAAATCATCTTCCAAGAGAGAATCGAATCCACAATTATTGCATTTTAAGACTATATCATTGCGGTACAGGAGTCACTTTCTTTACATTTTTATAATGGTCTTAAGACCATGAATTTAGAAATTTAACTTATTATTGTTTTATTGTCAAGTAAATAAAAAAATTAAAAAGTATAATAATATTATTTATATAGATAAAAACGAGTAATTATTTATTACATTATTTCTTGCAGTTACAAGATTTTCTTACAACATATAAGAATAGTAACATCAATTTGGTTAAGTTAATGGAGAGAATATGTGATACACCACTCATAGAGTTCGATATATACAATGTATTTGAGATTAAAGTCCTAAGAGGTGTTATAAGGGAAATGCAAGAAAAAGCTGCGACGAAAATATTAGACATGTATAAAGAAATAATAACATACATCATTATTGTTTACGAAGGATTTGAAGCGTACATAACCCAAGTATGAAACAAAAGTGACTTAAATTATTATTATTATTAATTGTATTATTATTATTATATAAATATTATATTGTTTTTTAAATGTTAATCTACACTAATGGTTTAGGATTTAACCCGTGCCCGCTGCGTTCAATTTTTTTTGTGTTTTCTTTAAGTTTTTTTTTTATTTGATTTAGTTATGACGATTAAAGTAAAAAATACAAAATTTCAGATGGCTGATCATTGGATAAAATATGTGAGACGATTTGATCGATTATTCGAAGATGCATTACGATTAGCTATAAAAGCGACTATGCAAAATATGTATAAGTGTGTACATGGCGATGGTAAGTGCCTGACATTTGATATTTGATATAATATTATAAATGCGAATGTAATTTTGTTTGTTAAGCTTTCACGCGAAAACTAATGAACCCATCGTTATGGGTTTGGTTTTTTCACATATTTTAGGTATTAGAAGTAATATAACAAAAAACTATCAGAAAGTTAAAAAAATATTGAAAGACTTTTGTCAATAAATTTCAAAATCTACTTCAATTTAACATTCCACACGTCAATATCTATTTCAATTGACTGTAGTTTCAACTATTTTTGTTTTTTTTTTTATCTTTAATACCTATGTAATGACTCTTTATACCAAATTTGGTATAAATACAGATTTTTAATTGCAGTTTTTAGATAGTTTGATATACATTCAGTTAGTTTTAAAACTGCATGCTCTCTTAAGGTACAATGGCTCCGTCTCCCCTGATAAAAATGAATTTGTTTTTAACTGGCAAAAACATTACATATGTGCCGAACAACAGTGATTTGAGGGAAACTTTTAATACTATTCTTGAAGAAATCATTCATTTGACTGGCACTATTCCAAGATTGTATGAAAAATTTGGACTACCTGCTGGTGGCCTTAAGAAATTTAGAGACGTTATTCAAACAGACGTAGATAGCAATAAATTGCAATCTTTAATTGACGCAGGTAATTTATTTATAGTCTGTATATAATCTGTTATGTATTTACAAAGCCAAAAATATACTTTACTTAAAAACATGCATTTAAATAATTAATATTTGATTTTAATGCTTTAGAAATTGAATATAATATTAATCTCGTAAATGAGCACATTCTAATGTGGGACCCATATTCACACATTTGGAAAGTTAATAAAGATACGTTCATGCAAAAATATCGCGAAGAGAATCATGTAGCGTCTGATTTTGATGATCTCATCATAAGCTATAACAATCTCGCCAATACCGTGCAAGTACAGGAGACTATTAACCAGGTCACTTTAAAGTTTTCATATTTTATTTTTTAATTCATTACAGATTATAATTAAAAAGTTTATATAACAATTTCAGATTCATTTTATCACGCTTAACTCTAGCGAACTTAAAAAATCAATTATAGCTCACTGTCTAGAGTGGCAAACGAAATTGGGAGAATTGCTAAGAAAAATAACAGAAAGTGATATCGATGTTGTATACGCATATGTTGACAGAAGTAGCACAGAAGCAATGACTGTGTGTATATTTTAATATGGGAGTATATTTTGAATCGTATTTCTCTACTTATGTTACGAAACCTTAAATTTTAGATGCCCTCTGATTTGAAAGAACTGGCTTCAGCAATGGCTACATATGAACGACTGATATCCGAAATACCAGTAGTTGAAAAAACCTTTCCACCTATAACAGATAAAATGATAACACTTGGTAAGAGAATAGCTTTTTTGCTAGTTTTTATGTCTCACAGATTGATTTATAATGATTAATTAAAATTTTCATAAAGGAGAGCAATATTTTTGGAAGTGGAGAACATGGATTTAATACAATTTTTTCCACAGCCAAATTTGAAGTTGAAGTCGGCTCAGACATGTCAAGTCGACATGAAAACATACCTATAACTTGGACCGAATATCTTGCACTTTTAGAAGAAGCTAAAAAGGCTCTAGAGGCTAATAAAGATAAATTTAAAACTGAATTGTTAGAAAGAGCTGAGGTACCTATATATACATTTTAAGATCTAAATTATAATATAATTATGATGCTTCTTATCTCAAAGCTTTACAATTCTGTCTAGGTGTATTTTAGATCAAATATACAAATGCTAAAAGTAATAACATAATAAAAATTTTCATCATATTAGTTGTAAAAACATTATTGTTTTTAAGTGCTTAAAGCCAGATAGTATTTTTTAGTTTCACGCTTTATACTGGCTGCATACAGCATAAAATGGGCAAAAAGTATTGTACCTCTCTTTCTTCTTCTTCCTTCATTCTTCCCTCTTCGTCCAAATTCGTGGTGAACACTCATTGCAACACTTTATGCCCACAAAATAAATTATATAATACATTTTTAATTTATATACCCGAGTGAAGATCAAATCCACATCAAATGACGTCTGGTAAACAAGCGCAAACATATCTCACAATATTTCCATTTTGATAGCCGAATTTCATTTAACACATAGCTACTGTATATTTAGCGACATAAGCCAAGTGACCAAATAGAGTTCTATTTTGTACCCACATGTTTTACTAAGTACCTACATACTATTAAATTGTTACTATAGCGTAGTGTATATGTAGGTTTTCAAAGAAGCCGCGAAAGAGTTTTGCGAGGATTTCTATAAAACCGCACCATGTGGTTCCGATGTGTCTGGCAAAGATGCGCTAGCGCAGTTACAAGCTTTTAGAGAACAACTCAATGCACTAAGAGCTCAAGAGCAACAGATAAGAGATGGCCTTGCTGTGTTTAATTTGACGTAAATTTTTAATCTGTATTAGATAGTATATGAGTATATCCGTATATAGTGTCTCTATATCTGTGCTAAGTGATGCAAAATTTAAAGTCTGCGAATTATTGATTAAATTATATAAATTTCTTTCTTAGTTAGGATAGGCTTCCGTGAATTGAAGCCTGATTCTACTAGATAATTAAATTATTTCTAGAACACCCGTGAATCTGGATTTACAAAAAATGGAGAAAGAATTAGAAAAATTAGAAGAAGTATGGGGTTTCGTGTTTCAATGGGAGGAGTCGTGGGAAAAATATAAAACTCAAACGTTTTGGGAAATGGAGACGGATGAAATGGAGGATAATGTTATGTATCTATTTAGGTAATATAAAGTAAAACCTCCTTTAATTTCTAAATAAATTGGAATTACTTATTTTATTATGAATTTGATCAATTATATATATGCATATGTATATATTATTTTAGGAATTTCAATCGGCTTTCTCGTCAGCTTAAGGATAAAGGATGGGATATTATTGACACAACTCGAGTTAAAGTAGATGCTTTTCGACGAACACTACCTTTGATTGGTGACTTAAAGAATCCTTGCATGAGAGAACGTCATTGGGATAGAATAAAAACGGTTATGGGCGTGTGAGTGTGATTATTAGTAAATATAAATTTATTTTTTTATTACCATTATAATATCTTGAAATTATTTAAAATAGTGAATTTGATCAAAATTCTGAAGAATTTAAGCTAGAGTTGATAATGCGACTCAATTTCCAAGCATACGCTGAAGACATTGCAGAGATATCTAACGCCGCGACAATGGAATTGAATATTGAAAACGGCCTCAAAGCGATCAGGGAAGTATGGAAAGCCACAACGTACGAAATGCAACATCATAAAGGGGAAATGTATAAAATTAAAAACGTGGAAGAAGTTATGCAGGTTCATAGAAAATTATGCTCACGTTTCTTACTTGTCTTGATGATGTTTTTGGTTTTTTATATTGTGTATGTTTAGGGCGAAAAATTAATCACATTTTTTACATTTTGAAGCCTGAAAAACGAAATGCTACTACACAACTAATATTCCGTTTCCTATTTTTTTCCTATTTCAAAAGATATATGTATTGAATAGCAAAATAATTAAAAGTCATGTGTTATGCAAAAAACAAATTAAAAAATAATTAAATATCAAAACACTACCCAGGTCATACAACGTACATAAGTTGCTTATTGTACGCAGATTGTATTTCATCATTGGAATACGAGAAAGTAATGGTATAAGCCTGATTGAAAGACAAATATGTGATATCTGAAAGAGATGAAGAAAGCATGCAATTTTTTATGATTTTCTGTACTAAGGATAGAAAAAATACTTAAAGAAAAATACGTAAACGTATTGGATTTCAACCCGCGCGTCTTGTAAATCGTGCAAGAGACGCACAGCCTACAAGAGAAGCGGGTTCAAAACCCACGTTTAAATTCTTATATATTCTCTTTAAGTAAGAATACAAAATCTTTGTAAATGGAAAATTAGAACAAGTGAATAAAGTATGTCTGGAAAGTATGTTAAGTAGACGTGGATGTGGAAATCGGTATTGCTCTGAATATACAATTTTCGTTGTCTTAACTACATTGTTAAGACGGCGAACATTGTTAAGCAATATAGATTAGCATTTAATGTTTTATTCTAACTTATATATATGGCTTTCAACTGTATTTTTGTACTATGATCACTTTACTTTTATTTAGTAATAAAGCTATGATTTTTATGTATATAGTTTCTTGAAGATCATCAAGTCCAACTTTCCTCTATGAAATCAACTAAATATGTAGAACCGTTTATAAAAGAAGTTGACTATTGGGAAAAATCATTGGGATATGTAGCTGAGTGCATTGAGGTAATTTTTAATATTATAATTAACAATATGACCTATATAGTAGATTTATGGTGTAAAGAAAAATACTAACAATTTTACCAAAATCGGTGATGTACATAATATTAATAACAGAAATAGAATATAGTAATAATTGTATTGTTAATTTTTGACAAATAAAGAAAATAGAGATAGTCCTGTGGAGTTTTTTTGCGCCAGTTCTTCTAAGACCTGAGGCGTTAACTTTAGTGAATTGTTAGTAAATTAAATAAATACTTTGAACTTCAATAACGCATCATGTAGCTTCTTATTTTATGTATAGTTATTTAGCTATGACTTTATAAATATTGTATTATACATACCCGTTAATATTCAAATATTATATTAATTTTATAAATAGATATCATTGCAAGTGCAACGACGTTACTTGTACCTGGAGAGTATTTTTAGTGGTGAAGATATTAGAAAACAATTACCAAATGAAGTGAAAGTATTTGATGCTTTAACAACAGATTGGACAGAAGTTACTAGCAAGTACTGTATTTTTAAAATAATAACAATACTAATTAATTATAATAAGAAATATTTTAATTGCATAATTATTTATAGTATGTACGCGGGAACCAATGCCATAGAAGCATGTCTTTATAAGCCGGCTCCCTATTTATTTAACAAGCTTAATGCAATGGTTGATAATTTAGATGGAATATTAAGAGCATTAGAGAAGTATCTAGAAACGAAGCGTCAACTGTTTCCAAGATTTTATTTCATTTCAAATGACGATCTTTTAGAAATATTAGGCAATTCCAAGAAACCGCAACTGATTCAAGTACATTTAAAGAAATTGTTCGACAATGTAAATAAAATCAGAATTGATAAGGTATGATTTTTTGTATTTTTTAGCTTTATATAATTTCATTTATTTCATTGAATACATGTTTATATTATTTACAATATAAATACTAAGTAGCTATACTTCTTGGAGATAAGGGCTAAATATTTAATATACATAAATTTTATATTTTTGTTATTTATATGGCAGCATTGTAGTTATTTAATGTCACTGTCAAAAATTCAAATAATGTGCTCGCTGCTTGGTTGCCGCCATTTGTTTACGTACTTTTCAAATAAATATTATTAAGTGTTTGTTTTAATATTGACACCTTCAATAACAATTATTAGTGATGGCTGAAGATATAGTAAAAAACTGTCACTATGTACCCTTGAGTAGCTTGGTGAGTAAATTTTTAAATATCTATATGTGAACATAACCTCTTTACTGTGTTTGTTGCTTAAACAGTTTGATAATTTTCTTTATGCTATTTCACATTTAATTTTCAGCAAAAAGCTATGGACTTACTTGAAAATCCTTACCGAGAACCGGATAAGCGATGTAAACGTAACCTAGTTCATTTACAAACAAATAGAAGTTTGTACGAGTCTGAAAATAGAAGAAAAAAATGGAGAAATGCATTTCAGATGGCCCTGAGGCATGCTATATATTCTCACGACTGGGACAGACTTGTGTATCTATTAAAAAAGTCACCTATATGGGAACATCGACCAAACAGACCTGATGAACTGCATATATATTTGAGAGTGAGTATTTTTGTTTATGAATATAAATTTATTTAAGCAATTTAAAATTATTGTTAAATTACACATTTATATTATTTTATATCTATTTAGATTTAGAAACATTATTTTAATGTTTTGTTATTTGAACATGCTTATATTTGCAGGCGCTGACTATCTTGTTAATGTATCACCCGTCAGCGAAGGCTCAGCTGTTATTAAATGATTATTTACATTTAGTTCTTTCTTGTCGCTCTGACCAAGATAAGAAGGCTGTGTATAAATCATTATTGACTTTACAAGAAAAGATTTATGGCAGATAGTGTAGGATAAACTTAATTGAAATAATTATTACACAAAATTGTGTAATTTAATTGTAAATTTATGGCTGTGAAAGCTTTGTAATTTATTAGTTAAGATTTTCATTTGAAATTACTTGAAAATCTTCAAAAAATATATGTGTATTTTTAATTGCTTGTGCATTTTTATTTTGTAAAATGTTTTTGTGTTATGCATTTTAACATAAGTGTTTGTACTCATGTCCTCAAGGATGTTCTTTCAGTGTCATGACACTATTAAAAATGTTATAAATTATTGAGATAGTTTTATTTTAGCTGTGTCAAAAGTTATACTCCCATTAAATTAATTTGTAAGTATGTAATTTATATTAATAATATTATTTTTACATGATTTTTAGCTATTTATGTTATTTTAGAATCCTGTAGGATTACCAGTAGCTAAAGCAATGATGTCAGATGATGGTGAATGTATAGAATGGAAATATAATCTAGTGTTAGATGGTCCAGCTGAAATATGGCTGCTGGGCTTAGAGCATACCATGAGAGTAGTTTTGAGAGAGGTTAGTTACAAGTTAGTTTTAAATATACTGTCAAACTACCGAAGAATGAGTTTAAATATACACAAATTTCTTCTAAATTAGTATAGTTGTTAAAAATCCAGCAAATTTATCAGTTATTTTTAGGTTAAGGTAGGTTTACCAGTTAGTTTACCAGTTAGTTTAGTTTAGGAGTAGGGTGTCAACACATTTACAGATAATTTTAGAATTATAAACAAGTATAACATTTATTAAGGGTTATAATATAATGTTTGGGAAAATAACTTAATTGTGACAGTTTATAGCATGATAGATAGATTTATAGAATGCTAACACAGATAAAGCTAAAAATGGCGTCTATTTAAAATTATGAATCATAAAATACATCTTTTATAGTGGCTTTTAATCTAAATAAAATTTTGTATCTAATAAAATAATATTTTGTGCATTTAGTTAGTTTGTCCATGCTTACTCCATTGAATATAAACTGAATCTCCAATGAATCAAAAATATAACAATAATTGTAATTATAGCAATTGATATTAACAAGAGCGGCTTTGAGAAAGTGTAAATATCAAAGAGAGCAATGGATTAATGACTGGCCTGGCCAGCTCGGAATCACAAGTAGTAAGGTAAATTCATACAAAGATTAGTCTACATATTTGCTTATGTTTTTAAAGCGATTAATCATAACATAATTTATTATCATATATCTTTTAACTTGCCCATGTTATTTCAGTTTGTCATAAGTAATACACGAAAATATTGGTTTTAAATCAATATACGTCACTCAACACGCATTGCCTCGAAAAAGGTGAAAAGCAGAGAACGGAGTGTCTTAACACTAGATTCCTACGGTTCCTGCGGTTCTCTCTGCCTACCCTGTCATATCTGGGATAAAGCGTGAAGACATAAAAAGAATGGATATAGATATGGATTAAAAAATAATAATAATTTAACATCTTGGCCGTAGTGTCATAGTGGCACAGTGACTGATAGTTAGTACAACTGCTATAGGTTCGATTCCCATAAGGAGATAATGGTACATTTTCACATAAAAGTCCTTCAGCTTACTCTGCTATATACAATATGCTGATATAGCACCAGCTTGGTAGGAGAGTATCAAAGTAGCTAGTCGAACTAATTTAAAACAATTACCAGATTCAATGGACATCCGATTGCACTAGAACACTATGTCGTTGTGAGATTATGAAAGAAAAGAAACCATTGAAAAGGTTGCGCAAAAAGCAAAATCAAATTCTGGCCACGTTACAAGCTATGTCCAGGAAGGAGATATCCAAGATATTGAGGTGCAAAGTGAATGCGTTGTGTGTTATTGAAATACATTCTAGGGACACTGTCGATAGGATGTATAAGATGGGTTAGTTGGTTGGTTGGTTTGACACTAGGTTTAAGTATAATTTTTACGTTGTTTTTGTTTTTGGTACGATATAGAATTCTTTGATATTTCAGTCAAAATTCTACATATTATAATAGGATGATTTAATATTTATAATATATACATACATCTAAATCAATAACTAGTAGTCGTGGACAGTCGTGGCGCAGAGGCGAAACGTCTGCCTGTAACGCGACGGTTTCTGGGTTCGATTTCCAGTCGGGGAAGATCTGGGTTCGATTCCTAGTCGGGGAAGATGGATTTTCCTATTTTCATTTTCTTCGCTTTGGTAAACTAGGCAAAGCGTGGTGTTGAGTTTCGCCACTGAAGACGCAATGCCTCGAATAAGGCGGAAAGCGGGGACGGACAAAGCAGAGACTAAGCAACGGAGTGTCTTAACACTAGGTTGTTACGGTTCCTGCTGTTCCTCTGGTTTCCTCTGCCATGTGCAGGCGTGCCATAAAGCGTGAAGCTACAAAAAAGCTAGTAATTTGTACCTCGATATTTAAAAAATATATTATTTATATTTGATAATATAAAGTATTGATATTTATATATAAGTGCATATTTTATGTGCTACATCGATTAAGAACATATAAATCATAATGCGGCAGCTATTATTCATGAACTTGGTTCGATTCCCCCTTGGGGAAGACGGCTTTTTCATTTTTTAATTCTCTCTCTCTAGTAACTAGGAAAAGCGCGCCGTTGAGTTTCGCTACTCAAACGCAATGCTTCGCAAAAAAGTCGTTGCGCGGAGAACGGAGTGTCTAGACACTTTTCACCGTACCTGCGGTTCTCTCTGCCTACCCTGCCATGTGTGGGATAAAATGCGAAACTATATGTACTTAGTATATATTTAATATCTTATATAAATTATGATCACAGGCTGTATGTCGGTAACGGCGTTTGAATGGTTCTCCCAGCTAAAATTCTATTGGGACCGTGAAAGAGAAGACTGTTACATACGACAGACTAATACGAATTCTATATATACATATGAATATATCGGCAATTCTGGACGCTTGGTTATAACGCCTCTAACTGATAGGTAGGTGTTAGTTTTCGTTTAATTTATTTTTACTCTTGTCTTTAGTGTTTAATGAGACGGTTGTAAGTTCAATACTCATGAGGTGGTAATGATTATATTTAAATTATTTTAATTCGCCGTTTTGGAAGACAAAAAGTAGTGCTAAGTTCCGTTAAAAATCTTCATACAATTTCTGAAATTCGTCTTGTTTCGATTCTCTCTAGAATCCACTAAAATTAATTTAAGCCAGCTATTTTAGAAATGAGCTGCGATCGCCTTGTTAAAGATATTTTGTATATTTTATTCCTATAGTAAAATTCACATGTATTTTTCCTTTTGAATTAGGTAGTCAAGTTTTAATAAAAACATTTTTTTTTGTCTTTACTTCTATCGAGTTAAAATGCTTAAAATTTTTTTTGTTATATAAATAAATTATTATTTTGCTAATTCTACAGAATTATATAAATTTATTTTAAGTATAATCTATTTCGTAACATAGTTAACTGTTTTTATAAACAGATGCTATATAACTCTCACAACTGCACTCCACCTGTTCCGTGGGGGAAGTCCCCAAGGTCCAGCTGGTACTGGTAAGACGGAGACAACTAAAGACCTCGGCAGGGCGCTAGCTCGATGGGTGGTCGTCACAAATTGTTCTGATGGACTCGATTACAAGAGCATGGCTAAGTGTTTTGCAGGTTATTTTTTGTGTTGTATAGTGATGTGATAAGTTAAATTAGCATAATATATATAGATATATACTATGAAGATCGACGTGGCGCAGAGGCGTAGCGTCTACCTGTAAACGCGACGGTTTCTGGGTTCGAGTCCCACTTGGAGAAGAAAGCAGGGTCTAAATATGTGTATGTGGGTGTTATTGTTCTTTGTATGGTGGATTTCGAAGAAAAACATTTTTTTAATCAAGTATATTTTTTATTTTCTGTGGCGATGATGGTCAAATTCATCGTCATTTAAAGAATAGAATTACAGTAGAGCGTCTATTATCCAAAATAATTGGAGGACGTGGGTATTTCGAAAACAGGTGTTTTCGGATAATCGTAATATATGGATTCAGCCATTCAAGTGTATGTACACATAAATGAAAGTCATATTATTTACTTTAATGACAAGTAGGAAATAAACAAAAAAAGTGCAGACAATCTTGTAGTGAAAGTAGTGTTTACTAATTGAAGACATGAGTGGATGAAGGGGGTATGATACTATTTGAAAATGTGTAGATAATGGTCATTTTATTTTTAAATATGTACATGACTATTTGCGTCAAATTGAATTTATTATAATGAACTTCTAATATGAAGTGGGAAAATTAGATAAAGATATATTAATTAGTATTTGTTAAATAAAATATGTGCATAACTCCTTCATTCGGCATAAAAATCGGTTTTTTACAAAAAATGTTACATAACCCCTTCATGCACTCATGTCTTCAATTATAATTGAATCTTCGTCTGCCGAAGCTACGTTACTACGTTCGGATAAGCGGTCGTTCGGTTGAGTGACGTTCGAATAATCGACGCTCTACTGTATACTTATTTCTCGGTTAAGTTCCACCATTGATTTGTCCAATTTGTTTTACAAAAAGTGTGAGAAATATATATGGAAACTACTATATAAAACTACTATAGAAATATATATGGATACTTTGGGCTATGCCTAGGGGATATATATATATATATATATATATATATATATATATATATATATATATATATATATATATATATATATATATATATATATATATATATATATATATATATATATATATATATATATATATATATATATATATATATATATATATATATATATATATATATATATATATATATATATATATATATATATATATATATATATATATATATATATATATATATATATATATATATATATATATATATATATATATATATATATTGTGATACAGAGTCTTTGACGTGAAGAGTAATTGACAACTAGACGACTAGGTCTCTAACTACGACGCCAGCGAGCTATCCCAACAGGGTGGAAGTAGCCAACGGAAATCGTACTTAGAAGCGTGATATTCCTTGGTAGCTTTCAAAATAATGTCCCAACAAGGTGGAAGCAGTATTTATGCCACTATCAAGGTCCCTAAGGCTCGATACAATGCAATTTTATTCTCGGATATTTATACATTTCACATTGTTACAACGTTAGCGCGATTTAAAATACAACTAACGCCATCTATTGGTATATATGGTGAACTAATGTAAAAATGTGATGTGTAATGTTTAGAGTAGAAACATATTGCTGTTACAGTCTCCCCCTCTGTCTACGAAGGCGACTCGACGAGGAAGACAGGGAAGAAAACTAGTTGTCCTTCTTCTTCTGTGGTCTACCACGTGGTTTTGGTCCACAGGTACTGGTTGTTTCAGTGCCAACTATTTGTTTTCTTGGTCGACCTCTCTTTCTTATCGGTTGAGAAGGTGCTGGTAAGGTTGCGTCAACGGATGTTTTATAGCGACGCAAAGCAGAGGCGTGATATATCCCAGCTACTTCTTTTGTTTGAGGATTGGTAACTTGGAATGAGCTGGGACCGTGACGTCTAGTAATGATATAGGGTCCATCGCGCCTTGGTGCTAACTTTGTGCTGTATCCTTGACTAGACTTGCTAAGAGTATGCGTGTCGACTAATACCAAATCGCCTTCTCGATAGTTTGGACAGGCTTTTCTCGTCTTATCAACGTATTCCTTCCTCTTCTCCTCTTTCATTTCCTGTATTTCCTTTGCTTGCTTTAAGGTGTCAGCTATCAGCAATAGTTTTGGTGTAATTTCCATGATGAAGTTCTCATTTTGCACAATATCTCGCAGATCGTGTTCAACATCATCAATTGTTCTTAATTCTCGTCCGAATGTTAGGTAAGCAGGTGTAAAGCCAGTAGAGCAAGATTTAGCTGTGTTCATCGCGAATCGAATGCTTGGTAGCTTGTCTGACCAAGAAGTGTGGTCATCCTTAACAAGAATTGCGAGTTGCGTCTTCAAGTCACGGTTTCGTCTCTCAACTGGGTTGGTTTCCGGATGGTATACGGGAGTGAATCCATGCCGTATGCGTAAACAAAATGTTAATTGTTGGATAACATTACTAACAAATTGAGATCCATTGTCGCTAATAAATCTTCGGGGTACGCCATATCTTAGTATGATTTCGTTCAACAGTATTTTAGCACATTCGTCAGCCGTTGCATATTTCAAGGCGAAAAGTTCCACCCACCGGGTCATGACGTCTTCTACAATAAAAATCCAGCGATGATTTTCTCGCGTTTCAGGTAATGGGCCAAACAAATCGAAAGCAACTGTTTCGAATCGTGGGTTGCTAGCTGTAGTTTGCACTAATCCAGTTGTTTTCTGATTTGAAGGCGTATATCTATGGAATTCTAAGCAATTTCGGGTGTAAGCTGCTATGTGTCCTCTCATTCCCTTCCAAAAATAACGTCGAGATATTCGCTCGATTGTTTTCTCGGGACCATAGTGATTTGCTGTTTCAGCGTCATTATATGTAGCAATGACGTTTAATTGCTCTTGCTTGGGTACTACCAACTGACTCTCATCCGTATTTGTATCAGTGCAGTAACGATATAGTAGTCCATCATTCATTACATATCCTTTCTTACTCCAATATTGAGCTTTTTCTTCGTTATTGCCTTCCAGATCTTTGACTATCTTGACTATGTCGTCGTCTTTATGCTGTGTCTCTCTTACTTCTTGTTTACTTTTCCTTGGCATATCAATTATCACAGTGCATACTCCACAATCTTTTTCTGTATCGGCTTCACAACTTGGACGTGATAAGGCATCGGCAACAACATTTGTTTTGCCTGGTATATATTTTATTGTAATATCATAGGGTTGTAACTGAAGAGCCCATCGTGCCAATCTGCCAGTAGGTGTCTTTAAGGTCATGAGCCATTTGAGAGCTTGATGATCACATAATACAGTAATTTTAGTTCCTTCTATGTAACCTCTGAATTTATTGACAGCCCACACCACTGCCAAAGCTTCTCTCTCGGTAGTTGAATAGTTCCGTTCAGATTTATTCAACAATCGACTAGCATACTCAACTGGGTGTTCATTCTCGCCCTCCCCCTGCACTAAGACCGCTCCAATTGCAAAGTTGCTAGCATCAGTTTTGATGATATAGGGCTTAGTCTCGTCAGCCTGTGACAGTACAGGAGTAGTAGTTAATAGGGTTCTCAGAGTTTCAAATGCAACCATCTGTTCTTTGTTCCAAGTCCACTCGGCGTTTTTCTTAGTGAGACGCGTCAATGGCTCCGCAACTTTAGCAAAATTGGGAATGAACCTCCTGTACCAGGAGCACATTTGTATAAAACTCATTAAGTGCTTTAAATTAGGGGGTCGAGGCATGTTCATTATTGCGCTCACCCTATCTGGATCAACCTCCAGACCATTTGGAACAATGTAGTGCCCTAGATACTTTACTCGAGAGCACCCAAATTTGCTTTTTTCCCGGTTAATGGTCAGGTTGTATTCTAGGAGTCGTTGAAATACATCTTGCAAGTCCGTCAGGTGTTGCTCAAAAGTTGCAGACATTATTATCAGATCGTCCAGGTAAACAAGTATTTTGATATGACTGAGGGATACTCGAAATCTATCCATTAACCTTTGGAATGTCGCCGGCGCATTACGTAGTCCGAAAGGCATTCTCTTAAACCGGTACATTCCGAATGGAGAGACGAAAGCGGTTTTGTTTTGGTCTTCCTTTCTAACTTGAATCTGCCAATATCCAGCGCGAAGATCAATAACGCTCATGTACGGTGATGGTTTTGCGTTATGCAGCAAGTCATCGATCCTAGGAAGCGGGTATGCATCTGGGGTCGTTATAGCATTCAGCTGTCTATAATCGACACAAACTCGTTGCTCGCCGTTCTTCTTGGGTATCATAATAACTGGAGCAGACCATGGCGATGAACAAGGTTCAATTACGTCTTCTTGCAACATTTTGGCGATTTCTTTTTTAAGAATTGCTGTCCTTAATGGTGACATTCTATATGGTGGAACGGAAATCGGATTATGATCGCCAGTTTCGATTACGTGCTCGATTTCAGTGGCTGGTTTCCCATTAGGCTTAAACACGGCTTCGTTCTGAATAAGTAACCGGTCTAAGCGTTCAGTCTCGATAGAAAATATTTCTGTTGTCTCTTCATCGTAGTCCTCTAAATTTCTTACGGCGTCTTCATATAGAGCGTCGAGGACAGGAGAGTAACCATCGAAGAGTTCAGTGCGCTGCCTTTTCAGAGGACTTAAAGTTATGGGGATCAGAGGTCCGTAAGGTCGTTCCGCTAATACTTGAGTTTGAGTACTCTCTGGAAGTGCTGGTACGTCCGTCTTAACGGATGATACTGTGACATCGGGGTATTTTAAAAAACTCTCTCGATACAGTTCAAAGACGTGATTTGGCTCTTCCAGAAACCACCAGGTAAATTGCGGTAGATCAATGACGATGTGAGCATCCTGGATGAATCCAACACCTAAAAGGGTTCTATTGTCGTGTGAGTCGGGTAGTACCAAGAATGTCGTCATTATGGTACGCTCATTGATCGTCACGGGTGCATTAGTGACCATGACTCGTTGTTTCTTGGGAATACCGTCGGCTAAGGTAACTCCAACATCAATATCGGTGAATTTGTATCCTTTTCCTCTCAGGCAGCAATATAACTCGTACGAGGCTATACTGCTCTTGGCGCAAGTGTCAATAAAGGCCGTACCCTTAGTACCATCAATTTCAATTGATAACACAGGCCTATCTCTGGCATCAGTGCTAGTATTCACAGCACAGAATCCAATATGTTCCATTGAATTGTTACCTTTAGTGACAACGGTTGATTTACTTTTGTAGCAATTGGGGCAATTACTACGAACAACTCCAGGCGTGCCGCAGCCATAGCAGCTAAATTTTGGGGCTGAAGGCGATGGTACTTGGCTCGGTGCTTCAGTAGCTTGAGTATGACTGGTTTGAGTTGTATCGGTCATACTTAACCTTTCCTTTTTTAATCTAGTTCTGCAATTTTCAATATCGTGACCAAGATTCTTGCAGAACCTACACCTTTTCCTGCCAGGGCGGGATTTAGTGACTCCTGGAACGTCACTTTTGGATTCTTCTGCGGGCTTTATTTCTTTCCTCCTTTCACAAAGAAGATGTTCGGTGGCGCGTGCTGCTTTCAAGAGCTCCTCAAAATTAAAGATGGCCGAGCGCGGAACTTTATCTCGAATCTTGAAGGACAACAGGCCATAGATCATATCTAGCTGCTGAATCTCCGGATGCTTTGGTTCTGGCAGCTGGCTGAATAGCAAGCGTTTTTTCCTAATAAAATCTTCAGTCCTCTCGTTGGGTTCCTGACTTGTCTGAAGTAACTCAGCATATATGAGGTAGGCTTCTTTCTTGGGCGCAAAATTATCTCGCAGACGATTTTCGAAGTCCTCCCAAGACGAAATGGTATCCTTAACACCTTGCCACCAGACACCTGCTTCTTCTTTAAGCAAGAGTGGGATCTGGTACAAACCGTTTCGGTCACTAATATTTTCCGACCGTTTGAAAATATTGATTGCAGACAGAAAAGCTTCAACAACTTCGGAACTTCTTTCGCCATTGTAAAAATAATTACATGTGGTAAACGTCCCCTGTGTCGACTTTGCTGAGGTAGTAGTAGAACCAATTTTGGCAATTAGTCGTTCAAATTGCTCATTGGTTAGTTGAACAGCCATTTTTCTTTTTGTGGGGTTGGTCTTCTTTGTCGTAGTAACTCTTCCGAACTTAGTGACAACGTAGCCGAAACTTTGTCTTCTTGTCGTATTGTGCTCTTCACTTGTGTCAAAGAACTTTTCCTCACTATTCATAAGTTCGTCGCGGTAGTTCTTCTACAGGCCCCACGTTGGGCGCCAGTTGTGATACAGAGTCTTTGACGTGAAGAGTAATTGACAACTAGACGACTAGGTCTCTAACTACGACGCCAGCGAGCTATCCCAACAGGGTGGAAGTAGCCAACGGAAATCGTACTTAGAAGCGTGATATTCCTTGGTAGCTTTCAAAATAATGTCCCAACAAGGTGGAAGCAGTATTTATGCCACTATCAAGGTCCCTAAGGCTCGATACAATGCAATTTTATTCTCGGATATTTATACATTTCACATTGTTACAACGTTAGCGCGATTTAAATACAACTAACGCCATCTATTGGTATATATGGTGAACTAATGTAAAAAAGATGATGTGTAATGTTTAGAGTAGAATCATATTGCTGTTACAATATATATATATATATATATATATATATATATATATATATATATATATATATATATATATATATATATATATATATATATATATATATATATATATATATATATATATATATATATATATATAATATATATATATATATATATATATATATATATATATATATATATATATCCCCTAGGCATAGCCCAAAGTGGTTGCTGGGGTTGTTTCGACGAGTTCAATCGCATCAACATAGAGGTGTTGTCGGTGGTAGCGCAGCAGATACTTGCCGTACTTCTAGCACTGTCTCTTAATCAGAAACGGTTCATGTTTGAAGGATCCGATATAAAATTAGATGGAAACTGTGGAATTTTTATTACTATGAATCCTGGGTAAATTTTTAAATTTTTTTAGTTAATTTTTAGTTACCTATTTTGCTTGTTAGCTGAAAGTATTATTATTTAAAATGTACGTATGGATGAAAATTAATAGACGTTTTAAGATTTTATTTTCATAAAAATATTTAATATTGGAGTTAATTTTATTTTTGAAATCAGTTAAATTTATTTGTAATGTAGAGTTCTTTATGATATTATTTTTGTATATTGAACAGAAATGTTAGCTGTAGAATATAAAGGCCCTAATTATGTAAAGTTGATCTCTTCTATATTAACTATGGCACGAGAATAAATCAATTGATATAACTATGTTATTTTGTTATGAAAAATGGACTTCTAACAGCAAAATCCTGTCCTAGCAACGGAAACATACTACAGCTATTTAGTTTATCCAAAGCATTTTGAAACTATGCCGAAATGACAAAAAATATTACAAAGTTACGTACATATATAATATTATGTAATGTAAAATACTTTAAAAGAATCATTAAAAATGCGATATATTTCTCATTCCATATATATTTCAGTTACGCCGGTCGTACGGAGTTACCGGATAATTTGAAATCAATGTTCCGACCTATAGCTATGTGTGTTCCTGATTCGCTAATCATTGCGGAGAACACTTTGTTCTCTGATGGGTTCACTGCTTATAAAATAAATGCTAAAAAGGTAAATTTATATATTTACTTGTTGTAATAAATTAATGTATTATTAAAATAAATTAAGTCTTGTTAAGTTATTAAGTCTTTTGATCGAGCAAACCAGAAAGTGATAATATTTTTCGATATTTAATTCAGTTCTTGTCAACTTCTCTTGTTTTTTGAAATCTTACTAGAAATATTTCCTTAAGAACTTCTTAGTTGAATTTAAAGGACCGTAGAGGCTTAGTGGCTTAGCATCTGTAAGCGGCTTAAGGGCTTGTGGGTTCAATTCCCAAAAGGGGAAAGAGAAAAAACAATGAAGATGGAGGAGAAAGTAAAAGACTTTCTTTAATTTTTCAACATAAATATGTGTTTTTCCTCTTGTAAGTTATACCACGGCAAATTTTGTCTAGTTCCCCACTAATTTGTGGCACCATTACGATTTTTTATTTTCTCATACATTATTGTATATGAAAAAATAGATTTCGAATAATATGAAAAAATATTGTAATAGTTTGGACCAGATAACTTTTTAAGGTAATTAATTAAAACTGTATAGGATTGTAAAAATTTAATAAGCACTATATAAAAAAAAACCAGGTATTCACACTCTACCAACTGGCAATGCAGCAACTCTCCAAACAGGATCACTACGACTTCGGTCTGAGGTCTATGGTCGCGTTGCTTAGGTACGCCGGCGTTAAACGACGCGCTTACCCCAATTTACCTGAGCAAGAGGTAAGTTTTATATATTTTTTTTTATTTAAGTAGTAGTATAAATTAATGAACACATTTATATCATTATATATAAATAAGTATACAATAATAAATATAGAAGGTAAGTTTTTATACAATTGGTAAAAGATTGCAATCACATATACAGGTTAATTTATTATTATTACTATTTCTTTTTAGCTTTTTGCCTAGTTTTCAGAGTGAATAAAATAGAAATAGAAAATATCCATCTTCCCCTCATGGGAATCGAACCCACAAACGGTCGCGTTTACAGGTAGATGTATGTACATCTATAATATGTTTATTTATTATTTACTATACAGATGGTGATCCTAGCTATGCGTGATATGAATGTAGCTCGTTTAACAGCCAAAGATGTGCCACTCTTCGACGGCATCATGAGAGATATATTCCCCGATGTTGAGATACCAACCTTAGATTACGAGATGCTGGAGACGGCTATCTCGGCTGAGATGAGATTGCTCACTTTGCAACCTGTCAAGGCAGCGTTGCACAAAGTGATACAAACTTACGAGACTAAAGTAAGTTAATTAAACTTGTTATATTTTTATTTTTGAGCGTTGATGAGAAAATGATAATGATAATCATGATGATTTTAGATATTTTTTCAGTTATTGTTAGTTTTAGGAATGAAGTCAAAGATTAACTGATTTTTTGTTCTTGTTTCTTATTGGTTTTGTAGCTTCTTCTTAAATATAGTATATTTCGGAAATATACTATAAATAAAATGTAAATAATAAAAGAATTTTTAAACCGCGATCAGCTGTCTTTTAGAGATTTATACTTAGAAAAACAGAGAGCAATGTCCCTTCAATAAAGTCAATAAAAATTATAAATCTTGATACTTTAGTGCGTTTGAAAACAAATTACGCATATACTTGCACAAAAGTAAAAAATGCATACGACGTTCATAAAAAAAAAATCTTTAAAGTTATTTTTAAGAATATTTTCAAGATGAATAAGATTTATAAAACAATTTTTTTCATACAGAACTCGAGACACTCGAGTATTTTGCTAGGCGATACGAACACAGCCAAGACTGTCTCTTGGAAAATGTTAGCGGCGACCATCAGTAGGTTGCACAGGGAGAAGGTACCGGGGTTCGAGAACGTGCAAGTGTACCCGATGAATCCGAAATCGTTGACGTTGGGCGAATTGTATGGGGAATACAATCTTGCCACGGGAGAGTGGAAGGATGGCGTACTGTCGTCTATTATGAGGACTACCTGTCAAGGTCCGTCTTTTTTTTAGCTTCACGAAACTCAACGCCGCGCTTTTTTGCCTACTTTCCACAGCGAAGAAAATGGAAATAGAAAAATCTATCTTCCCCAAGCGCCCCAATCTAACCCACATACCGTCGACAGGCAGACGCCTACGTTTCTGCGCTACGACTGCCCTCAAATCCTCAACTACTTCTTCTTCTCTTTATTTTTGGCGTTCCGAGCGTGCCAGATGAGCACAATATACTTCGCCAATGTTACGTTGAATGGAGAACACACAAAGGAGAATGTACGGTAAAAAGGAGATATCATTACACAAAAGAGGAATGCATGTTTAAAAGAGATCCAATTTAAAGTATCAACGTACGGGTTGACATTTAGTGGAGGGAATGATTGAGTGAGTAACTTACTAACAGATGTTAGTGAGTGAATGAGCTGGAGGGTGAATGAGTGAGTGAAGGAGAAATAATTAGGATGAAAGTGTTAATTATTATTTTTTTAAGCATTATAAAAATATGCTTTGTACTTTCTTTTGAGAATGACTTCTTTTTTACACTTCATAATAATAGAGATTCTTGTCACGGGGGAGTGGAACGATGGTGTTTTGTCGTCTATTATGAGGACTACCTGTCAAGGTATGGGGTGTTTAATGGTGGGAATGAGTGAGTGAGTAACTTACTATGATGTGAATGAGTGAGTGAAGGAGAAATAATTAGGGAGAAACTGTAAATTATCTTTTTTTTATTTTTTTAAGGCATCCTTTTAAGAATGACTTTTTTTAAACCTTATAATAATGGACATTATAAAAAAAGTGTACTACAATAGGTATCGTACATTACACATAGCAAAGAAGATTAAAATAAGGAAGCGGTTATAAGCAAAAATTTTTAATTGAAACAAAAATTATAAATAAAGTACAAAGAAAAATGGCGCTAGATCTAGATTCTTACTAGGCTCTAAATACCTCTATTGAAATATACATCAGAGGCATGATTTGTATGTAAAATTTCCAGACGAATCACCAGATCAAAAATGGATAATATTCGACGGTCCCGTTGACGCTGTGTGGATAGAGAATCTTAATTCTGTGATGGACGATAATAAGCTGCTTACTTTAGTTAACAGTGAAAGGATATCTATGCCTTCTCAGGTACGCTTTTTAATTGTACAAGCAATATAATATCTGCCGGTTTTAATTTATTTTAAAGGAAACTAAAATAGAAAATTTCATAATCGTTTTGAAGTTCGTAGTGACATTCCACTATTAGTACAGTTAGTTTATAATAAAATGTAAAATATTTTAAATATCAACTTGATTGTAATATAAATTAAGACTTAATTAAGGATTTTTATAACAAATAAGCAAAATTTGAAATGTACGTGACATTAAGACTTAATGCGTTGTTTTACACATTATATGTATGAAATATTTTTCTCGTTCTCGCTTAGGTTTTGAATATGGTCGTATAATAATATTGACGTATTTGTAAATTTCCGGAGGAACCTATAACCGAAATAAAAGCTTTTAAAACTATGTGGCTTTTGCTATGCTTACTCCAGTCTAGTTCAAGGGTCAATTGTGAAATTGTTAATATCTAGAAAACTAAAAAAATAAACAGATTAAGTCCCGCTGAGTTTCATGCGCCGGTTCTTCTCAGGTCTGAGGCATTAACTTTAGCGAACCGGTGGTAAATTAAATTAATTATTTGACGTTCAAAAAATGAAACTTGTACTTCTTATTTTGAATAAAATTGTTTTGACTTTGACTTTGACTTTAACTTTAAGCATTGTTTCATAGACATTTCGCTGGTAACGACATAGATTTCTATATATTTTTACTATTTTCTAGGTCTCCCTTCTAATAGAAACCCTAGATTTGGCCGTAGCATCACCAGCTACGGTGTCCCGTAATGGAATTGTATATAATGACTACAAAGATTGGGGCTGGTGGCCGTTTGTCAACTCCTGGCTGGAGTCGATTAGCGATCTGGAGTATAGGGAGATGGTATGTATTATTAGGTTCTTTTTAATTAGCTTTGCGCTATTATCCCGCACATGGCAGGGTAGGCAGAGGGAACTGCAGGAACTAAAGGAACCTAGAGTTGAGACACTCCGTTCCCTGCTTTCCGCCATTTTCGAGGCGTTGCGTGATGAGTGACGGAACTCTACTCTTACGTTATAGAGCAGAAGTTTGTTTGGTCAATACGCTTATAAAGGCTATATATAAAGGCTCTAAAGGCTATATATAAAATACATGAATCAAAAAATCGAAAATGTGGTCCAAATTATACCACTTAGGTTATTTGCAAAAAAAAATGGAAAGAAAATATATATTTATATATTTTTCTATCTGTAAAAAGTTTTGGGTATAAAAAAATATACACAAATAAAAAATGAATTCCACAAAAAAATAATACGTAAACTTAATTTTCACTGAAAGCTCTCAACAATTGACTTCTCTCTCTTCTCTCTCCTTTAGTTACGTCACCATTTCCAAAGTATCCTAACACCAGTCCTAGAGCTGAAAAGGTTACATTTAATAGAAGGTCAAAGTGTCAAAGGTCAAGAGCTGACAGGTGTGAGGTCACTGTGTCGTCTGCTAGGGTTGCTTCCAGCTCCCGGCGCGCCTTTACCCGACCAAGAAGACAATGAATCACTGTCGAAGATGAGATTTTTGTTTGCGTTAGTGTTGCCAGTTTTGTTTGGATATTTTAATGGCTGTTTTTTAATAATTGTTAGGACATTACGGGAATTAAAATCGCTATCGCTATATACCCCTTGTATTTGTTGAATATTTTGTTATCTGTAATTTTCGTATCATAGTTTTTGGTTTGTTTGGAAATTGAGGTATTAACTAAATTTGCATATAGATTAAAAATATTGGAAGAAAATGGTTTTATTTTTTTGAATTTGAGGTGGAAAGCCCGAGAGTGATGTCAACACCATAATCTCTTAGCCAACCCTGATATAGACGATAAAGCGAGAAGCTAAAGAATTTTTTAATATGTGAACGAAAATTTTTTTTTAGCTTCACGCTTTATCCCGCACATGACAGGTAGTGTTAAGACACTCCGTTGCTTAGTCCGCCGTTTTCAAGGCATTGCGTGTTGAGTGGCGGAACTCAACGCCGCGCTTTGCCTTAGTTGCCAGAGCGAAGAAAATGGAAATAGAAAAATCACATCTTCCCCGACTGGGAATCGAACCCAGTAACCGTCGCGTTACAGGCAGACGTTGCGCCTCTGCGCCACGACGGTCCTTTTTTTGCTTTGTAGATTAACAAAGTAATAAAAAAAATATTAAAAATAAAATAAATATATGCTCTATGACTTTACTAGATTAATTTGGTCAGTCTGTGCCACGTTAGAAGAAGAGTCTCGAAGGAAACTAGACAATTGGATAAGAGAGCACGAAGGCATCTTCCCTTTAAAAGACACAGTGTACGATTACTACGTGGACGAACGGTTGAGACAGTTCAAGCCTTGGGAGGACAAGTTACCTGATAATTGGAAATTTAATCCCAAGTAAGGAGTTTGACATCGTCGTAATGTCTTGAAATTTGATCATAAACAACGGAATGTCTTAAGATTTTATTTTTGTAAATAAATAAGGTGTTTGCTTATTTTCACGCCGTTTCCCGTTTATGGCAGGGATGATAAAGAAATCTTAGTGTTCGAACATTCCGTTCTCTTCTTATCGTTGAATATTTTCATACTACGTGTTGATAGGTGGAAATCAAAATGAGAAGCAGTTATTTTTATTTATATTTTATTTTTCTTTTCTTTTTTCTAGTTCTTAGTGGTTAAGAGTTAAATTTAGAGATTTGTCACTTAGTAATTTTTAATAATAATTACAGTGTGTAAATGAATTTAAATGACTTAGCCTTAAATGTTCTTTCTGTAAAATATAGAAGTATTTACAAACATAATGCGAATCGAAATGGCGGAAAGCATTGACGGAGAAAGCAGGGAGACTAAGCAACGGAGTGTCTTGACACTAGATTCCTATAGTTCCTGCAGTTCCCTCTGCCTACCCTAAGAAAAAAAGCTTGAAGACAAGGAAAATGTGTATTTGTGTTAAATTTTTTGATTCATAAATATAATTTTGATCATAACTTTATAATTTTCACGTAAACAATTACAGTCTCGGCTTCCACAACATCCTAGTGCCCACAGTGGAGTTTATTAGAGTACAAATGGTAGGTCTCGAGGTGGTCAAAGCGGGCAACGGTATACTGGTCGGCGGACCCACTGGTACTGGCAAGACCTGCTTGTTGCAAGGCACTTTGGCCAGCTTGGATCGTGATAGGTTTGTTTTAATTGTTTTTTTTTTTGTATCAGATATTAGATATTACTTTAAATTAGAATGATAATAGTAATTTTAATATAAATTTTTCACCTACTTCCTTTTAATGTTAAGTGTTTCTTTTCACCTGGAAGAATTGGAATTTTGTGTTTTTTTTCTCATTTATAAGTATAATTTTATATACAAATGGATTCGATAAAATAAATATATATTTTTTTAAATATAACATTTCCTAAATAAAAACCATGTTCACCTTCATCAAGCTTTCTTATTCCTTAGTATCTTTTGTTTATACTGCCATGTGCAGGATACAGTACAGTGCCGTTGGGTCAATGTATTTATCATTTAAATTACGATAGCGATTTTTTTCCATAGAAGACCGTTGTGGCGCAGAGGTGTAACATCTGCCTGTAAATGCGACGATTTGTGGGTTCGATTCCCACTCGGGGAAGATGGATTTTTCTATTTCACCACTCAATACGCAATGCCTTGAAACAAATACGGAAAGCGGAGAACGGAGTGTCTTAACACAGTTCCTACGGATAAGGCGTGAAACCATAAAACAAAGAAAAATCCTTATTAAAAGCTATATTTACTCATCAAGCAGTACTAATACATGAAAATACAACCATTGAGTCAATCAATTAAATTCTGATAGCGTTTTTTTATATTTTTTTCAATAAATATATCTAAATAAATATAATTTTAGGTATAGCACGCAAATAATAAACATGTCCGCGCAAACAACTGCGGCCAACGTCCAAGACATTATAGAGGCGAGGCTCGAGAAGAGGACAAAGGGCAATTATGTACCGGCTGGCGGTGAGGACAATGTTTATGACGTGATTGTTTGATTATAAACGTAAATGGTTTATGGGTTCGATTCCCGTGAAGAGAGAATGGGTTATTTCGTTTCCATTTTTTTTCTGCTGTGGTGGTGAGTTACGCCACTCAACACGTAATGCCTTGAAAGGCAGTTGTAAGGGACATGTGCATGTTAACGCGTGTAGTTAAAAAAAACGATTGCTTTCATAGTATATGTTTTTACTATTTGGCTCATTTTATGCTTTATTTAAAATGTTTTAGCTTACATTCATATTACTTGTAATATTTGGTTTTATACTAATCAATTGCTGATAAATACATACTATGTGGTAAGTGGCGGAAATAAACGCCGCATTTTGTTCTACTAGAGCGGAAAAGTCGTTCACAACTTACAAATATCGCGCTTACTTAACCCTCGCCTCGACAATTACCCAGCTTAGCAAATAAGTCAGTGTTAGCTAAAATTTGGAGATAATTAAGAACTACCTAAAGAAGAAGTCACAAATTTACTTATTAATAACATGTAGGTAAGCGAATGATAGCTTTCATGGACGATATAAACATGCCGGTGCGGGACGAGTACGGGTCGCAGCCTCCGTTGGAGCTGGTGCGGCTCTGGTACGACTATGGCTACTGGTTCGACAGGCAGAAGCAGTGGAGGAAGAATGTTAAGGTTATACATCATATATAATTAGATATACATAAAATGGCTATCGGAGTGTCCATATGACGCTATGCCTGTGTCACGACATTCCTCATGAATGTTATTACATGATTTGTATCATATTTATAATTTTATTGATTTTTTTTATTATGATGTTGCTTTTTTTTCTGTGTCTGAAAATTGTTGTGTTATATTGTGTTTTGCTTTATACATTTGAGGTTTTATATTTAATTATTATATTAGTCTAAAAGTGAGACATAATATGTAAGCGTGTTATTATAAAAAGATCTGTACAGAGTACAAAAATTACGTCTTAGTGTATAACGTTGGCTTCCTAATAAACAAAATTAAAAAAAAAAGGAAATAACATTAATTAATAAATTCTGCTATAGCCTACTGCGTTTTAAATTATTTCGTTGTACACTCTAGGATATGGTACTTTGTGGCGCAGCTGGACCTCCGGGAGGCGCTCGTTCCCCCCTACCTCCTCGGTTACTCTCTTGTTTCCACGCCTTCTTCCTCCCGCCTCCCACACAGCAACAGCTGATCAAGATATTCGGTACAATGCTCTCGCAGCATCTGCAAGAGTTTGATGAAGAGACTAAAACTGTTGGTAGGTTTTGAACTGCTTGTTAAGATGCTTATTTATCAGGGAAGCTTATTTTAATAATAATAATAACACTTTATTGCACATAAAATAAAAAGAAGAAGTAGGTACAAATAATTAACATAATACACAATATGTGCAATAAATAGGGGAAAATTGTTTTTTATAGTTTCACGCTTCTATTCCGCATACAGCCGACTAGGCAGAGGGAACCGCGCTTTGCCTAGTTGTTAGATGGAAAAAAATGGAAATAAAAAACCCATCTTCCTCAAGTGAGAATCGAACCCGCAAACCGTCGCACTTACAGGCAAACGCTACGCCTCTGCGCCACGAATACATATAATAATTCACTAAGTTATAATAATTTAAATTTAGTTTTTTAATCTGAGATTTACACTGATTTTTATGTACAAAATGTACAATATTAATGCCCGATAAATTGAATTTTTAGGTAAAATTGTAATGACAGCCACTATTGATATGTTCAATAACATAGTGGCCAAGTTGCTGCCGACGCCAAGTAAAATGCATTATCTGTTCAATTTGAGAGATATATCTAAGATATTTCAGGTAAGACCCATATTTGATTTTATACTTGGTGTAAATATGCGAAATAGATTTATCTAATCTAATTAGCTTTAAAATATTCTTTGTTTTTATAGTTTCTGAATAATTTAACTTTTATAGGAATAATTTAATTTTTTTTAAGATTTTTGTTAGATATACCTATAATTTGTGACGTAGCTGTAGCTTTATGTAAGTTACTGAATGATTTTTTTAATTTCATTTACTTATTATCTAATTAATGCAAATTTATGTTTTTAAAAAACTAATAATTGTGGGTTCGATTCCTACTCGAGGAAGATTGATTTTTCATTTTTTCTATTTTTTTCGCTTTGGCAGCTGGGCAAAGGGCGGGGTTGATTGCCGCCACTCAACACACAAGGCGAAAGGCCTCGAAAAGGCGAATAGTGTCTTAACACTAGGCACCCATGTGCGAGCGTGAAAGCGTGGAAGCGTGAAGCTATATAAAAAATAATAAGTTAATTTCAGGGCCTGCTAAGAAGTAACAAGGATTATCAGAATACGAAGCCTCGTTTCCTTAGACTGTGGGTGCACGAGTGCTTCAGAGTGTTTAGTGATCGTCTGACTGAGGACAAGTATGTGTACATCTACCTACAATATATATAGATTAAAAAAATATAGTATATTATAAACAAATACATATATAAATAGCTTCATAATTTATCCCTAGCGGGGTAGTCACAGAGAACGGAGCGCCAAAGTAACGTATAGAATTTGTTTAATTAATCATCAATTGAACTGATCGTGTTGGAACATCGGCTATGTTTTTCACCATTTCGTCTTTTGAGGATCTTTAAAAACCGTTCGAGAAGTAAAATCGTAGGTTTAAAACTTGTCTTTCTAATTGTGCAAGCGCTTCCACAAATAATATATAGTATATAAAGATAATATATTAAAATATATAAATATTTTAACATAATGTATAATATTTTAGTGTTAATTCAGACTGAGGCTATTATAAGAGAAATACTTACAGAAAAGATATAAAAAATATAATTAACACATTAATAATCACAAGAATATTTATTAAAAATAACATTCTCTTTCTCTCGCCAAACGATTGTCCTTTGTGAAAATCTTTGAGTAGCGGAAATTTATAAAAATCTCCCTACAGAGATGCTATCGACGAAATAAATTGTATAAATCATATAAGAATTTCGACGCAGCGTGATGAAGAACGCATGGCTCATTAGTTAGAGCGCTTGAACGGTTCGCAAGACGGACGTGTGTTCAAATCCCACTGCGTTCAAATCTTTATGTATAAGTATAATATATGTTATCCATTCAGAGATCGTGATTGGTTCATGAATCATATGGGTGACATGCTCGGCAAACACTTTGAACTGACTTTCCACGCCCTCTGCCCGTCCAAAAGTCCGCCCATCTTTGGACATTTTCTCAATCCATTTGAAGTTTATGATGATTTGAACGATCCTGTTGCGCTGAGAAAGTAATATCGACTGTTCATTATTTATTATATAATATAGTAACAAATATTAAACTCCTCCTACTTTCTGTATGGGGTATATATACCTATTATTTAGTTTATAAAATAGTAACAATTTGTTATATGAAAAATACTATAAAGACCGTCGCGGTGCATTCGAAATGGTTTGGTTCCCACTAGAGGATTAGATTATTTTTAATTTCTTTGCTCTGGCATAAAGGCAAAGCGCGGTGTTGTATACCGCCATTCCACACGCAATGTCTCGAAAGTAGGACACAGCGTGTGTATGTGTATCTTTAAATAATTATGTTAATTTATTTTATTAACAAAAAATAGAAAAAGCTCATTTTATAGGAAAAACATTGTTATGTTAAGTAAATATCTTTACTTATATATGTAGGTCTAACATATCAACATAGTATATATAATAAAAATTGGACACTTTAATTTTGTTTATGTCATTGAGAATGCTCTATGTGAATCGATTATTTTATATAAGTATAATGTATATAAATAATAAATATCTAGTAGTACAATTTATATGTTTGTCGAGGCTTGGCAAGTCTCCACATACTTTAAACACTTATAAGTGCAATGAGTCTTTGCAAGTTCTTGCAAGCCAAGTCAAGCACACTTGCCTTTTTTGTCACTTGCCAAGCCTTGCCAAGCCTTTAATTACATCAAAAAATATTATCGCAGGTATATTACCAATCAATTAGAAGAATACAACAGTTGTCCAGGTGTCGTCAAAATGGATCTTGTGTTGTTCAAAGACGCAATAGAGCATATTTGTCGTATTGTGAGAGTTATAACTCAGCAACGTGGTCATATGCTATGTGTTGGGATAGGTTAGTTACGTGTGTATACATGTTAAGATTATCAAATGTTTTTTAAATGTTAAAAGTATTTTGTAATATTTTTCTGAGGACCGTCGTGGCGCAGAGGCGTAACGTCTGCCTGTAACGCGACGGTTTCTGGGTTCGATCCCCAGTCGGAGAAGATGGTTTTTTCTATTTCCATTTTCTTCGCTCTGGCAAACTAGGCAAACAACGGCGTTGAGTTCCGCCACTCAACACGCAATGCCTCGAAAAAAAGGCGGAAAGCGGGGACGGAGAAAGCAGGGACTAAGCAACGGAGTGTCTTAACACTAGGTTCCCACGGTCCCTGCAGTTCCCTCTGCCTACCCTGCCATGTGCGGGATAAAGCGTGAAGGTAAAAAAAAAAATAATGATTATCTATAATCCAAATATCACTTGAATAAAATGATTTATTTCCAGAAGAGTCTATTTTGTTTACTTGTAATACTAACCAAAAATTTAATACTTAATATTATTATTTAAATATTTTTGCTGATTTAATTACCTTTCATACACTTCTCAGGTGGTTCCGGACGTCAGAGCTTGACTCGTATAGCGTCGTACATTTGCGAGTGTAACTCGTTCCAGGTTGTAGTCACTAAAACGTATGGTATTAAGGATTTTAGAGAAGATTTAAAGGTTTTAATTTAGCGCTTTTTTATTAACATTACTTTATATTATATGGATATAGAAAGTAAAATAATTTTATTACTGACTGGACTGGTAACTAGAAGCTGTGTCTCTTGGAAACCATTCAAGCGCTAAGTAGCTATCTCAGAAAAATTTTGTTATTTGGTTAGATTGAATTATTTTTACAAACTAACCTTTGGGAACCTAACGTGTTAACACTAGGTGCTGACGGATCCTGCGGTTTTATTGTGTCTATAACGCGCAATAAAGTGTGAACCCTGAAAACAACCTTTACATTATATTAATATTCATAATCGCCCTCCAAAAGGCAAATCGAATTGAGTTAGTGCTTAAAGTTGGTTACCTTACAATTGTACTATAATAACTTTATTTTGCTTTTATTTGATATGGGGAAGGATTTACCAACAACAAACCAAAGGGCCAAGGGATGATAAAGCAAAGAAATAGCTGCAGTTGATTGATTTATTAAAACAAAGACAAAATAACATTGTTTATTAGTAATGAAATCCTTTTTAATAATATTATTTAATATATATTTAAAAAGTAAAAAGTATACATAAATATTTATAGTTTGGGGCTTCATAAAGTCAACGTTGGGAACACCTGTAATCGAATAAGTCGTTAAAGAGTGAGTATATTTAGTCCAAATTGATATTTCTTCTCTTAAAGACCCTCTACACTAGTTGCGGTGTTGATACAAAGAAAACTACATTCATTTTCTGCGACACACAAATTGTAGAAGAAACGTTTACGGAAATTGTTAATAATTTACTGAGTAGCGGTGAAGTGACTAATTTGTATAAGGCTGATGAGTTTGAGGATGTTAGTACAATTGTTTTATAAAATATTATAAATATGTGTATATACAATAATGTTATTCGCTTCTAGCGTTATGCTAGTGATAGTTTGTCGAAGAATAAGCCTACGAGCGTTCCAACAACGTTCTCGACGACGTCAAGAATTTCGTTCTATATTTTCTCGCCCAAATCCAAGATATAAGGGCGGAGAGATGAAGTTGTTCAAAATTATTTATTTATGGAGTATTGAACCTTAAACTAAATATAATGTGTAGAAACCACTATAGTGATAACGATGACCTGAAAATTTCAATTTTTTTTAGCTTTACACTTTATCCTACACATGGCAGGGTAGGCAGAGGAAACTGCAGTAACCATATTATGAACCTAGTGTTAAGGCACTCCGTTGCTTGGTTCCTGCTTTCTCCGTCCCCACTTTTTGTCTTTTTCGAGGCATTGCGTGTTAAGTGGCGGAACTCAACGCCGCGCTTTGCCTAGTTGCCAGAGCGAAGAAAATGGAAAAAGAAAAATCCATCTTCCCCGAGGAGGAATAGGAATCGAACAGACGCTTATGCCTCTGCGCTACGACGGCCCCCATCTCTATATAAGTAATAAATATGATTCGTCTAACTAAAATCCGGTATAAATGAAAAAAAATAAAATATATATAAATTCTTAATATAAAAATTTTTTTTTTCAACTCAACAGATAAAACAGGCTCTAGAGAAACCAATGAAAACGGCAAATATATTGCAAACGACGGAATCTGTGTACTTATTTTTAGTGGAACGTGTTAGAGCTAATATGCATATTGTATTATGCTTTAGCCCTATTGGTGATGAATTTAGGTATTTTACCTTATTTTTATATTCTTCATATTGAAAATACTTTAAGAAACCAGTAGTGGTTAGTTTAATTTTAAAGAAAAATATCAAAAATACACGTATACTGTATGTTTTAAGCGTATTTGGACAGAGATTCTGTGTAATTGTAGTAAATGACTTGAGAACAATATCTCATAGTAGTTTCCTTCCAAACGGATCGCTGTTTTTATGTAAAAGCCCCGACTGATATAATTTTATAGCTTTATAGTGTTTATCTAAATACTAATTTATATAAAATATAACATATCGTAATTAATTACATTTAAATGAATGCTAACTATATTATCAATTACATAAAAACTAATAGTAACTTTAAAAACCTATAAGCATCAAGTAACATTTATAAAACATAATATAATAATAAATGATCAAAAAGTGAACATGCTGTAGCAACATGCCTGATGCATACGAATAATTACTTTATACCTCACATTTTTGTTTTATTAATGTATAATTGAGGACCGTCGTGGCGCAGAGGCATAACGTCTGCCTGTAACGCGGCTAACGCGACGGTTTCTGGGTTCGATCCCCAGTCGGGGAAGATGGATTTTTCTATTTCCATTTTCTTCGCTCTGGCAACTAAGGCAAAGCGCGGCGTTGAGTTCCGCCACTCAACACGCAATGCCTCGAAAACGGCGGAAAGTGGGGACGGAGTAAGCAGGGACTAAGTAACGGAGTGTCTTAACACTAGGTTCATATGGTTCCTGCAGTTCCCTCTGCCTACCCTGCCATGTGCGGGATAAAGCGTGAAGCTAATGTATAATTAACTACCTCAAGCCTACTTGTTTTTATTTAAAGAGTAAAAACTTAAAAAAATTAAATATAATGTAAAAAATGTAATCTAAATATATAACTGTATAGATTCGATTATAATTGTCACAGATTCTTAATATAATTGTCATAGATTCTATTTACTTCACTAAGTGAATGTTAACTTTACAATTTACAACGATATGTTAATATTATACTTTTAAAATTATATATTTATTTTTTTTAAACAAGTCTAGGAATGTGCAATGGTCAGACAAGCTAAAGAGCTTAAGACTGTGAAGAAAATGTAATATATAACTTTGTATTTATATATAAATAAATTAAATAAATAAAATAAAATCATATAATATTACTTTCTTTCAAAGAAGGCTGTTCAATATTAATTGAATTTTATTTATATATAGCCAAAACGCAATGGGCATTCTTTAGTGTTATGAGGATATTATACAACTAGTCTACGAAGTACCCATTTTTGTTGGTCCTATTTTTTTTTTAAATTAAACTACTGATATGTATATTTTTTTTTTTTGTTAAAGCAGACAAGTTACCTGAGAATCAATTTACCTAACAATAAACTTACCTAAACCTGAAAAAGTTAAAATATTCCTTCGCTACTTTCAGAAATCGCATTCGTCAATATCCAGCTCTCATCAATGCGACGACGACTAATTGGTTTTTAGAGTGGCCAAGAGAAGCTCTACTGGAAGTCGCTTATAAGTTTTTAGAAGGAGTTGAACTACTTGCGTCTATCACTGGTCAGAGAGTAAGTGTTCCGACACTTAATACGTAGTGTTTTGAAAGACGGAGAGTTAGAAACGAAATGTTTTAGCCTTCGTCTCTCTTTGCCTATACTGCTATGCGGGATGCATATATAATAATATTCATTTTATATGTAAGTTTCTAGAAAGAGTAATCTAAAGCTAGGCTATACGTTATATGCGGAAATGCAGCGTGAGAGTACAAAAAGAAATCATTTCAAATCAAACAAACGAACAAATCAAACTAAAATTTTAATAATTTTAATTTGTTATACATATACATATAATATATCGTGCTCATATCGTGTAATTGACTTTTCATGATCGACTGTCCTATGAATGATGATGACGAACCAACCCAACCTGGAATATATATATATATATATATATATATATATATATATATATATATATATATATATATATATATATATATATATATATATATATATATATATATATATATATATATATATATATATATATATATATATATATATATATATATATATATATTATGTATATATACACTTATTTTAACCAAGGTACGTAGAAAAGAGTCACTAATAGAGAGTAGAGAGGACGCAATGCGAGCGTCGGTGGCGTCCATCATGTCGCTGATACACTCCTCAGTGGGACACTACTCTGTTAAAATGTGGAGGGAGATGAGAAGGACTAATTATGTTACACCCACTAACTATTTGGAACTCGTCTCTGGATATAAGGAGTTAGTTTTTTTGTTTGTTTAAAACTTTAGAAATATAATATAAATTAGTAGGCTGTAATAATTGTGAATTAATATGAAAGTACACCAATAAATGATTAAGTCTATATGACGATTAATAGTCATCAGTTTAAAATTTGTAAATATTTATATCGAGTTACTTAAAATTATTTTCTTTTTTTTAATTAGGTAGGCAAAGTGCGGCGTAGAGTTCCATCTCATAATAATCCGTCGAAAGAATCTCAGCCCATTCTGCTGTGTATAAAAACTATTTTTCTTACATTAACAATGTAATAATTTCACAAATATATAATTTAAATTTACAGTTATACCGTAAGTAAATAATAACTAGGCTCGTGTGTTAGTAGTATAGTTATGAGTTTGGTTATTCTTTGTAGGATGCTGAGAACTAAGAGAATTGAAATAGCCTTACAAGCGAATAAGCTGCGAAATGGTTTGGGGAAAGTAGAGGAAACTACGAAATTAGTTGGGCAAATGTCAGAGGAGTTAGCTACGGCTAAGGTAAGTGAATATAAGTTATATATATTAGTAATTTACTGTTTTAGTTTTAATAGAATAGGTAGGTAGGTATTTTAGGCAGGTAGTTGTTTATTCTAGAGGATTGTCAGGTGTAGGCAGAGGTGCAGCATTTATCTAACGTGATGGTTTGTGGCTTCGATTTCAACTTTGGGAGGATGAATTATGTAATTTCCATTTTCTATAGTCTAACAACTAAATAAGTGCGGCGTTGAGTTCCGCCACTCAACACACAATGTTTCGAAAGGCGAAAAACAGGGAACGGATGTCTTAACACTAGGTCACACAGTTCCTAAAATTCTCTTCGCCTACCCTGGGCAGAAGAACAGAAGCTAGTGTACACTTAACATACTATAACTATAAAACAAACACAAATATTAAACACAGGTGCAAGTAGCAGAGTACACGGAGCAGTGTATAGAGTACATGGGCGTGATCAACGTGCAGCAACGCAACGCGGACGAGCAGCAGCGCAGTGTCGCAGCGCGCAGCAAGAAGACGCAGGAGGAAGAGGCGCAGTGCAAGAAGCTGGCGGACGCTGCGATGCGGGATCTCGCCAGCGCCATGCCCGCGTTGGAAGAGGCCGTCAAGGTGAGAGACCGCCTCTTGAAAGCGGAGAGGTCAACGAATGATGTGTCGTTACATTGTTCTGATGAACATTTGGCAGGTGATCCTTTGTTGCGGCTCTTGAAGGCGAAAAGATTTTTGTATTGTTCTGATGCAGCTTTCTTGATTTCTTGTTAAGCTGATTGGGTTCTACGTTAGGCTTTAGTGGTTATTGATTTTGTATAGGTAGAGTTGTTTTTGCGTATAAGGAAAGGTTGGAAAAGAGAATCATTTGTAGCTAAAACGAGAATTAAATTGTTATTTCGTTTTATATGTATATGTTTTTTGACAATTTGAAAGTAATTTAATTTTTTCATGAAATAACCTTTATTAGCTCTTTCAAAACGCCGACCTATGAGAGACCAAATTTTCTTATATAAAATTATAATAATATTGTTGACTCCCCTTTTCTACGCTCGTCAACCGTTATGCTTTTTTATACTCCCACTTGTCATTCATCACACAATGCAAACTGTTTTCTAATCAGAGCTCAACAGAGTCGCGAATATAATAAGCATTTTGATTTTGGGAACATTGATATATTTCATTTATCTTTGATTAAAGATAATATTTGTAGCAATCTTATATTAATTTAATTATACACTTTCAATATTGTATTTTATATTTTTTCTCTTATTGTGTTAAAATATTTGAATGCATTTTATGTCTCATCAATCGATGGAAACTTCGCTGGATAATGTGATATTTAAACTGTGCTATGTAATTAGATTATATTTTATATCTGTTTTTTAAAATAAAATAAAATAAAAAAATAAAAAGTGAAAAATATTTTCATCACAAGTATTAAAAGTATATTTTAAAATGTGTATTCATAAAACAATATTGTTTAGGCTTTAGACGCTTTAAATAAGAAGGACATTACTGAGGTGAAGTCGTACGCGAAACCACCGCAGAAAGTCGAGATGGTTCTTGAAGCAGTGCTTATATTATTGCAAGTAAGTTACAAGTTTGGTTCTTTTTGTTTAACAAGTTTAAACTGATTTATTGTATATAAATATTTTTTGTCATTTTTTTTATTATGATCTCTGACCTAGTATTAAGGTGACCTAGTAGCATGCAGTCAATATACTTATAAACAAACGAAAAGTATAAAACCTTTTTTGTATAATTTTTATACACTTAAAATTTCTTCCAAATAATTTATTGGTAAGCAGCAATTATTTGTCCCCATAATTAGAATTTTTCAGCTTTATAAACACTCTTGTTAATATTTATCAAAATTATGTCGTCGAAAGATGAGGACCGTCGTGGCGCAGAGACGAAAGCGTCTGCCTGTAAACGCGACGGTTTGAGAGTTCGATTTCCACTCGGAGAAGATGGATTTTTCTATTTCCATTTTCTTTGCTCTGGTAACTAGGCAAAACGCGGCATTGAGTCCCGCCACTTAGCACTCGCTATACTTCGAATTAGGCGGAAAGCGGGGACGGAGAAAGCAGGGACTAAGCAACGGAGTGTCTTAACACTAGATTTATATAGTTCCTGCAGTTCCTTCTGCCTAGCCTACAATATGCAGGATAAAGCGTAAAGCTTAAAAAAAAGATCTATTCTTAACAATAGAAAAAAAATGAAAATAAATAAGTTCCTTATTTAAATAACCTTAATTATTACACATCTATTCAGAAAGAACCAACATGGGCTGAAGCTAAACGCCAGCTCGGCGACCAGTACTTTCTCGATAGATTACGAGATTTCGACAAAGATAATATAGCGGATAAAACGTTAAAGAAAATCGGTACATACTACAGCGAAACCTGATTTTGATCCGGAAATTGTTGGCACAGTGTCTCTGGCAGCTAAGTCTTTGTGCCTTTGGGTTAGAGCTATTGAGAAGTATGGGAAAGTTTATAAGTAAGTGTATATGTGGGAAAATATTTTGTTCTTTTAATTACTTAGGCTCTTTACAAAATAGTTAACGTAGAAGAAATATCTGGGCCTCTTGTCATTAAAATTTATTAAATTTAATAGCGTTTCTCTATTGTATCTTTGAAAATTTAATAAATGACTAAAAAAACTCGCGGCTTTGCTTGCATTTGAGTCTCAATGACTTGTATACTCAATGATGAGTTTGATACTTTCGAAAAAAAGATTCTAAGCAACTGAAATTACAGCTATATGAAATAAAATGTTTTTTAAGCTACTCGCTAAAATAAAATTAAGTAGCCTACGAATCAGTCTTTTAAAAAAATCAATGTTTTAGTTAAACAGAGTTTAATAATAAGATATATGTTTAATATGTATAATTAATTTGAAGTCTTTAAAGTCATAGGGTAAATATATATTTTTTTTGTTTTCTCCCTTTGATGAGACAAGTTTCAAAACGCTTAATGTTTCAAATTCCATCGTGGAGTTTATATCCATCCTGACATTAGCATAAAGCGTGATGCCAAACCCAAAAAAATAATTTAATACTATACTATAAACTTATTTAATTCCAATACTAGAATAGTAAAACCTAAGAAAGAACGTTTAGAGGAAGCATTGGAATCGTTGCGAATGAAACAACAAATATTAGCCGAGGCTCGAGCCAAGTTGAGGAGAGTTGAGTGAGATGATAGCACGCCTGCAAAAGGAGTACGATGAGAAGGTGGCACAGAAGGAGGAGCTGGAAAGGAAGTCAAGGATGCTGCAGCTAAAATTGGAACGGGCAGAAGCTCTAATTACTGGGCTATCGGGTAATTTATCAATTAATCAATCAATATTGTTTGTTGTACTCCAAGTTACATATGCTTATATTGTAATTAAATAAAGGTATAATTACCAAAAGGCCTTATCGCTAAGAGAGCGATCTCTCCCAGGCAACCTTTGGGTAGAGGCGACAAAAAAAGTGAAAATAAAAACGGGAAGGAGTGAACCAAGAACATATAACTTTACACACACACACACTCACATACATTAATATACATACATATATTAATAAATACATATGTACACGTATACATACACATATACAACACTCACACACACACACACACACACACACACATATACACAATACATAAAAATTAAGAGATATAAGTAAATAAATAACCAAATTTGAAACACGGAGAACATATAGATATATATATTTGTTTAGATGTAATTAATTTATCTTTTTTATCTGTTCCTTGGTAATTGAAAAGTGTGTTTTGGAAGTTTTTGCAGGAACGCGCCAAAATTAGATTTTGTGTTTATGATTTTCAAAGTGTAGTAATTAGCATTTATTATACTAAATCATTAAAATATTTAATAAAAATGACATTCTCTCTCGCCAAACGATTGTTCATTGTAATAATCTTTGGGTAGAGGAAACTTGTAAAAATCTCCCTACAGAGATGCTAACAACCTAATAAGTTGTATAACGCATATAAGAATTTCATTGATGGAGTTAGTTAGTAATCAGAGCGCTTACATGGTTCGTAATCGGGTGCGGGTTCAAATCCCGCTGTATTTAAATTTTTGTTTCCTTTAAGTTTTTTTTTAATATTTTAGGTGTCCATCCAATATAACTTGTTTATTTTAGAGGTTAAATTATTGTTATTAACATTTAGGTGAACGTGAAAGATGGGAATTGACAGTGGAGCGTTTGGACAAAGAATTTGAAAATTTACCTGGTGATTGTCTCATTGCGACCGGTTTCGTCGCTTATCTCGGTCCTTTTGTTTCTGAATATCGTGAAGAACTCATGGACGATTGGTTTAAAGAGGTAGGTATATTGTCGAGGAAAGTATACTGTCGAGGAATGTAGGTAGGCAGGAATGGCGGAACTTAACTTTACGCCGAGCTCCGTTTTGTCATAGTGTGGAAATGAAAATAAATCATTCTCCGTCAATTGATAGGTGCTAATTTTTTACTCAATCTATGATTTTCTTTTTGTAATCCTCTTGTATTTAATCATTTGCGAGATTATTACTCGTTAAATTGCCATATTATGAATGAAACTTAATTTAAATAAATAAAATATTTATAATGAAGTGGCATAAAATCAGTTTTAAATATTTTTTTTATTTTTTTTCGGCGTCATGATCATCTTCATCATACTTCTTTCCTTTTCACCATTTCTATCTTTTCACTTTGTACGTATCTAGTATTATTTGATGATTATAATTAATATTTTATTTTAGAACATTAACAAGTAAAAATAAACCGTATTAGAAATTTATTGTTCAATAATTAATTTTTGCAGGTATTTAATGAAACTTTACCAGTAACTATGGAATTGAGTATGAAAACATTCTTACTTGACGATGCGACTTTACGTGATTGGAACTATATGGGGTTGCCAGGTAAGGACCTACACCCTATACTTAGATATAATTTTTTATGGAGTTAAAACAGTCTTGTTCCAAAAGTTAATTATAATTTTTTAAGTAGACGATATCCTATAAATATATGTAAATAACTTATCATAATAAACATGTCTTCATTTTGTATATCGCTTATCCATCTATAATCCTACTGGGGTTGTCAGTTATATAAAATATATATATATATATATATATATATATATATATATATATATATATATATATATATATATAATACCCCCTACCTTCCGTTGTCTATTCGCCATCCAATTTCTACTTTGAGAGGTAGGATTAGTATCCTGTTATTAATTTGATTTATGATTATTTACTAGTGAAAATAGTAATAATATAATAAAAATAAAATATATAAATGTAAAAAGAAAATGGTTAACTTCCTCTCAATAAATTGAAATTAATTTCTAAAAAGGCAAGAATGTGTTTTAACTATCCAATCACCCACCATCTTTAGATCTTTATCTTTTTTACGTTTCTTTATCTATGTTTTTTCGGAGTATCCATTAGCGAGTTCTCGAGCATAGACTGTTTCTTAGCTATTTGAGAGACGCAGCCGTTTAGTCAGTTTTCCTGCCAAGTTCTACATTGATATTTAAATAAAATTGATATTAAATTATAATTATATATACTTATTTATTTATTTAATATTTTATGATTATTATTATTATTATCTTTACATTTTATCTCACACATGGCAGGGTAGGCAGAGGTAACTGCAGCAACCATAGGAACCTAGTGTTAAGACACTCCGTTGCTTAGTCCCTGCTTTCTCCGTACCTGCTTACCTGCCTGCCTTTTTCGAGGCATTGTGTATTGAGTGGCGGAACGTAAAGATAATGGAAATACAAAATTCCATCTTCATGTCATTGGAATCGAACCCACAAACCGTCGCATTTACAAGCAGATGCTATGCCATTAATTATAATTTTATTTACAATTGATATTTAATTATATTCTTAGATGACAACTTTAGTGCCGAAAATGGCATAATAGTAGTTCGAGCGACGCGCTGGCCGCTTGCCGTGGACCCGCAAGGTCAGGCGTTGATATGGATATCTAGGTTGGAGGAGAAGAATGATATACAGGTACAGTTAACTATTTCCACTATATCGTGTATATATTGGAATTTAATTTTTTAATTGTGTTACCATTTAAAAGTATGCTTTATTTTTTTTATTTTTATTGTGATTGATAAAAAATTCTTGTGATTATTGTTGATAGCGTCTGTCTGTAAACGCGACAGTTTGTGGGTTTGATTTCTACTCGGGGAAGATGGATTTTTTGATTTCCATTTTCTTTCCTCTGGAAACTAGGTAAAGTGTGCCACTCAACACGCAATGCCTCGAAAAAACAGTGTTTTAACACTACGTTCCTGCAGTTCCTGCAGTTCCCTCTGCCTACTCTGCCATGTGCGGGATAAAGCGTGAAGATATTTAAATTTCGCTCTTAATCACAAGCGACGACTGCTAGCAATAGAAAAATAAATTATTTTAATAAACTCTTTTGTTTTAACATATGCTGTTAAAGAGGAAATTTCGATTTCGAGTTTTTCTAAGAATATTTTTGTCTCTTTTGTGTTAAAGTAAATTAAATTTTTTTATCAAAGATTGTAGATTTCGGTCAGCCGAATTATTTGAAAATCATGGAGGCAAGTCTCTCTCAAGGCAAACCTGTAATAGTACAAAACGTAAGTGAAGTGTTAGATCCCTCCATCGCGCCTATATTGGATAAGGCGATCGTGAAAATTGGTGCCGATTTAGTGATAAAGTTCAATGAGAAAATGGTTCCGTACAATCCGGAGTTTAAAATGTATTTGACGACTAAACTGGGTATGTTGATTGTATTTCGATATTTTAATTGTTTTTTGAAGTATTGGTTTTTTATAATTTTTTTTTATAATGGGGTAGTAAAAATTATCGATTGGGATGCTTAATTAGTGAAAAATTTACTAAAAAATATAAATTCAATAGTAAGTCTCCTTAAGTACTTCCCTAATTCAACACTGTAGTTTCTAATATAGAAGGAATTATGGTGCTAAGCTATAGATTTAGGGTTCTGTGTTTGGTCAATTGTTTTAGATAACCAGGTAGACAAGTAAAATGTAATATTTGCTTTATTTTGGCTTAAAAATTTAATATTATATATATGTATATAGAATATGTGATATTATAGGAAATCCAGTGTATTCACCGGAAACGCTAACAAAAACGACAATGGTTAACTTTGCTGTCAAAGAACAAGGTCTTACCGCGCAACTACTGAGTATAGTAGTTCGTAAAGAGCGGCCCCAGTTGGAAACTATGAAGGACCATTTGGTCATGACCATTGCTAATAGCAAGAAAGTTTTGGTTAGTTTCCAGATATTTTGATTTAGCGTCCTTTACATATATTTTACTTATGTTTTCTCAACTTTTTTTTGAACTAGAACATATTTTTTTGATATATTATACCTGTATATCAATCGTGTGTTGAAATAATACAATTGCCTTAGTATATTTAGTTGAACGTGATAATCTCGAGAACTCATTCGAATTTTAGTTCCAAAGTCCAATTATAGTCTTTGCAATCAAAACCTTTTAGTTAAATAAATAAAAGCTACCTACTTTAATTATATATAACTTAAAAATATCCCAAATCTACCTAAATATTCTTACGCATAATTTAATACATAGGTGGACTTAGAGAACGATTTACTCCGTATAATGTATGAATCTCAAGTGCCACTGTTAGAGAATGAGGAGCTTTTCGTTACGTTGCAAACGTCACAACGCACCTCGTTGGAAGTGAAGGAAGCTTTGCTTACGTCACAGGACACCGAGAAAGAGATTGACACGGCTAGACAGGTATGTAGATAATGTTGAAAATATATCGTTAGGAAACGGAAGTGGTTAAATTTAAAATTATAAAATAATAAAAAGGTCAACCTTCACAATTCGACATTTTATAATATAACTTCAGAAAACAGAAGTAGTTAAAGTTAATTTAAAAAAAAAACAATAAAACATACATAGATCACATGTTTCGAGTATATTCGGTACATAGATTCTTCACATTTCATGACATAAATCACTCAATAACAGTACTTCAGGGTAGTTAGGTAGGGTAGTATATTTGATTTATTTACTCTATAAATATACTAAAAGTGGTGAGTTTACGCCAAATATTTTTACATAAAAAGGAGGAAAAACAATCAAATAACAATCATATTATTACTAATATATCGATTTGTTGTCCTAATGAACATTATTTCAAAATCGATATTTTCCAATAGGGTTACGTGCCAGTAGCTGTGCGAGCGTCTGTACTTTTCTTCGCTCTGAACGATTTATCCCGAATCGATCCAATGTACCAGTTCTCACTCGATGCGTATATCGATTTATTTAATTACTCGATTGATAGAAGCCCTAAAGGTGGTGAATTGGAGGATAGGATAAATAATCTCAATGAATTTCACACGTTTGCTGTTTACAAGTTAGTCAATTTATTTATTTTAGTATTTGTAGTCTGTATATTTTAAGTATATTGGAGAGTAGAGTGATGTATCTCTACGTTTTTTAACATGCTCTTATAAGTAGTGTTAGTAAGTTCCTGTGTACCTATATGGAAGATTTTAACGTGTTCTAGATCGACTGTGAAATGTCAGAATAGTTTTTTAGATAATATTTTTGCATACATATCTAGAAAAAACATTAAAAATCTCCAAATAAAAAAAGATAAAAAGATAATAATATGGGAACCTTTTTACCTTTTAGATCGTTTTCCAACAAATTATTTAACTTTTTTATTTTTATAATCTTTTATTATTCATATATATCGAAATACAGATAGCGACAATGACTATGTTAAATATATTATTATTCTTTAATTTTGAAAATGTACTTTATTGAACTTTTGTAACGGAACAGTTTTTATGACCTACCATATAGACTTTGTTTCTAAGTTTTGGATTAAGCGAAAGCTGCTCTCATTAAGTTTCCATATGAAATTAAGCGTAACTGGCTCGAGAATTTAAAGGTTACTTTAGAGAAAAAAAAGGTGAAATATGGTCAAACAGACATCCCTACTAATATTATACATGTATTCTCATTTGTTTGTTACGCTTTAACGCAAAAATACTCAACCGAATATGAAACTTTGAACGCATACTTTTGGAGGTATTTGAAGCAACATGTTATTTTTATTTTTTAAATTTAGACTTTTTTTATTTTTGATCCCTAATACGTATTAAATGACTGAAATGCGAGCAAAGACTGATACAAGCTAGTACATAATATATATTTTACCTACATATATATGTTACCTACAGAAATACCTGTCGAGCGCTATTCGAACGTCACAAGCTCTTAGCTCTCTTTCCACATGGTTTCGAGAATTCTTTTCCAAATGGGTAAAATGAGCAGTCACGAGTACTTGTTCCTTTTGAAGGGAGGCATAGTCTTGGATAGATCAGAGCAGCCGGATAATCCTACGAGTTAGTTGTTTTTATTTAAATATTTTCTTTGTTTATTTTGTGACGATTAGTAGGTTCGATTCCCATTTATAGAAGATGACTTTTTTTCAATTTTCTTTTTTCTGGCAACTAGGACAAAGAGCGGCGTTGAGTAACGCTAATGAACACGCAATGTCTTGAAAAGGTGGAAAGCAGGGAACGGAGTAGTCTTAAAACTATTTTTCCGTGGTTTCTACGGCACCCTCTTCTATGTACGGTATAAGGTGTAAAAAAGAAAATAATTTCTTTTGTTTGATCTTGGTCTAGACGAAGAAAACATTAAAATACCAATAACATTATTCTTTTTGGTTTGTCATATTTTTATTATTTTTCTTAGTGAAGTAACAATCACTTTTTTTAGGTAGGTTGTAGGTAGGGTAGAAAAGAGTGTCGTGATATTCCATTTTCCAACCAATCTTGAGCATTTAATTTAAAATATTTTATATGTAGTCATACAACATACTCGTATATGATGGATATATTCCGTCTTTTATGTTGCCATTTTGCAGGAGAAGAAAAATATGTTTAATATTAAAAATTAAAAAACCATTTTTAATAAAGTAATACGCCGATATTAATGTTTTTTTTTTCTTTTTAACAGATTGGTTACCGGACGACTGCTGGGATAATATAACTGAATTGGACAAACTACCGGGTTTTCACGGTGTTATAGACAGCTTTGAGGTGTTTTCTAAGGAATGGCGGGAGTGGTACTTGCATCCTGAGCCTGAAAGTCAGCCCTTAATCGGTGAGTACACTTTATTTTGCATAATTGTATACATATATATTATATTTAGTCTAAGATGTCAGTTATATGATAATTTTTTAATAAAAATGCTGAACAAGTAATTTAATTGTACAGTAGACATACAAGTGAAATAAAAAAGCATATTTTTTTCTCTATGTAAACTTTGTTACATATGAAATGTCGTATATAAGTATCGTATGTTATGTAGTACATCCAAAACTTTTACTTGACATCATTATAAAATCATAAAAAATAAATAATACTGTCGTGGCGCAGAGGTGTAGCGTCTGCCTGTAAACGCGACGGTTTGTGGGTTCGATTTCCACTCGGGGAAAATGGATTTTGCTATTTCCATTTTCTTCGCTCTGGAAACTAGGCAGAGCGCGGCGTTGAGTTCCGCCACTCAACACGCAATGCCTCGCAAACGGCAAAAAGTGAAGACGGAGAAAGCAACTAAGCAACGGAGTATCTTAACACTATTTCCTGCAGTTCCCTCTGCCTACCCTGCCAAGTGCGAGATAAAGCGTGAAGCTAAAAAAATACTTTTATAAATTATTATTATTTATTTTTAAAAATATAATTTATGATCATAATAAATGTATATTTGTAGCTATTGCTTTTTAATCTATTTTTGAAAAAAAAAAGTATTTAAAATTAATAACAACTAATTGTAAGCAAAATAACTTTAGTTGTATATAAATATAAAAAAGCAAGAAAACAAATTTAATAGGTGACTGGAACGACATTTGCAATGAATTCCAACGTATACTATTCATTCGTTCGCTGCGAGTGGACCGCGTGTCGGCCTGTGTTACCACTTACATAGTGAACGTGCTGGGCCCGCGATACGTTGAACCGCCTGTACTTGATATTAGGGTTAGTTTGGTGTTGCTGTGTAAAAAATATAAAATAACACAAGGTTTTGTCTCCCTGCTCTGCATTCGGGATATATATATATATATATATATATATATATATATATATATATATATATATATATATATATATATATATATATATATATATATATATATATATATATATATATATATATATATATATATATATATATATATATATATATATATATATATATATATATATATATACATATATATATACATATATATATATATATATATATATATATATATATATATATATATATATATATATATATATATATATATATATATATATATATATATATATATATATATATATATATATATATATATATATATATCCCGAATAGCAGAGCAGGGAGACAGAACCTTGTGTTAAGAAACTCCGGCTCTTAATTTATGATGAATGAATGTTAATGTAGGTAGATATATTATAGGGTTTTCATTACCTTATCTTCTGTTTTCCTTAAAAATTGTACATATTATTTGTTGGGTGGCAGCCTTCAACGCTGGACCTTGATCTGTCATGGGTGACCTTTTTTACAATGTTCAATCCAAACTTGAGGAATGAGGAAGTAAATTATTTCAATTTCTCCACTTTACCATGACAGGGCGCAGCGTTGAGTGCTGCTATTTAAAATGGCAATTTTTTGGAGAATATAAAGAAGTGGAGAACAGAGTCTGTTGACATTGATTGTTCCTGCCTGCTCTATGTATATGCGGGATAAAGTCTAAAGTTACATCCAGTAATCACAAACATCTACATTATAAATAAAACTAAATATATACAGGGTGTGGATGTTACCGCGACCTTAATTTAAAGCATAGTATTAATTAGGCTTCATAAAATTGGTAAAATTATAAAACAAGTAAAATTTTCAAAAATAAAAAAATATTTTTTTCAAACAAAATAAATAATTAAATTATTGTTCCAAAATAAAACGCCATTTCTCAAGTATGACGCAAGCGTACACTATCCTATGAGAGCGGGAAAGAGATATATCCCTTACTCAGTAGGTTATTTTTTTGAATGAAAGGTGACAGTTTGACAACGTTCAATAGTATTTTCGTAGTACGTCATTAGTATTTAATGGTGTTTACCTCACGCGTTACACAGCACCTATAAATATCGTGAAATGGGAAAAATGATTCTGTACCTAAACTATATATTAATAATTATTAAATATTTTTTTGTATATAGCCTAGAAATATTTTCCCCTATAAGTAGTTTTTAACGGCGGTCGTGTCAGATGCACCCTTATATATCAAAATGAAATATTCGGTCTTCAGGCAGCTTGGGAAGAATCAACCTGGAAGACATCATTACTGTTTGTACTATCGCCGGGAGTTGATCCGACGTCGGCTTTGATACAATTAGCGACTGATGTCAAAATGTTCGATAAGTTCCAGTCACTTAGTTTGGGACAGGGACAAGCCCCTACCGCTGCTAAGTACATATATACATATACTTATAACTATGAATAAGTATATAGAAAACTAAAATAAAATATATAAAAAAAGAGAGGGACCGTCGTGGCGCAGAGGCGTAAGCGTCTACCTGTAAATGCAAAGGTTTGTCGGTTCGATTCCCACAAGGGGAAGATGGATTTTTCTATTTCCGTTGTCTTCGCTCTGGCAACTATGCAAAGCGCGGCGAGTTCCGTCACTAAACACACAATACTTCGAAAAAGGCGGAAAGCAGAGATTAATCAACGGAGTGTCTTAACACTAGGTAGGTAGGTAGATAGTAAATAATAAAATGGCATATCTCAGTTTGTGTGTAGTTATTTCAATAAAAGAAATAAATTAAAAGATTTTTAAGTTTTGAAATATTAAATAATTTTTAAGCTTCTTTGACCTTTGTAGTTGATAGAAGCTGCATTTAAACATAGGGGATTCTTAAACATTTATATAATTGTCTTTGTCATGGATTTTGATTTTGGACTTAAGAAAAATGAAAATAGCTTTTGCTCCTAAACCATTTACTATTTAATTGTTATCTACTAAGTTTATATATATTAAATTAGAAACCTATTTTTAGAATGCTAGCCCATGGTATGAAAGAAGGTGGTTGGGTCTTCTTAGCTAATTGTCATTTGGCTTGCGTTTGGTTGGGCGCTTTGAGGGGTTTGGACAATCCGAAAATACATCCAAGATTTAGGCTATGGCTGTCGTCTATGCCCGATGATAAGTTCCCATTGAATGTGCTGCAGAGATCTATAAAGATGACCACCGAACCGCCGCAGGTGAGGTTCATGGGGAATTTATACCATAGGGGGATAAAAGAAGACTTAAAGAATTTGGCACATATCAAATTTGAACGCAGCGGGACTCAAACCCGCGCCTTCTTATGAACCGTGCAAGCGCTCTCACCACCGTTCATCACGCTGCGTCGAAATTCTTATTATATATAAGATAAAAGAAATCATTTATAGTTAGTTTTCGTATTCATCTTTTCTTTTTATTGCCTTTTTTGTTATTTTGAGTGGAAGTATAATTGAAACTTGGATATGCTTTATACTTTATGAGGACCGTCGTGGCGCAGAGGTGTAGCGTCTGCCTGTAAACACAACGGTTTGTGGGTTCGATTCCCATGGGTGGAAGATGATTTTTTCTATTTTCATTTTCTTCGCTCTGGAAACTAGACAAAGCGCGGCGTTGTGTTACACCACTCAACACGCAATGCCTCGAAAAATGCGGAAAGCGCTAGCAGAGAAAGCAGGGATTAAGCAACTCCCTCTACCCTGCCATGTGTAGGATAAAGCGTAAAGGCATAAAAAGCTTTTTGTTTTTATTGTTATTTTGAGTGGAAGTATAACTTTTGATATAAGACTTGGATATGTTTTATACTTTATGTAAACGCTGCGGATTCTGGTGTCGATTCTCTCTAGGGGAAGATGGATTTTTTCATTTCTATTTTTTCGGCGTTGAGTTCCGCCACTCAACACGCAATGCCTCGAAAAGGCATAAAGCGGGGAAACGGAGTGTCTTAACACTAGGTTGCCACGGTTCCTGCGGGGCTCCCTCTGTTTATCCTTCTGAAGCAGTGTATATATGTTATAGTAGAAATACAAAATATTTTTTAAATAAAAATTACTTTTCTTTATTTATTATAATAATAAATTATATATAATACAGGGCCTAAAAGGTAATCTAGTGCGAATATTCGCCAACATAAACGAAGACAAGTTCGACGAAGCCACGCCCAAATACCGACGTTTGTTGTTTTGCGTATCGTTCTTCCATTGTTCCTTGATTGCTAGGAAACGATTCCGGCAATTGGGATATAACGCTGTATACAGTTTTAATGATTCTGATTTTGAGGTTAGTTTTTTTTTTGAGGTTGATGATTTATGTAATTTTGTTAGTTGCATACAATATAATATAATACTTAAAATCCAGTTTTCGTCTGAATGGCGGGAGATCCTACCTTAGTGTTGCCCGTAATTACCCCCCTTCCCCCCCTAAATTCGCAAGGTTTATTTATTTAATAGGCTTGTAGAATTATAAATATATAGGAAATAATTAAAGGCAAAAACATGAATATAAATAATAATATAACAAACAATAATGCACAGGTTTGAATCGTTATTGGTTTTTGGCTAAATTTCGACACTCTGCAATAACTTTCAGGTTTCTGAAAAAAAATTACTGATATTGTTTTTCTTTTTTCATTATATATATAAAGAAGAAAATAGCTTCAGCTTAGTTTGTTGCTTAAAAATTTTACTCCACTTCTCCACCAAACATTTCCAATATTTTACTGTTTTTTAATTATAGCTGTTATGATTTTTATTAACAATTTCCAACTGCAAGTCGTATCAGTTGATATTTCTTATAAACGAATTACGATAAATCATCAATTTCTTTTTCATGTCTACTTTTTTATTCTTTCTAGGTCTCTGACAATCTTCTAGCAAATTATCTAGAAGAATACGAGGAGGTGCCGTGGGACGCTCTGCGATATTTATTTGCGATTATAAATTACGGCGGCCATATCACCGATGATTGGGACAAGAGAGTTCTCATTGCGTATATAAATCAGTTCTTCTGTGAAGAAGCTCTTGATACGCCTTTTTATAGGTGATTTGTATTATTTATATGCTAAAGATGAATTTTAACGCTTCGGGATCTGAACCTGCGTCTATTGTGAACTTTGTAATCGTTTTTACCACTGAGCCATGCGTTCTTCATCTGCGTCGAAGTTCTTTTAGGCTTTATACAACTTATTTCGTTGTTAGTATCTCTGTAGGGAGATGTTTACAAATTTCCGCTAACCAGAGGTTATTACAAAGAACAATCGCTTGGCGAGAGAGAATTCTGTTTATATTAATTATTTTTATGATTTTTAAAAGGTTAATTCACACTGAGAAATCTCGCTGCCTTCAAATTTTTATATATTTTCTTTAAATATTTTTTCTATCCTCAGTGTGGATAAAATTTTAAAAACTATAAAAGTATGTAAATCTTTGTGATTTAGAAACTTTGGTTCTAGTAGAAAGACAAATAACAGCAATGTCTTGAATTTAAGCATTTGAGAAGTGAGGTGTCTTATCATAACATTTTAGCACAGTACGTGATTTTTTTGACCTTGCCTTTCGTCAGGCATTTTTGTTACCATAAAGATAAAAAAGTTAATTTTTTTTCAAAATCGTTGTTTATAAATGTCTATATTATGGGCTTTTGTAACCTACAAACATATTCTCACATTTTTTTATATTCATTATTTATCTTAAGAACCTACAATTTTTAGCGTATATAATCTCAAAATGATTTCCAGGTTATCCAGCATCCCCTCCTACCACATCCCCCGGGACGGTAGTTTGGAATCGTACCGCGACTTCCTAGATTTACTACCGGGATATGAACGCGCGGAGTCCGTCGGACAACACGCGTCCGCCGACGTAGCAACACTTGCACAGGTAGGGACAATATCCAAATATATTTCGTGTAAAATTTGTTATAGATTCAATTTTTTGCAGTAGAAATTACTTATTTTTATTTTTCGGCTCTTGAGACTGTAGTGGCACAGAGGCGTAGCGTCTGCCTATATACGCGACGGTTTATGGGATCGGTTCCCACGAGAAGAAGATAGATTTTTCATATCTTTTTGTTTCGTTCTGATAATAAGGCAAAGTGCGGCGTTGAGTTCCGCTACTCAATACGAAATGTCTCGAAAAAGGCGAAAAGCGGGGAACGGAGTATCTCAACACTAGGTTTCTGTGGAAATGTATTTTCATTTGGTTCTCTCTCAAATAAACATTTTGAACACAGCAAGATTTGACCCCGCGGCCTCTTGCAAGCCGTTCAAGCGCTCTGACCACTGAGCCATGCGTTCTTTATCCTTATTGTTTATACAACTTAAATTCCGCTGTGTTCAAAATTTTTATATGTTTTCTTTAAGTATGATAAAAATGCTTTAAAATTTCTGGGCCTTATATTTTTATCAGATAAAAGTTTGAATAATAATGTGTTTATTATAAAAGGATGCCAGAATAATGTGCTCGACGCTGTTCGCTCTGGCGTCTACTGGGGGTGGAGGCGGCGGGGGCGGAGAAGATCAGAAGGCCAGTGTTAAAACATTTAGCTTTAGTAGTTACATATTTAAATATTTAGGTTTAGTACTTTAGTATTTAAATTTAGTACTTTAGTATTTAATTAGCTAATTCACTTTTACCCGTGACTTTGTCAGCGTCATTATTTAGAAATTACTAAGATGACTTGTGCATGACATTCTGCTTTGACTGCGAGATAATTTTATTGATTATTATTTGTATTACTTACTATAGACACATAGTACATGCTTTCTGTTAGCTATTTTTTGTTTTTTTCTTTTTATAATTTTTTAATATTTTAGTGCTCCGGGCCCTAAAAGGAACCCAAAAGAACTCTAATAACTTCTTATAGCACAGAACAAAGATTCAATTTTTTTTTTAATATGTTAAAATTGTATGTTACAATGTTTCCGGTCAAATAATAATACTTCCTCAATAAAAGTAGTTGAAAATGTAGTGCCCCAACACTCACACTAGCTTCTACGTTTTTTAGTATATAATAAATCAAACGGTCTTATCAAAATAAAGGTGGACGAATTAGCAGCAGAAATGCTATCTAAGTTACCATACCACATCGACGTGGAGACGACCGAACGGATGATGGGACCTGAAATTGTGATGCCGATGTGTGTATCGCTTTTGCAGGAGATTGGATATTTTAACGTGTTAATATATAATATTGTTGCCGGATTGAAGGTTTGTTGTTTTTTTTTAATATATAACTTAAGTATTTGAGTATCTTTACTATGTACTATAAAATAAGGTCGCTTCCTGCTATTTGATTTTATGTATGAATAGAGCTTTAAAATTTCGCAAAGTTTTTTGATTTGGGTTCTTTTTAATACAAAGAAAGTACAGTACGGACTGTTCATAAAAGTGTGGATCTACACATAAACTAAACTAAAATATTGTTTTTTTAAATAATATTGTGTAACTTTCGTTAAAACATTTCTTAATTAAACTAAAATTAAGTGATCGTATGCAATGTAAGTAAATGTAAGATCAGGACAAACTAGTGCCTATAGTAATATACCAAATGGTTTTATAATTAGAAAATATATATAAAAAAGTAATAACTTAAACTAACTTTTAGTTTTGCAAGTAATATAGAGCAAAAGGACTAAATAAATATGCGCTAGATATGGTGTTGAAGACATAAGATGACATATATTTAATTTTTTTAGGAATTACGTCGTGCAATAGAAGGTTTAGTAGTGATGTCGGAAATGTTAGAGATTATGTACACTTGCATTTTTGAAGGCCGAGTGCCATCATTCTGGCAAAAAGGTAAATATGAATACACAAAATTTATTAAAGAAATATTAATTGGTTGCTTTTAAGCATATAAATATATTGGATATTGTGAATGTAAAAACGTCCTACTTTTTACGACTCCAAAGCTCCGAAGCTCCAAAGTTATTATTATTCTCCAAAGCTTGCCTCAAAGATATACACTTTAAGCCTTAAAGTCGTTTTATTATATGTGTAACCGTCTACATCCGTTCACGTTCGTTCTTACTAACGCCATAATGTTTTTAAAAAAATATTTTTAAATCTCTCTTTTCTTCTTTATTTGATATTGCACTCCTCTCCTCATGGAAATTGAACCCACATCCGTCCATTGCCTGCATATGGTATATTGGTGTACATGTTTATGTATATATTTTATTAGTATGTACTATTATATTTCCTGTGCATAATATTTATATTTATCAATAATCACACCCGCAACACTATCCTTCCTTCTTTGTCTGGAAGGGATAACGATATAACGATAGGGTCGCCTCTTGTACATTTTATTTAAATACCATTTCTGATCATCAAATTATATAGGTGTACAATAAAGATTACATCTATTAGTACAGTACAAACTATAGCGTACTTACTCGCTCGCAGCTCGACCCTCCTTGAAGCCTCTGGGCGCCTGGTGCCGCGAGCTGTCGCAGCGCGGCGCGCACCTCACGGCGTGGGCGGGCGCGCCGCGCTCCCCGCCCACGCTGTGCTGGCTGCCCGCCCTAGTCGCGCCCACCGGCTTCCTCACCGCTGTTATGCAGGTAGTTTTTAGTACTGGGAAGTGGGTAGTGTAGATTTGGCGTGGTGATACGTTGGTAATTTTAGTTGTGGGGTAGTATAGCTATGTATAGCCTTTGTGGCCTTAGTTACCGGGTAGTGTAAGTTTGAAACAGATGGAAAGTTTCGAAAAAAGTTATATGTATATTCAATTGTTTTAAATAATATAATAATATACACAGGAAAACAATGTATAGTTGTTAAATAGTTGACTTTTTAAATATATATAAAATATAAAGTTATCAAAATCGTATGTTACTTATGTACTTATTATATGTTGAAAAGTAAAAAATGTGGCAGTTATCGTAGTTTATAAAAATCATGTAAATATAAAAGCCTTTGTTATGTATTTTTTTTTAATATGGTTAGTAAAGCTAGATGTCAACTTAATATATTGAAATCAAACTTTAATAATGAATTCAGAACAGAACAAATCTATTATAAATTATTCGAATATAAAATATTTTTCGAAAATAATATTTTTCCTATATTAAAATAATCATCGACATATAATTTAATATAAAATCAACTTATTTCGAATTTCACATTTAAATGTTCAATTCTTCCAATCTACTTCTCAATCTTCTCCAGACAACAGCTCGTGGAGAAGGTTGGCCGATAGACACACTGTGCTGGGAGTTCAACGTGATGCCTTTAGAGGAGAGCGGCTTCGTACGCCCGCCTCGAGATGGCGGTGTTTATATCAGGCTTGTTACTTTATAATGATTTATTTTCTGTGTGTTTCTTGAAAAAAAAATATTTATATATATTGGCCAATATATTACGAGGACCGTCGTGGCGCAGAGCTGTAGCGTCTGCTAGTAAACGCGACGGTTTGTGGGTTCGATTCCCATGAGGGTAAGATGGATTTTCTTATTTCCATTCTCCTTCGCTCTGGGAACTAGGCAAAGCGCAGCGTTGAGTTCCGCCACTCAACAAGATAACTCCATATGCCCCAATAAAAGAGCGGTAATAAGTACTGCCACTTGTGAAAAGCGTACAATATTATCTTAATACAATAAACTATGAACAACTTGTTATAGAATTTACTTTGATTGTAATGTCTTTCATAATTTTACTCTCCATAAAATAACTGACTAAATAAATAATAAAAATTTAATCCCATTCTTCATAAAATAGCTAACTAATTAACTAATTAAATAACAATAATAATAAGTAATAATAACATAAAATAAGTAAATATATAATAGAAATTTGTAAATAAATATATAACTTTGCTCTTTAAAATATACTTTTAGGGGTTTATATCTAGAAGGAGCTAGTTGGTTCCGCAAAGACGGTCATCTACAGGAACCCCTGCCGATGCAACTTGTATTTCCAATGACTCCCATTCATTTTAAACCGGTCAGAGCGACTGGGAGACGAGTTAAAAGTAAATACGAGTGCATTTAATAATATTATCGTAGCACTTTAAGCTCTGCTTCCGGCACGTAATATACAAATGACAGAGAACGGAGTACTTTGACACTATATTATCCGTTTTCGGCTACATAGGAATGCGATAGCCATATAAATGAAAATTTAGCCATATAAATAAGCTATCACTGATGTAAATGAGTTCGAATTCAATCAGAGGTGCTAATAGATTGACTAAAAGTAAAGCTTATAATATTATGGACATTAAAACTTTAATCAGAAACATATTTAATAAAAATAGCATTCTACCTCGCCAAACGATTACAATCTTTGGGTAGATAATTTCTATTTTCTTCCAGTGTGGATTAATACTTTGAAATCCTAGAAATATTTAGTAAAAATAACATATGGGATTGATGCATTCAGTCTTTTATAGGTTTTCTATGAGTATTCAATGTTTTTACTACTATACACTTATTGTAAGTGTAGCAATGAGACCGCTTACAATAAGCTATATATAACGCAAAATCTTGTTTCTATAAACCTAAAGCTGTAAAAATTATATACAAACCCTACTATTTGTATACAATTGTCCATTATTTAAAAATAGGTACTAATATAGTATTAATATAACAGATCGATACGTCTGTCCGTGTTACTACTATCCCTTACGTATGGGCGCTTTTGTTGTGGCAGTCGATCTCCACTCTGGGAAGGAGACTTCAGACTTTTGGGTGAAACGAGGCACTGCTCTCCTTTGCACTTTGGCTACTTAATATATTAATATATAATCTGTTACTTTTTTTTTTGAGAAATGGGCTAATGTGAACGTTAGCTCTTAGACTATTTGCTTTCATTGTTCTTAATTAAGTTATATATTAACGTGATTTTAGTTTTATTGTGAATTTCTTGAAATATATATTTGAAATGTTTGGCAATGTTTTATTATTCGGTATAAAATGTTGTACAACGGAAATTGAATTTGTGTTTGTCTATCTGTGCACTATGTTGAGCGAATTCATTAATACAGGGTGTGGATGTTATCACGACCTACATTTAAAGCATAGTATTAACTAGCCTTCATAAACTTGGTAAAATTATAAAACAAGTAAAATTTTCAAATATAAAAAAATATATATTCAAACAAAATAAATAATTAAATTATTGTTCCAAAATAAAACACCATTTCTCAAGTACGACGCAAGCGTACACTATCCTGTGAGTGTGGGAAAGAGATATATCCCTTTGTCATTACCTTATTTTTTTAAATGAAAGGTGATAGATTGACAACGTTCGGTAGTATTTTTGTAGTACGAGGTCTATACGTCAATCGTATTTAATTAATGACTACCTCATGCGTAACACAGCACGTATATATACTGTGAAATGGGAAAAAATGTAAGTATAAGTAGTTTTGATAACGGCCGCTGCGTCAGATACACCCTGTATATGTATTTTTTTTGGTAATTCACATTTTGCCATTTCTATCTGGAAAGAAAACCTATCACCAACATATCACTATATAAGTAGACGTAGTCTGAGTCCGGGACACCCTTCTTTTTTTATTTTTTTAAAATCTTTTCCCAGGCGAAGGTATTCCATGAAGACTTAAAAAAGAAGGTTACGTTAAGTTACTGTTAGGTTAGATTAATCTGTTCTCCATTCAATATCCAGTTCCAAATTTTCTTCTCTGGTAAGGCAAAGTTGAGTTTTACCACTCGATACGCAATACCTACTAATACTAAACTCGTTGCAAGACGTAATAAAAAAACAAGCTTATCCTCGGCTTTTTAGGCCAAATATGAATTTTTAGGTTAATGGTAATTAAATCAAAGAGAACTTTTTACATAATATTTATTTACAACTTATAATATTACACTTATAAGTAGGTGTGAAATAAATGTTGTTATTAAATTTAATACATTATTATGATATAGTTAGATAAATATTAGTATAGATAAATATTAGAACAGATCTTCTGGTGTTAAAAAAATATATGGCACTGTATAGAAGAAAAATCTTATTATAGTTTAGGAGGTGGTGTTCAAAATGTGGATTATTTGAATGGGGATTTAGTAGTATAATAGTAATATATGTAATTTGTTTGGCTGGATACGCTAAACTCAGGAGCTACTGCTCCGAATTGGTTATTTGTTGTTACGTTATTATTGTTACTCATTACGTCAATTGTTTCAATCTAATTTAGTGTTTCTTGTTACCATAGACCTATATAAAATTAAAAAATTATGAACTGACACATTGAATTACATATGTAAATATTTTTCTACAATACATATATTTTAGTTTTAGTCTAGTCTGACTCTTAAAATCTATATTACCATACAAATTAAAATTCAATACATATATAGTGTTATATTTATGTATATGCATACATTTACGATTATCTCACACCCTGTAGTTTCTTAGAAACTATTCAATCTTGCGCTGAACAGATATATATTGCGGCTTATTGGATATTTTTATTTATTTGCATAAATTTTCTCGTTAACTTTCGGTACACTTAGCTATCAGTCTATGTCTTACAATTAGTTCTTTTTAAATAACCTGTCAATTGCTTCGAATAGCTGTACTCCATACTAATTGACTAAATTGATGTAAAATATTTAAGAAATTGGATCAATCATTGATTTTGACTTTAGTTATTCAAGCACCGAGTGGCACAAAATTTGTAGACTAATATTACTTTGAATACTATCAAGCTCTGTGGCTGTATCTTCTAGAGTGGAAATCTCCTTTTGACTCTTCTGTATGGACATCTTCCCGTACTTCTATCGTAAACGCCATATTCACAGCTCGGAGGATTGCAATCGCCTTGGTCTAAGCACACTCTGTCTCTCAAACCGAAGTGTTCTTTGCCCCTAGCTAATGATAAGCAATCACGTTTTCTGGTGACATCCGGCCAGTCGCAAACGCATGAGCAAATGCCTTCTTTGATGCGATTTCGGAAAAGCGTTGGACATGTGCACCTAAAATTTTAGAACAGTGATTAAAATATGTGTTTCTAACAAATGCCTATAGAAAACATATAAACAGTTGAACGCTTTTTGAACGCAGCGGGATTTGAACCCCTGCCCTCTTGAGAACCATGCAAGAGGGCAGATGTTCAATTCCCGCTGCGTTTCCAAATTTTTATATGTTTTCTTTATGTATTTTTCTATCCTCAGTGTGGATTAACACTTTAAAAAATCATTAAAAATGTTACAAGAGCTTTTTAACTAAGGCTTACAATTAAAAGCATATCCTTTTATATGACATATGTACATAAAAGTAGCATTTTGAGAATAATGTGTGATATTATAATATATAAGGATAAGGTGGAAAGCGGGGACGTAGAAAGCAGGGACTAAGCAACGGAGTGTCTTAACACTAGGTTCATAAAGTTCCTGCAGTTCCCTCTGCCTATTCTGCAACAAACGGGATAAAGCGTGAAGCTAAAAAATATATAAAAGCCAACACTACCTTCTCAATTGTGGAGGTGAAGTTTGCTCATCATCTAAAATAGGCTCCTCAGTGGGGGCTCTCCTATTCTCTATTCTCTCCTCTTTCCTCTCCTCTCGCCTCTCATCCCGATGTTCAATCCTTGTTCTAGTAGTACTTTGTAATGTATCACGTGACACACACGCACAACGTGTGTGATTGAAGAAAAGGATTCTAGCTGCAGTCAAATTCTTGTCCGGTCGATTTAGCTGAAATATACAGATCGGAATAATGATTATTATCAGTAAGTAGCTAATATATATATATATATATATATATATATATATATATATATATATATATATATATATATATATATATATATATATATATATATATATATATATATATATATATATATATATATATATATATATATATATATATATATATATATATATATATATATATATATATACATACATACATACATACATACATACATACATACATACATATGTGATTTGCTTTAATAAAATATAAATAGGAAGTGTTTGAAATTTTATGATTTTTTTAATATATATTCGGCGAAAACACGATAAATGCTCTGATGGTAAATGCTCGCTGATTATTTACAAGTAAAAAGGTTTTATTTTACACTGCTCTTGCATGTAGCAGGATTTGGAGATTGTTTTCTTCGTTCTCCTCTCTCCGCAAATTTTGATTAAGTTCTCTAAGTTTATATAATTTATTTTAAGTATACTTATAGTTTATATTAAGTAACATATGTGTTCAAGACCGTCATGACGCAGAGGCGTAGCGTCTGCCTGTAAACGCCACGGTTTGTGGATTCAATTCCCTCTCGGGTAAGATGGATTTTTTATTTCCATTTTTTTGCTCTGGGATTTAGGGAAAGCGCGGCGTTGAGTTCCGTTACTCTGTCTGAGTGTCTTAACACTAAGTTCCCACGGTTCTTGCGGTTGCCTCTGCCTACCCTGCTATGAGCGGGATAAAGCGTGAAAACACAAAAAGGGATATATAGAACTAGTGAAACTAACCAAAAACGGTATAGTAACATATTTCCCGTCGACCGGCGCACACACTTCCGCCTCGTCGTAACAGCATCCGGCGTCTGGAGCGCACCGGTGTAGTTGCACGCACGGTGGCATGTACCTGAAATTGTTTTAAACTATAATTAGAAGCTTTACAATATGTAAGGAACTTTTTAAGAGAATAATTAAAGCCTTCAATTTTAAGGTTCTTAGCGAGTTTTCTTTTTATACTTTTGTTTTATTTTAACGTTATATGAATATTGTTTCCAATAAATGAAATGTGTTGACATTTCGATTTTGTATAATGCTCTCACAGCAATGGAGATTTAATAGATAGATTAAATTTTTGGCAAATTAAAAGAAAGAAAAGAAAAAAAAATAGAAAATGTCTCGCTGAGTTTCTTGCGCCAGTTCTTCTCAGGTCTGAGACATTAACTTTAGCGAACCGGTGGTAGTGTTTTTGACGTTCAAAAAATGAATCATGTATTCTTATTTTGAATAAAATTATTTGACTTTGACTTTAGATTTGTAGTGTAAATAGTTGAAATACTCATACAGTGCGGCTTATTTCTTGCAATATATGTCTAATATAATTATGTAGAACAACCTCAAAATAATAAAACTCATTAGATAATTCAATATTTATAGTGAATTAATTGATATAATTTATAATTTTGTAACTGCACAATATTATAATATTCTTTGTATATGTATTATGTTGAAGTCATATACATATATTTCTAGATATATAAAAGAAATTATGCAACATTCACTACTTAAATACTTTCACTCTAGTATAACAATGTTGTAACGTCGTCGTAACATTTTGAAAGTTGGTACTTAATGTTTAAATAAACATTGTATTGTTTTGTTAAGGAAAAGTCACTTTTGGCGCGTTATCATCTCAAAGTACTTAGTGGTTATCTCTAAAGTTAAATTGTGTACTAACATACTCACTCTACTATTAGATAGTGCACAGTATTTAAGATCAAAAAGCACTTTATATATGAAGTTTTTTTATGTTTTTGAGAAACATATAAAACATAATATGCTCTTCGTGTACAATATAATAATGCTTTCAGAGTGCTGATAGGATTACCCCGCTTTTGCAGCGTATCCACACCATAATGCGAAAGACATGTGGATCCCTAGTGCGTAAACTGTGGGGTAGTGCTAACAGCATTCTCGGAATGATTTCGAGCAGGCTAGACTGCACATACGTGGATCATTGCTGCACCATTTCTAGTGGAATGGCGCGGCAATGAATTACGTAGTTACAGACATGTTTTTTTTAATTTTAAGCTACTAACATAGAAACTGAGTCCGTAATACTAACAAATTGAGTCATGGTTACTTTTAGTAAAAAAAATATTATTATTATTATTATATATTTGAAATAAAATAGCAACTTAGCTAACTTTAATTTACTAATTTGTTGTACATACTGGTTACTTGTATACATATAGATGAGCTTATTATTGTTGTATATTATTATATTTATATATGATAAAAACTAATGTTTATATATACTTAAGTTACAATAAGAGTAATAAAATAAGAAAATGTGAAAATAACCAAAATTTTTATTAAAAATAATTAGCTCCTGTTAAGTAATTGGGAATCCTATGAAAAACTTACACAGTATCAGCAGCTGGGGCCAGTTTCCTAACGAAGAACCATCTGGGCTGTGGTATCAGGCATTTACCAGATTTAACGACACTCGCGACGTTGGCGACGGCGCCTTTGCGAAGTAGGCTTCTTTCTTCTGGTGTTGCGTGAGCTGGAAACGTGAGAATATTTTACCTTCATAAATGTTAATTTAGAATTAATATATAGGATGGTCTACAAAAAAAAAGCACTGGATTTTTAGCTTGTATAAACCCTGTGTCAAGAACTAAATTTACCGGTAAGAACTATAACTATAGTATATTATGCTGGTCGTCACTGAACTCATAAAATATAAGCTGCTGACGACAGTCAGATTTTATGATTAAAATATGGATATATGTCGGAGTATATACCTATAGATATTTTGATCCAGATAGGAAACGATTTTAGACTGATAGATTACTGAAAGAAAAAAAGTCAAAATAATACACTAACAAACATTATAATAATACACTAGTGGTTTACCCGGGCACATTGGGATTGTATATTTAAATTGGTTATTTTTAAATCAATTATCAAAAATTGGTTTTGTTTTACACAAATCTCTTTTTTCAATATTTTTCAAACAGTGAAATAAATTCTAGGTCAAAAACACGCCTTTCTAAGTGTGCGCAATTAAATCGCTTCCATATATAATATATATAGATTTTCCATTTTACAATTACACATTTTATAATATTGGATTATATTTAGGATACTCTATTGAAAGAATAAATTAACCAAAAACATAAAACTCAATTAGTTTTTGTTGAGTGTCCTAGGACATTTAAGACGTCATCGTAGCATATTGGGGTAGCACAATTCTTGCAAGTCATGAACACGTTTAATCCAATTAGAAAAAAAAAACAAAATGCATAGTATTCTGAAAGTTGTTTATTTTGGACAAAAGGAAAAAAAACGCACATATTTATACTTACAATCATCCAAAATCCTCGGTCTCTCATTAGTAGCGGCGATGGGATCAACAGCTGACACTATGGTATGTCTATACCCATCTAGTCTTGTGAACGCTGAAGGAGTAACGCCCAGAGCAGGTCTACTTGTGGAACTGATGTCATCTTCTATGGGATCCCATTCCTCGCCGTCGTCATTTGCGTAGTCGACTCCGATATCGGCATCATCCTAGAGTATGATAACAATAACTTTATTCCTTTTAAAATAAGTTATGACAACTTTTCTTATAAATATAAAGTTTAGACGCAAATTAATAATGATACATTTTAGGAGTTTTCAAATAAAAATTACACTCTGTGTTTTAATTTTTCTGTATCTTGTTTATATTAAAATAGAACTATATCGAAAGCCAAAATGCAATATTGCCATATAGTTTTGTCTATGCGCCTGTCAGTTTTTAACGACACTGATATTACCTGATATTAATGCCTAATACAAATAAGTTGAAGATCGATGTGGCGTAAACGCGGCGTAAACCTGTAAACGCCGTGGTTTATGGGTTCAATTCTCACTCGATGGATTTTTCATTGTCATTTACTTCTCTCTGCCTTCTCTCTGCCTACTCTGCTATAAGCGGAATAAAATATGAAACAAAAAAAATCCTAACAGGAACATAATAAATAATGCTTCATTCAATCACACATCACTTTCATAACTTCGAACATCAAATACATTCATTATAATAATAATTTATTATTTATGTTCAATAGTAAAAGCTTTATTCATAAACCTTTTAACTTCAAATCATAAAATATTTATGGCTAAACTAAACGAATTAAATTGGTAACATTAGTTACATATATATACCCATATATATATATATATATATATATATATATATATATATATATATATATATATATATATATATATATATATATATATATATATATATATATATATATATATATATATATATATATATATATATATATATATATATATATATATATATATATATATATATATATATATATATATATATATATATATATATATATATATATATATATATATATATATATATATATATATATATATATATATATATATATATATATATATATATATATATATATATATATATATATATATATATATATATATATATATATATATATATATATATATATATATATATATATATATATATATATATATATATATATATATATATATATATATATATATATATATATATATATACATATATATACCCATATATATATATAACTAACATGATTAACCCTACTTAGCCGAGCGAGTAGCAACATGCACTCTACAGTACACTCTGCAGGCCAATTTTAAAACAATTCCATGTATGGCCCCTTCAGGAGCGGCCCAAGAATAGAAATTACACACGTCTGTTTCTTTTCATAACGATTGATTTTATTGCCTCCAAGGTGTATGTATAATTAGGCATTTCCGCTTAAACCGTTTTGGAATTCAATCAGGTGTGGACTTTTTTACTTACTATATACTTACTGGTTGTAAGGCAAAGTTATCGCTTTTAAAAAGTTAAGTAAGTATTTTTTTCATGGTACTTAAAAGCTTAAGGAGATTTTTTAAATTCTATATCATAGTTTAAGTTCGTAAATAAAGCTCATTATTTTATTTAAGAATAATTAAATAGCATGAAGCTGTCTAGCATATTAACAGATTATGATAAAAAAAAAGATGGAGAAGACTTAATAGTATAATATTCTTCTTTTTTTATTTATCTATGGCGTGTCATTTGTTATTCTTTGCAATAAACACTTCTTCTTTCGTCTAATAAAATATTGAGGTCGTCGTAGCGCAGCGACGTATAACAGCTTTAGACACGTCGGTTATAACTTCGATTTTCAACTGTGGTAATATTTTTTCATTTTCCCAGTAATTAAACAGAGTGCAGACTTGAGTTCAGCTAATATCTAGTATATTGGCAATTGCGCGGAAAGTGGAGAACGAAGTGCCTTTACAATATGTTCTCAACACCTTTTGAACTGTATGCGGTGACTATTGTCATTGCTTTATTTGTTATAAAATAGACGATGAAGTAATTTATAACAGAGTTTTCTTTGACTACATGGCTATTGTAATATCTGAAAAGTGGGGATTTTCCTAACCGTATTAATAAAGCAGAATGGCTTTACTAATTGGTGGTAGCGACAAGTACATTCGGCGATTTAAAAGTACTTGATATGGAATTTTTTAATGAATATTTAATTAGAATCGAGTTGAAACATATTTTATAACAGAATAAAGTAAATATAAAAAAAGAGTTACACCAATTTTCATATGATTTATAGTAATAAGAAAACAAAATAATTACAAGCAAAAAGGTTATGGACCAAGTTTCTATAGTGAGAGAGTGTTAAAATAAAAAGTCAAATATTAAATCAATATTGTACAGATTAAAAATAATTTTATAACACATTGATATAAAAGATCAAAATCTATTAAATCATTGCCAGCAATATGTAAAAGATGCCATAGCTAGCTAGTTTTGGGGTCAAAAGGAAAGTGAAAACGTTTTACCGGTTAACTGGAAAGGTTATCGCTACACTATATATATGTACATATGCATCAAGTCTTTCTGTTTTTCTGTACTAAGAATAAGCTTTGTGTTGCCACGTTTGAGTGAATACTTGCTAAAATTTTCGATTTATATGCTTGTTTTGTGCTGGTCTCAAATCGCTGGCTTGGTTGAATTGCGTTTTGTAATGTAGTAGTTTAGATAACAACACTTAAATACCGTACTACAAGTAATTGTATAAAACATAAATAATAGAAAGTTAATAATAATATGCTTCTCAGAAAACTTGAATGCATCGTAGTTAAATTAATTGTAAAATAAGCTTTTAAGAATGTACAATGTAGGCACAATACATTAAACACACACACACACACATATATATACATATATATATATATATATATATATATATATATATATATATATATATATATATATATATATATATATATATATATATATATATATATATATATATATATATATATATATATATATATATATATATATATATATATATATATATATATATATATATATATATATATATATATATATATATATATATATATATATATATATATATATATATATATATATATATATATATATATATATATATATATATTTTTTGATAATTTTTTTAAAACTTATAAAAATGAATTCTAACAGTGTTTGTTTGTAAACGCAGTAGTTCTTGGTTCGATTCCAATTCAGAAAATAAAATAACATTTTGCCGTTTCTGCAAGGCAAAGCCTGGCGTTAAATTACGCAACTTAACGCCAAAGAAAAGGAATATTGCAAAGATATTTACTATATATTGGTCTCCACATGAGAAAAATTATCCACTAGGATCTCTTTACATATAATGGCGTGATAACAAAGCGTCAAAGTGATAAAAAAACAGTGGCGCATCACTATTTTCTCTTTACTTTTTACACAAATGCCAGTGAAGTGTCTATTTAATTTTAACTATTATTTTTAGCTAACGTTCATTCCGTGCGAACTATTGCAAAGTATAAAACGAAACATCTAACAAATTATCTATTTAAGTACATTCAATAGCTACCTCTGTCAATAAATCCTGGGCTGTACAATGACACGTTTTTGCACTGTAGTGGTCAACTATTTTCTTGGTTTGTTTTGAAGAAACATGTAGAGATATATAACATATAAAAACATTTTACTCTTTTTTTTAGCTTCACGCTTTATCCCGCATTTTACAGGGTAGGCAGAGGGAACTGCAGGAACCGTAGGAACCTAGTGCTAAGACACTCCGTTGCTTAGTCCCTGCTTTCTTCGTCCCCGCTTTTCGCCTTTTTCAAGGCATTGCGTGTTAAGTGAGGGAACTGAACGCCGCTTTTTGCCTAGTTGCCAAAGCGAAGAAATTGGAAATAGAAAAATCCATCTGCCCCGACTGGGAATCGAACCCAGAAAACATCGCATTACAGCAGACGTTGCGCCTCTACTCAAAATACATATAAAGATATATAACATAAAGATAGAAATGTGTGGTCAATCAAAAGAACAAATAAAACAAATCATTGTCGTTCCCACAATGAGGAATAAGGTGACAAAACCGGTTAGAATAAGAACCTTTGTCGATAAACCGCAAATAAATGTACCATCTGTAAGGAGAGTATTAAAGTTTATACTAGGCTATACATTCCAATCTATTTGAGATATAAGTATATATAAGATAGCATATATATATATATATATATATATATATATATATATATATATATATATATATATATATATATATATATATATATATATATATATATATATATATATATATATATATATATATATATATATATATATATATATATATATATATATATATATATATATATATATATATATATATATATATATATATATATATATATATATATATATATATATATATTATATATATATATATATATATATATATATATATATATATATATATATATATATATATATATATATATATATATATATATATATATATATATATATATATATATATATATATATATATATATATATATATATATACGAGGTGTGTTCAAAAAGTATCGCGAATTTTGTGTTTTTTTCAAAAATTATTTATTTATTCATGAATATCTATTTTGTCCCCTTCAAAGTAATCCCCATGAGATATTATACACTTGTGCCAACGGTTTTTCCAATCTTCGAAGCACTTCAAAAAATCATTTTTTTTTATCTTGTTCAGCTCCTCCTTCGATGCCGTCTTTATCTCGTCAAGTGTAGCATAACGTCGTCCTTTCATGGGCCTCTTCAGTTTAGGGAACAAGAAAAAGTCACAGGGGGCCAGATCTGGGGAATACGGTGGCTGCGGCATCATTAGTGTGTTGTTTTTGGCCAAAAAGTCGCGCACAAGCAACGATGTGTGAGCAGGGGCGTTATCGTGGTGCAAAAGCCAATTTTTGTTCTTCCACAAAACCGGGCGTTTCTGGCGGATTGCTTCGCGCAAATTGCGCATAACATGCAGGTAATAAACCTTATTGACCGTTCTACCCTGTGGCAAGACCTCATGATGCACCACGCCCCTGCAATCGAAGAAAACTGTCAGCAAAACTTTCACATTCGACCGAACTTGGCGCGCTTTTTTCGGTCTTGGTTCGTGCGGCAGCTTCCATTGAGATGATTGAGCTTTGGTTTCCACGTCATAACCATAAACCCACGATTCGTCACCAGTTATGACCCTCTGGAGCAAATTTGGGTCGTCGCGGACAGAGTCCAACATCTCATTAGCAATGTTCATGCGATGCTGTTTTTGGTCGCAATTGAGCAATTTTGGTACGAATTTCGCGGCGACCCGTCTCATGCCCAAATCATTGATAAAAATCGAATGGCACGAGCCAATCGATATGTCTAGGTCCTCAGCAACTTCTCTAATGGTGATTCGACGATTGGCCAATACCATTTTCTCCACTTCATTAATTTTTTCGTCTGTTGTTGAAGTGCTCGGGCGTCCGGCACGCTCTTCGTCGTTCACATCTTCTCGGCCTTCTGAGAACATTTTGTACCACCGATAAACGTTGCTTCGGTCCAAGGTAGCTTCTCCGTATGCCACAGTCAACATTCGGAATGCATCCGCGCACTTAATTTCGTTTTTCACACAAAATTTGATACACGTTCTTTGATCCATTTTTTTGAATGGGTAAAAATCGAAGACGATCCAAAACACGTGCAAGCAAAGCAGCTGTCAACAATTAAGTGAACATTCCAAATGGCCGAGGTTGTCGGCATAAGTGAGAGACATGAGTACCAACATAACGCCACAAAAAAATTGAAATTCGAATATACGTAACCCGCGAAAATTCAAAATTCGCGATACTTTTTGAACACACCTCGTATAGCAAATAAACATAGATATATATAACGTTTTGCGGCTTCACTTATAGAAGATCTCAAATTTTCTCATAAAAACTTTATATACCTATATTAACTTATTATAGTTATTTTTTGTTGTGTGACATTGAAAATAATTTTAAGTTGTTTTTGTTTTACATGAGAGGATACTTTGCTTACATTTTCCGATAGAAGATGGTACTTATTTTTTAGCTTCACGCTTTATCCCACACATGGCAGGGTAGGCAGAGGGAACTGCAGGAACATACGAACCTAATGTTAAGACACTCCGTTGCTTGGTCCCTGCTTTCTCCGTCTCCGCATTCCGCCGTTTTCGAAGCATTGCAGGTTAAGTGGCGGAACTCAACGCCGCCCTAATTTTTCCAGGCCGAAGAAAATAGAAATAGGAAAATCTATCTTTACTGAGTGGGAATCGAACTCTCAAACTGTCGCGAACAAGCAGACACAACGCCTCTGCGCCACGACGATCGATCGATCTTAATATCTACATAAGATAGCTTATATATCTCTATAAAAGATAAGTGACCCGTTCGAGGCTTCACTCACTCTATAGAAGTTCTCAAATTTTCTCTTAAATATTTTGTAGTTAATATATAAGTTATTATACTTATAAGGTGTTTTGTCATACGAGTCTCTAACATAGCTGATTCAACAATTGATATTACAACAAAAATAATTATTTGACACTTCACGTTACCTTTTGTTTTACAAGAATAGATACTTTGCTTGCATCTATTTAAAATATAATCTCAATACACCACGCCTCATTTGTATGGAAAATATACAGCAAGGGAAATCGTATTAAGAAAAAGGAACAAATAATCTTATCTAATTAATAACACTAGTCTACAAGGAAAAGTATCCGAAATAATTTAAACTAATTTCTGCTTCTCTGTCCATGCAAAATTCGGATTGATAACTAAAATTCATTTATTAGTTTGAGTTTTTACGATAATCGTATCTTGTTTAATGGAACTACCCACATTTAACTTCATAATGTTTTGACATTTACATAGTCAGTTTGTATCAAATATTCGAAATATTGTAATTTAGTGATATTTTCTCTTAAATTAAGCGATATAGAAGTGTTAAAAGTAAAAAGTATAATACTATTTTTTAGCAAAATGTCTCGAAAATGTGTTAATAATCCCGACAATTTTTGTTATATCTGCGGTGAGGTGATATTTAATAAACAAAGGTGTTGTATATCGCCTTTAATAAAAAAAGCCTATTTTTACTACTTTAACGAGGACATCAAACACCAGGATAAAAGCTGGGTTCCACATTTCTGCTGTAATCCATGTGCTACAGGTTTGAGAAATTGGCTGAATGGCAAAAAAACATCATTTCGTTTTGCAGTGCCAATGCAGTAGCGCGAATCGACAAATCACGTAAGTGATTGTTATTTCTGCCTGACGACTCATGTATTTGGAAAAGGCAAGGGTGTTTCTAAAAAAAAGAAGAGTGCCATAACATATCCAAATATACCATCAGCTACTCGTCCTCTACCACACAGCGATCTTCATCCGATCCCGAAGCGTCCTCACATCGGTGACGACGAAGGTGAAATCAAGGGAAGTTCACCATCAATTTCGTCAATGTCAGAATACGAGGTACCTAGTACATCAACACAGCCACACAGGATAACACAAGCTGAATTAAATGATCTCGTAAGGGACTTAGAATTGCCAAAGAACAAAGCAGAACTTTTAGGTTCAAGATTGCAACAATGGAATCTTTTACAAAGTGGTGTAGTTATAACATCTTTCCGTAACAGACAAAAACATTTGATGCAATATTTTGAAATGGCTGAAACTTTAGTTTTTTGTAAAGACGTCCAGGGTTTGATGGGATCTCTTAACATTACATATAAACGGGAAGAATGGAGACTTTTTATAGACAGCTCTAAATTAAGTTTAAAAGCAGTATTGTTACATAACCAAAATATTTTACCATCGATCCCTATTGGTCATGCAGTCCATATGAAAGAATCTTATGATAACATGAAAACCCTTTTGCTGCAGATAAAATATAATGATCACCAATGGCAAATTTGCGGAGATTTAAAAGTCGTAGCTATTCTACTTGGACTACAATTAGGCTATACGAAATTTTGTTGCTTTCTTTGCGAATGGGACAGTCGTGACAGAAAGCAGCATTATACAAAAAAAGTGTGGCCTCATCGTCAGTCACTTCAGCCTGGGATGAAAAATGTTCAAAATAACCCTTTAGTTGACCCACAAAAAGTGTTACTTCCACCACTGCACATAAAACTAGGGCTTATGAAAAATTTCGTAAAAGCAATGAACAAAAATGGAACTGCTTTTCACTACCTTCGCCAGAAATTTCCAAGATTAAGTGAGGCTAAAATCAAAGAAGGTATATTCGTTGGTCCCCAAATAAGAAATTTATTAAAAGACGAACACTTCGACACTATTTTGGAAGGCAAAGAAAAAAAAGCCTGGGACAATTTTCGCCTCGTGACAAAAAACTTCTTGGGAAATAAGAAGAGCGACAACTACGCTGAACTTATTGAAAATATGTTGTCATCTTACCAAGAACTGGGTTATAATATGTCCCTGAAAATCCACTTTTTACATTCTCATTTGGACTTCTTTCCGGATAACTGTGGGGCCTTTAGCGATGAACATGGGGAGCGCTTCCACCAGGACATTGCTAACATGGAAAAACGATATCAGGGCAAGTGGAACGTTTCAATGTTAGCGGATTACTGCTGGACTGTTCATCGAGATACTCCAGAAGCAGAGTACAAAAGGGCAGCGAAGAAACCACGTCGCAATTCTACTAATGAATAAAAAAAAATTTCTGTTATTTTTTCAAAAAACTTTAAAATTTTTTTTTTAAGAAATGGAAACTAATTAAAAAAATATAATTGTAATTTCGTATGCAGTATGTCAACATAAATAAAAAAAAATACACTAGAAAATACTTTTTCAAAATCAAAATTTGTATACTAGTGTAATCAATGGCAAAAAAGAGTGGGGTAGAGTAAGGTAGAGTCTATTCTGAGGCGCCTTTAAAGAATAGTTTATAGGGCCACGATATTTATATCGATTATTAACTTGTTTAAAATTTAGAAACAACTACCACCGACTAGGTGTTTGACAAAGCGTATAGGTAAAATACCCTCGTATTAAGAAATGTTACACTATCTTGACTTATTTTAAACTATTTTCCTCAACGTCCTAACGCCATTACCTGACCTTTGGCGTCCATTAGTTAACCATGTATACAATTGTTATACGCTTAATTATATTTACTGCCGATAACATCCGGATAAGTAACAGGATTTTCGGTATATTTATTTATATATACATTTATATTTTTGTATATCTAATCTTTATTTATTTAATAGAGGAATTTTTTAATTTTAAATAGTTAAACAGTTGAAGACATTGTGTAAAGCACTAAATAATTATATATAAAATATGTTCTTTTCATAAATAATGATGATAGTGTTGCGAAAACTCGACGCGTACCGGAGGTTGTGAATAAATAATTAAAATTGTAATTTCCGCTACAGTGCGGGTGCCTGTATAAGAGGTGGCACTGTTTGCTAAACATCTATTATTTTAAAACACACTTAAAAAAAGGAGAATATTTTTATGATTGAAGTGTCTAAAGTTGAGAAAATTAGCAACTTGCACTGTTTGCAGGAGGGCGCAGGTTCAAATCCCGCTGCGATTAATATTTTAATTTTTTTTCTTTAAGTATTTAATACATAAAAGAAATTAATTTTTTTTCGCTTCGGAATAGTTTTAGTTTTTTTCCCGCATATAGCAAGGGGAACGGAGAGTCTTAACACTAGTTAAGACACTCTGTTTTCCTCTTCCGATCTAAATGGCAGAACCCAACGATGCGACTTGCTATGGTTTGAGAGCAGGGAAACTGGAGTTGAACTAACAACCGTCAAGATTATAGTCACTCAGGGGCGCTGCGCCACGATGGACTTTTTGAGTAATTCGATTTTTTTATATAATTTTTTTATATATGTTGCAAGATAGGGTAATCTTGTGACTAGTAAATATATAGTATTTACTATGTTATTCTGTACTTCTACACAAGCATTAAGTGATATAAGACACAACGTGCAAATAGGGTTTGAATCGACACAAAAATTACAATTTATATAAAAACACTTTACACTTTAAAAGTTAAATCTGATTAGGCTGTTTTGAAAAAAAAGTAGATCTTATTTTTTGATAAATTAAAAAATATATACGTTCAAAAGCGGCAATTCCCCTTAACAAATTGAGGGAATTTGCATACAGATGCAAGTTGCCTTTAGCGGTGACGACAAGTGTATGCATACATGCATATATGCACACATAGCGCTACTACACAAAAACACGTTATGTCATAATTCTTCGAAGTAGATCCACAATTAGCAACTAAGAATTGATAAAAACATTGCATCTTACTCTTGTTTACTCAATTAATATTTTGTTATCTTAATTGTTTTATTTAAGTAAATAAATTATTTAATTTAATAATTGAAAATAAATATGAAGCTTAAATTTTAATCAAATGCTATGCATTTTGTTTTTGCAATATGTGTTTATGAATGTATGTTTTTTTTTTACTTCATTTTTGAGATGTTTTAAAGGTCTCACCTAGCAAGCTGTACCAATCAAAAATGAAGATATGTTTAATATAAAAAAAGGGACGTTAAGTTCTGTCACTCAGTGCACTATGCGCTGAAAAGCAAAAAACGGGTAACGGAGTGTCTGAACACTAGGTTCTTGTGCTTACTTTGCTATGTGCGTTATATAGTGTAAAAACATTCTGCAATTGAGCTAGAAAAGGTAATGTTTATGAGAAACGGAACTTTATTATTTTCTTTCAACTCGTTTTTTCTTAGCTTTACACTGTGCGTACATAAAGCTGGGTAGTGTCGTAACAGTAGGCTATTATGTAGAGACTAGCCAGAATAGTGTCTAATTTCTATATTTTAGGCAGGCTGAGAGAATTCCGCATGCATATTATTCTATGAAGTAGATAAAATGCTTGTTTCAAATATTATGGTTATATCCGATTCGATTGTGAATTCAATTCAAATTCAAATGTTTTAATTATTTTGCTTTATCAGTTTACCATTTACAATTAAAATACATATATTTTTACTCCAATTCTCGAAAGAAAATAATTATCTGAAACAAAATAACGATATATAAACGATTTCATTGGAAATAACTAACAATATATTACAACCAAAGAACCAATTCAGGCTAAAAGTGTGTCTGTCCAAAACATTTAAAACGCCACTTAAGCATATATGGAAAGATTTATTAGAAATTTCTATTGGAAATCCCGGCTAACGTGACCTTTCACCTTACACGTCATTCGATAAGGTCAATTGATGCGTTGCGATTGTGATATATACAAGCAATTATTGTACTCGAGTGTGTAATTTGTGTTAAATGATATACGAATGTATGAACTACTTACATATTTAAAAATTGTAACAGTATTATGTAAAACTAACTTTAAGCTGTGGTTTCTTTTGCGTGGCAAAATGGAAATACATCTACTAATAAACACTCTACAATAAAACCTCTATTATTATTACCTTATCCCGTTATATAAAGCTTTTCTCACCATGTGGTATATCGTTTTCTTCTAGTTTTATTAAGTTACTCGATGACTTCGAGCTATCCTGTTCCGATCCTGCTAGCTATCCCACTGCGTCACAATCGACTTCACTGTATTACATAACATTCTAGTCATAAGTGGGTAAGTACATATAGTAAATTATAGTACAAAAATTACACATCGTCTTTGTAATGTTTTGCCGCGTTTGTTTTGTGATAAATTAAAGATACGCGATTATCGCGACTTGGAAACTTGGGCGATGATGCTTAAGTTGGCGATTAAGATTTTTTCTATGATACCTTTAATATATATATATATATATATATAGGATGTTCTGATTTCAGATTTGTGTTCTTTTTAAGCTATAAAATATTATATTTAAGCTAATTTTTTACAAAGAAAATATTCTTTGAAATAATGTCATAATTACATGTTATCGAATCAAGACAGATTTCTAGTATAAATCCTAAATTATTATTTAAAAATCGAGCTATCTATGCTGAAAAAAGTTAACACACTTCGGTCTCCGTTTACCGTGTTTTGAGGCATAGCGTGTTAAGTGGCGGAACTCAACGCCGCACTTTGTTCCTAGAGCGAAAAATGCAAATTTTTCATTCTGCCTGAGAGTGATTCAAACCCACAACACGTCACGTTTACAGACAGCTCCTCAAATACCAATACAAAAAAAAAAAAACAATTTTAACCAGTACTTCTTGAGAGTGTTATTATAGGTAGTTTTCTACTACCTAATACTTTAAAAAAATTATGACGGTCAAACAAAATTAAATATTAGGCAAAAAATAAATATTATTTACATTTTTAATCCACATGTTGACATTTGACATACCGCCTTATCTAAACGATATAAGTTTTTGCACAATCTTAGCATTTGCTCTATACAAGAATTTCAATTAACCTAATTTTTTATTTCCATAATATGTACATTGTATCATTGTACATTGTATTTATCACATATTTAATAAAATAGTTAAAATATTGACAATGTTGTTTTTATAATTGTATATGGATTTTAAATTCTAATTTAATATATTATATATTTTTGTTAAAGCTAGTGTTAAGGCACTTCACTTCACTTCTTCACAAGACTTCGTGCCTTGCTTTCCGTCTTCTCTCGAGGCATTGCTTATTGATAGGCGGAACTCAACGCCGCGTTCGCCTAATTATCAAAGCAAGGAAAATAAAAATGATTAAATCCATTCTTCCCGAGTGGGAATCGTACCCACAAACTGTTGCGCTTACAGACAGACGCTATGCCTAAATCTACAATTTATTTCATAAAAAAATCATAATTTAAAGATTATGTCTGTAAATTTAAAAAAATACACATAAAATACGTGTATTTGAACTTTATTGTAAATTAATAAGTTTAAATTATAAATTAACCCTTTTTAAACTTTTAAACAATCACAAAAATAGCTTCTACATTTTTTTGCAGAAACCCAAACTCGTCCTATCCATATATTTTTAAATAACCTTGTTAAGCTTAGTCTTAAACTTATACATTACAGTATACTTACATATATCTACTCAACGAATTTACTATGACGCAATGAAGGTTATGAAAATATTAATATTTTATAACTTTCGTTACATTTAATGGGTACAAGCTATTAATATACGCTTATATTGAAACGGTTGAAAGGTCTTAAGTTTTAAATGTTTCTTGCATCCTGCATACTAGGTTCATAGCAGAGCAGAGGTTCTCTCTGTTACGAAACTTCCTACCTTCTTTGTACCTTTAATGTTTTCTAAATGGCGAAACTTTACGCCGCATTATTTATTTTATAAATTAAAAGAAACCAGCCCTAACCGTCTAAATACAATTGGATACTATGCTGCCAAGTAGCATTTTCTTACATTTTTTGTATTAACGAAGAAAAACGGTAACATCTCCATTCTATGAATGTAACAATTGTCATCTAGGACGAAGTGTAACGGATTGTATTATACGGATAGAATTTTTGAAATTTTACTCTCCAGTAGAGGTATTGTGGCAGCTTTTAAAATAAATTATTCATATATTTTTTTGGTTTTAATATGAAACATGAAGAAAGATCTCGTCAATATGTTATAGCATAAAAAAAGAATGATGCAAATGCAGATCAACTTATATTGAATAACAAACACACACACACACACATATATTAGCTTCACGCTTTATCCCGCACATGGCAGAGTAGGCAGAGGGAACTGCAGGGACCGTGGAAACCTAGTGTTAAGACACTCTGTCGCTTAGTCCCTGCTTTCACCGTCCCCGCTTTCCGCCGTTTTTGAGGCATTGCGTGTTGAGTGGCGGAACTCAACGCCGCGCTTTGCCTTGTTTTACCACAGCAAAGAAAATGGAAATAGAAAAATCCATCTTCCCCGACTGGGGATCGAACCCAGAAACCGTCGCATTACGGGCAGACGTTGCGCCTCTGCGCCACGACTGTCCTCAATATTTATTTTATACATACATTTCTAACCTTTGGCCAATATTACGTAATGCGTTGATTTTGTAAATAAATGTAATTGTGTTACGAATGCCAGATTAATCTTAACTTATCTTTGGTGATAAATTGCAACATGGAGATTAATTTGGGTAACACCATGTTTGTATACTAGCACTTTTCTATGACTCACTCATATATTAAAAAAAAGAAAATAAAATCACATCTGATGTCTATAATTTGTGACTATTAAAAAAGAATTTAAAAAAGATTTTAAAATAGTTTTCCTAAAAATACAGAATATTTCAAAGTTCACACTTATGTATATTTTGCAAAAAAAGCCTACCGTAAAGCGGGCGTAGCCGCGTGCAAAGCACTAGTGACACAATAAGATTGCAAGTTCTAATAAATTATTCAAACGACTTACTAATACAACTAAATGTATAGATAAAATTGTTGATAATGTCATTTCGTGTATAAGATTACGTTAACTATAATCAATTGAGTTTTAATAGTAGTCTAAATGTGGGTGCGGCTTTAACTTGCGCTTTCGTAAGCTCCAATTATGTAGCTTTGGAATAAGTACAATTGTAGCGAATAAATCAAAGTGAGTCAAGCTTTTATGTACTCTAAACTTGTGTATATATAATTAAATAATAGGAAAGTAGAAAGTGGAGTAAACACTGTATCTTAACTCTAATTAAGACGGAGAAAGCTAAGTTTTTTACCTCAATAGTGATGAAAAAAAAAACAATACCCTCAATATTGAAGTAATAATTTGAATTCTCATACAATTCTTGCGCGTACAAAATATTTTTAAAGAGGTATCACGCTTTTATCCCGCATATTGCGGGATAGGCAGAGGGAACTGCAGGAACCATATGAACTTAGTGTTAAGACACTCCGTTGCTTAGTCTCTGCTTTATCCGTCCACGTTTTCTGCCTTATTCGAGATATTGCGTGTTGAGTGGAGGAACTCAACACCGCGCTTTGCCTAGTTTCCAGAGCGTAGAAAATGGAAATAGAAAAATCCATCGTCCTCGAGTGGGAATCGAACCCTCAAACCGTTACGTTTACAAGCAGACGCTTACGCCTCTGCGCCACGACGGCCCTCACTTATATATTTGTAACAAATTAAAACACTTACTTAACATTTTTACGTTTTCACGGGCTAAGATAATCTCGTATCTATCATTACGTATAACCTTGTAACTATATTGCTTAGAGAAATAACTTGAGAAATAGATTTTCTTGTACATTGTAATTGTAGTGTGGAACGTGACTTAATCTATTAAAGTTATTGACTTAATTATGTACTATAATTTTTAAAACAGCCTTATTTGATATTTCATATATATTAGCAAAATAAGAAAAAAGAAATTAAAATAAAAGTATTTAAACCATAGAAAGTCGTTTTACTTTTGATTCTTTTTAAGGATTTTAAACATGTTTATAAAAATTAGTCACGAGTAAAAAACATATGTATGTTTAAATTATTTGAAGCAATGGTTACTGTTTAACAAATATGTTTTTACTAAGATTTTACAAGTATGGATAAATGTAAATAACAATTTTGTATGTCTGTCATATATATAATATCTACATATGACTACAGAGAATGTAGGTTACATCCGAAAACAAATAACGAAACAATTAAATTAAATATTAATATTTAATTTAATTGTTTCGTTATTTGTTTTCTAGAATAGAATAGAATAGAATTTACAACAACAAAAAATACAATAAGAGAGAACAAATAATTCCTGAGACAACGAAATAAAAGAAAATTTCGTTCGTTTTTTATATAGTTTCACGCTTTATCTCGCACATGGCAGGATAGGCAGAGGGAACCGCGCTTTTCACCTTGTGGCCAAACTCAATGCCGCGCTTTGCCTAGTTGAAAAGAAAATGAATAAAAGAAAATGAAATTGAAAAATTGCATTCGCCAAGTGGGAATCGAATCCACAAACCGTCGCGTTTAGGCGCAGACGCTAAGCCTCTGCGCCACGACGGTTTTTAAAAAAGTATATATTTAAATATAAAGCAATATAAATATACATAACTAAATATCTTATCCTTATATCATTTTTTTATTTACACAACTTATATCTACGATACGATAAAACCACATTAAACGCTAAGTGACGTTTCTGAGTGCCAATATGAAAGAGCTAGACTATAACAAAAAAAAATTAAAACGAACATGATATAAGATATTATAGAATGTTATAAATCTATCAGTTTGTGTATATAACACTCGTCTCGTAGTAATAAAAATAAATAAACGTTTCAGAACGACAGACACGCAAGTGTGCTTGCGTTTAGTTGTATTAATAACCGCAAAGCCGATGCGATGAATTCTTCTATAGTACATTTTATATAGTCAAGATATTATTTTAATATATTTTTTATTTCACGACTCTTTCACCATGTGGGGCTCTAGAAACAAAGATTTAGTCCAGCTTAATCCTTTTTTTTTCAGGAACTCAACAGTTTGCGGCTTGAACATTTTGATATATATATATGCTTAGATTGACTTTATTTTTTTTAGCTTCACGCTTTATCCCGCACATGGCAGGGTAGGCAGAGGGACATGCGGGAACTATTGGAACCTAGTGTTAAGACACTCTGTTTCTTAGTCTCTTCTTTCTCCGTCCCCGATTTCCGCCATTTTCGAGGCATTGCGTGTATTACAATATGTGAATTGTATTGAAATGAAATAATTCAATTTCTCGAATGGAAATTGAACTTACAACCGTCGCGTTTTCGTCATTGTATTGTTAACTAGTGAAAACCACATCAAAATCGATTGCGCAGATTCAAAAATATCACTGCAAAGCTTTACGTTAGACTTCGTTTCATTCTATGTAAAAGAAAAGATTTATAAGATCTTAGTCTTACTTAAGCGCATTACATAAGGCATTTCACTTATCCTTGGATAAATAGCCATAAGTCTTGTATTCTGTTCAGTAAGTAAGTGAGTAAGGCTACTTTGAATATTTTAAACTAAAACGTTCAGTAAACATTAGTATGCAAGCGCGCGTACAGTGGAGGGTATTATCACATCAAAGGAATTGGTAACGGGAAATTATTGTATTGAAAGCTAACGAAAAGGCCGCAAAAGGCAATATTTTATATTTAGTTGTAAAGATTGAAATGATAAAGGAAAAAGCCATCATATCTCACGTAAACGTGATTACATAACGGGAGGACGTTTATATATTATAAGGTTGAATAGAAGATCGTTAAAATGGCGATTTCTTCTTGCACATGAGTTCTTTGTTTAGTTTACTTTTTGAATTTATGTTGTATTTCTTTGTGTTCATTTTATTTACGTATGTAATAAAGAGTTTATTGTTATTATTTAATAACATTTGAATTACTTTCATAGCACTCAGAAAACACGCGACATCTTGAATTGAGACAATAATGAAAAATCGGAGGGCTTTAAAACGAGACTCCTCTACATATTTATGTATATATAAAGAAAAATATTTTAAAAATCGTTAAGCGGAAAGTTGACTAGCATTTTATACCTGCTAAATAATGTCTAAGTTACTAAATAAAAATACATAGTTTCATTATTATTTTAATTTTACATTACAAATGATGCTACACTTGTGCCATGTTCTAATCAAATCTAATCAACTATGTAGGCCCTGCGTCAACAACAGATACAATTCATTCAATAAATCCATTGACACTTAACAACTAGCCAAAGGTCTATGTTTACTGTCATTTATTTATTTATATATATTAAAAAAAAGAAAGGAGCCAGAATAGACCCTTGTGTGACTCCGATACTGGTTGAAGACCTACAAGGATAATAGTTTGGTTTACTTCTTCATTAAATGCTTGTGTTTAATTTGGTACTTTAATAATGTGATTGATTTAATATAAGATTTTTATAAAAGAGATTTATAAATTAAACGGAAGAAAGAATTAGGAGAATGATAACAATTACTTTTATTTTGAACAATTCAATCTCGAGGTCTCACTGCCACTCACTATATGAGTTTCATAAAATATTATTGTAAGTTTAAAATGTTCTTCATTCAAATATAGACTTCTTCTTCATTTGAACCATCGATTTAACATAAAATTTCAATCGGTAAATTTAGAGCATGTATGAAGAGTCCAATGATGGACTGGATGAAGCGAAGGAGGTATGCAGGGACCGCAGCGTTTGGCGCTCCGTTCTTCCTCCTCTGTGACTACCCCGCTAGGGATAGAGCGTGAAGATATGTACAGATGTATGAGAATTTACTAACATTTCTAATTTCATGTTTAATTTCTACAGGTAAGCTACTAAAATAAATTTGATAGTTAATGAATGTTCTTCACTATTCGATGATCGTTTCGATCGCAAATTTTGGCAGCGTTCGATATTTGGCACTTCGACCAACCGCCTCGTAAAAGATAACATAAAGCGGCGTCTACCAAATATATCGTATTTTAATATTATTGACATGTATAATAAAGAAATAATATATTTCTTTATAATATTATGTGCTTTTTAAAATGTCAATATTGTGACCAAAATTGAATTTTTTTACATAATATTAAATCTAATAGTTAATCCTGATAATGATGAAACATATTAAATATATATATATATATATATATATATATATATATATATATATATATATATATATATATATATATATATATATATATATATATATATATATATATATATATATATATATATATATATATATATATATATATATATATATATATATATATATATATATATATATATATATATATATATATATATATATATATATATATATATATATATATATATATATATATATATATATATATATATATATATATATATATATATATATATATATACTTAGTCTTGCCATAAATATTGTTATAAAGAAAAGCACGATTTTTTTTTTATACGTAACATTTATTCCTTTCATAGTGAGTTAGTTTAATACATCAATATATAACTATTAAAAATATACAATGTTTATTCGAAGTGGTCCCCATTGGCTGCAATACAGTCTTTTAAACGTTGAGGCCAGTTATCAATAGCAGCACGAACTCTTTCTAGAGGAAAATTCTTCACTGCCAACCGAATGGATCGTTTTAGGGACTCCAAATTATCATGGCGTTTAGAGCAAGCCTTACTCTCTAAAACTGACCATAAATCATAATCCAATGGATTTAGGTCAGGACTTGACGACGGCCAGTTTTCAGTGCTGATAAAGTCCGGAACGTTAGTTTTCAACCAAGATTGGGTGGATCGAGCTCTATGACCCGGTGCCGAGTCTTGTTGAAAGCACCATTCTTTGTTATTGAACATGGTGTTAGTTAAAGACTTAACTACCGTCTCAAGAATGGTATTTTGATAAACTTGTGCCGACGTTTTAATACCTTTTTCACAAAAATATGGCTCAGTCACCCCTTCATAGCTAACACCCCACCAAACCATCACTGAAGTGGGATAATGCCCACGTTGTACTCTGTTTACTAATTGCGAAGCTTCTTTAGAGCTTCCAGCATAAATACGGTCATTTTGTTTATTAAAATACTGCTCAATTGTAAAAATTTTCTCATCCGTAAACAAAATTTTTTTGTGACCTCCCTTTGCGTACCGCTTAAGTAGTTGTTTGGATTTTACCACCCTATTCTTCTTTAAATTATCAGTTAAGAAGTGACCAGTACGTCTCTTATAGGCTGCAAGTCCTAAGTCATCTTTTAATATACGCGACATGGTTCTAGGAGCTATCTTCATCTCCCGAGATAAAATCTTTTGCTTACGGACAGGATTTCTTCGAATTCTTTCCCTAACTGCTTTAATCACCTTTTTCACACGAACGGTACGTGGACGGCCAGATCTTTTTCTGTCACAAACAGAGGAGGTATCATTGTACCTATCAATAGCCCGGTAAACAAACATTTGACTAATACCAAGCGGGTGGAGGGTTTTAAAAATTGCACTTTTCTCCATACCTACTTTATGTAAGGCAATCACAGCGATTCGGTTCTCTTTATCACCCCACTCCATTTTAATATAACAAAATATTTAACAATATAATGGCGCGAAAATAAGAAAACACATCAAGCAATCATATAAAAATGACAGATTCCAAATTCAAACGTAATATTTTCTTTTTTTGAATAGTAACAGTATTTATGGCCAGACTAAGTATATATATACCCATAAAGGTAAGTTAGCTTGTCTCGAGTTCTGTCTTTAGAGTAACGTACGCAGATACCCACCATACCCAAGACGTGTGCATATGGCCTATACGGTATACATAGCTCATATCATAAAATTGGATTCGCAAAAATATTTTTATATATCCATTAATAATATTTATCAAAGAAGGCTATCCTAACCCTGGACGTACTCCTACGTGAAGTGGTCGGAACTACCTCAGACGCTTAGAACTTGTCTTGCTGCCCAAGAGTCTCGATATATTCTAAGAGATCCTTGTAAAATGTGAAATAAGCAAATTTAACTACATATTATTGTGATTTTAAAATACTTAAAGAAGACAGATACAAATCTGAACGCAGCAGGATTTGAAGCTGCACTTCTTGCAAACAGTGCAAGCACTATGATCGCTAAGCCATGCGTTCTTCATCACGCTGCGTCGAAAATCTTAAATGCTTTACACAACTAACGTTCTTAGCATATCTCTAAAACTACTAATTTTCATAATACTATACATAAATCTACACTACAATTTATAAAAGCCGCTAAAGTATATCCATACTAATATTATGACGTATCTTATTAAAATAGAACATACAAGCAAAAAAACCAAATTCGTTTCAAAAGCCAGGTGTTTTCTTATATTTAAATAGTAACTAAGCATTACCAAGTAGCAAGCACAGTAGCAGGATGTCGGAATGTACAGAAATCACGATTTGGAGCACACCGGGGGCACGTGAGTGTTTTAATAAATGCCATGGGTGGTACTGTGAATATTGTTGTACCGTTAATTGTAAACGACCGTCTTTAGTAATTTCGATTTAATTATTTGTGTAGTTGAGGTATTAAAAATAGACAATAATTGGAATCGTAACATGCGGGAACAAAAATAAATTAAATGATTCTACTAGTGTTTTATTATTAATTAATTTATCTTAAACTTTTTTAAAATAGAAACCTATTTACATTTTATAAAGTGATCGTCAATATAAAGTACATTAGAAAGATTTCTTATAGTACCTGTCGGCGCTAGGCCGGAGTTAGGAGTTTTGCTTTGAACTTACACTACAAATAGCTTTTACTTATTTGACTAAATAAACAATATTTTCAATTCTGAATATATTTATACATTCATCGTTTCATGCTTTGTCTCTAGTAGAGTTGTCAAAGTTTCTGCATACCCTTTTTGCGCCGTCCACTGTAATTACCTCTTCATGCATGATGTCTGGTTTGTATTTAACCTTCTTCCAGTATCTTCGATACTGTGTTTTCAAAAGTCAACTGAGGTCTCTTTACCTCTCTTACCACTGACTTTCATTTCATATATATTTACTATACTTTCCTCACTCATTCTCTCGACGTGCCCAAATCACCTGAGCACGTTCTTCTTCATCCTCACCGTGATATCTTGGCTGGTACCTACTATCCTGTGTATCTCGTTGCAAATTTGGTTAGCAAAGCTGACTCCGCATATCCTCAACACAAGAATTATTTATGGCTTTTTTATTTAATTTTGTTATGTATTTCAAATTGAATCGTTGTAACATTTTTATAACATAAAGAATATCATTTTATGATAAGAAAGTAGCAAATTCGGTATTTAAATCCAACAGACAGTGAACTTGTGACCTCGGTCTTACTAAACGAAGCATACTATACCTAAAAGTTATTTATAAATTGTAATCGTGAGCGCAGACAGTGATAATATAATTGTAAAAATAGTACAGTAGTAAATTCCTGCTGTCTTTATTTATATCAGCGCTTTTATTCTTTTAATACCAATTTAATATTCGGATTTTTAGTTTAAAAAACGGCTTTCTTCTGTTATTTACTATACCATTGAAGACAGAACAGACATAGAGAGAAAAGCCTCAAAGGAATTCAGGATAGGGCTAATTAGACTACCTGAGAATTTTCTTCAATTCCCCATAGTTTAAACCTATTATCACCCCATATTAAAACCTATTATCACCTCTATGTCAATATAAAATCAATTAATTAAAAAAATCGTATTAAAACCTACATACATAACATATATATGTACCAAAAAAAGACCAGAAGAAAAAACAAAAACTAAGAATATAATTTATTCATGTAAAAAATAACAATGAGTCTGTCTCAATAGTTGGCTGACCGGCGGCGTGGTTAATTTTAACTGGACGATCACACGAATGATTTACAACTCATGGACCGATACCAGTTAATTGTTAACGACGAGGCGTCCTTTGTTGCGATACTTTAGATGTTTTTAGGAATTAATTATTTTTAATATTGTATTGGTAAAAAAGAAATTATTAAAAAAATTGTTTATTTTATTTTAACCATTGTGTATATAAATATTAATTGAAAAAATTATAATAAATTGTATGAAATCGCGTTGTATAAACTCGCGTTATACGGGAGTCTACTGTATATGATAGTTACAGGTTCGATTATTGGAAGAAATTTTCACAGCTTCACGCTTTATCGCAAAGATACCTAATTGACGTTTTTTGACAATAATTGTAAAGAAATTAATTATTCTGGTTTAGTCTTAATAACTATATACCAATAATATGTGAAAACAAAAATAAAATAATTTTTCATTAATCTGTGCTTTATGTCAATTTTTAAAAATAATTCGTTCGTAACAACATGATTTACAACATATGGATGCAAGTATAACTTTTACGACCGACGCCTTCTGTTGTGAAATTCTTATAATCTGCTTGGAAATTGAATATTATTTGCATGAATTATTATCACCTATTGTTACCGTCTACTTTAGTTTATAGCTTCACGCTTTATTCTGCTTATAGCAGGACATACAGAGAGAACGCAGTGTTAAAACACTCCTTTCTCTACTTTCCGCTCAAATTTTAAAACAATTCGTATTGAAGTAGGTGGCGGAACTCATCGCCGCGTCTTGTCTTCTTACTAGAGCGATTAATCAAATCAAACTAAGTCCCTCAAGTGGGAATAGACCTAACTACCGTCGATTTTACAGTTAGATAGGTACGCTATTGCGCCATGGCACGATTAAGGCAGATTTTTTTTAGCTTCATGATTTATGCCGCTCAAAGCAGGGTATGCAAAGGATCCTACAGGGACTTTAGAAACTTAGTGAAGAAAATCTGTGCCCTACATTTCGCCATTGCGTGTTGAGTGGCCGAACTCAATGCCGCGTTTGCCTAATTGTACGAGCGAAGTAAATGTAAATAAAAAATCCCTCTTCCCCAAGTGGGAATAGAACCTACAAACCGTCGCGTTTACAGACAGACGCTGCACCTATGCACTAATACGGTCCTCAACTGCCTAGTAATTATTATATATAAGTAATTAATTATAAACTGTATGCAAAACTATTTCCATTTTATCTTTATAAATGCGTCTCACGTACTTAAATGTGAATGGCTCCTAACAGTTGTAGAATTAATAAGATGCTTTAAATAGATTAGCTACGCGTTTTCAATAATAAAATAACGTCTACAGTTCGCTGTCTCTATTATAATCGATATTTAAAATATTCGATACTCGTTATCGAATACGTTTGATTTTTCATTTAATTTCGGTAAAAGAAATATTTATAATATATTTTTTAAAATAAAATTAATATATAAATAATTTAATTTTTAGTTCCAGAAAAAATCTTCTAAAAGCTATCCTAGTAACGGAAAAGCAGTCTTTCTTTAATGAGTTTAGTTTTTTGACCAAAGCGAGTTAGTGTTGGGGTACAAAGCAAGCAATAAAAATGATATTATCAAAAGAAGTTGTGGCAGAGGCACAGTGTTTAACTCTAAATGACGGTCGTAGAATCGTATCCCACTTGGGAAATTTAAACATTTTGATTTCCTCACTGCAGTAAGATAAGAAGATGGAAAGCAAGAAACGGAGTATCTTGAAACTACCTCTGTCTATATGCGGGATAAAGCGTGAAGCAAAAAATAAAAAATAACATAAGCAATTCAAACAAAGATTTAATGTTTCTAAATCATGGTGAAAATACATTTGAAACTAAGTTTCTTTTGCCTACCCTACTATCGCATATAGTATGAAACTAAAAAAAAATGAATGCTTATGATGATCATAAAACTACTATTAGTAATGTTTATAATATAATAATTATACGAAGCTTTTGAAGCTTTATGTTAAGTCATTCGTTTAATTATAGATCTCATAATTTGCCAGTGAGCTTTATAGTGGAAAGTTTAAACATATTCTCTAATAATTTTAAATATATTATTATGACTGTCGTTTCCTTTGTATTTTGTTTTTGCTTCATTCGTCTCCATTTTTGTTGAAAATATCTAAGAATTTATATGACACCTGACATAGTCCACATATATACAACGTCCGAGGCTATTGTGCAGTAGCAGGTTACTTCAAGACGATTAATTTCATGTAACATAGCTTATAGGCTATAGCCTTTCTCGATAAATAGTTTATCTAACATATAAATGATGCTTCAATTCCGACCAGTAGTTCTTATATTATAGCTTTCAACGGAACAGTTTTTACGGCTTCATAGTAAAAAAAGATCTTGGTAATATAAATTAACTTATGAAACCTTTTAATTAATTATGTATATTATTAGATAGTAACATTAACTAGTAAGTAAGTAGCATAGAGTATATTTACAATAACAACCCAGTGTTCAATTGTAAACGTACAGTGAGTTTGATTCCCACAATTACTTTGATTTCTCCACTTTAGTACAGAAAGTTTCGCCACTCAATCACTAAACATACAGAGTGTCTTGTCACTGTCACGGATAAAGCGAGTAAGTTGAATACTTTCAAACAATGAAAAGAAAATTACCAATTACGACATGACAGTGTTTAATAAGATATTAATATAATTTATGGTCGGCCTTTAAGCCAATCGTAGTATTATAAAGGACCTTTTAACTTTTGACGTACTTATTAATAGAATTTATATACTTGCAATATAAACTACGTACCACTACACTTAGTTAGTAATGAAAATAGATTTTTTTCTAGTTTATCCTGCAATTTGCAGGATGCAACTACACGCTGGCTCGCTTCGAAAGCAATATATTAAAAAAGTGGGCAATCTTGGAATCAGTGGAAGATTTTTATATTAAAAAGTATAATATTATAACAAAATAACTATACAACTAACTATAATAATTAATTATTATAATTTTACTATCAATTTGATAGTTTCTACACAAATCGTAAATAAATAAGACAAGCCAAAGATCATATTTAAAACGGTGAGGCGAAACTCGGTTGACATTTATGCGTATGAGTCATTTTCTTGCAATACACTTGCTGGCAAAATAGCTTGTTGCGGTCATTATTTTATAGACAGACATAAACATTTAGATATGCATTAATACTATATATATATCGGAAATTTGTTCGTTCTGTAAAATGATATTAAATAAAATAATGTATTTTTAGCTTGGAAAAAGCTTTTTGCCACTTCACACTCCCTGGAGATGCCATAACATAAATTTTTGCTTTCTACCCTCAGCACTTTTGGATAGTAACTGTGTTACTACGTTGGTCATAGGTTCGATCCCAGTTAGGAGATAAAATTATTTTCGTTTCCCTTCCAACAATTTATATTGCAATATTAATATTAAAAACGGAATGCTTTAACACTATCTTTTTAGAGTAGACTAGACTGTAGAGAAGAAATGTAGATATTGTTTTAAAATGTTCATAAATAAAAATAATATTGAATTTAAAAGAAATTGATCTATTACAAAGCAATAATTAAAATAACAAAATATAGATAAACTATTAGAAGCTTCTTAATATGATGTAAAAACTACTTGCTTTCATTAATACTATCAAAAGTACAATTTAGCTTAAAACTTTACGTACACATTATAGCGACACTAATATACTTGTGTAATCTAAACCTATGACTTAAGTCAGCTTGAACAGAAGCTAAATTAATAAAATTAATGAACACTGAATCCAAAGCTTTAATTATTATAGCGGAAAAAAAGAAGATTTAGGACATTTCAAAAGGAAAAAATGATTTTTATTTAAGAAGAATCATTTGTATCTTTCTAACAGGAAGCTCTTGACACAGACTAACTAATTTGTTATTATAAATAACAGTGTCGAATTACGGGAATTTAAGTGGCCACCTTTTTGTGGAGAGGTTGAATATATTTATTTTTCCTTTGTATTTACAGAAATATGACGTCATTTTACAGTAAATTCTGCAACATTGAACTGAGAGATCACCTGCAGAAAGAGAATTGCCTATAATTGCTTATTTAATGCCCTAATGTCATAAATTGAAAATATGTCGTGCGCACGCGCAGAAGCAGTCGGTGAAAACTCGTATTACTCGTAAATTAATAATCGCCATTACGAGATTTAGTTCCACATCTATATGTTTCTATGAAATATAATCAAGTAGGTTTTATTACCACGTTCGATGTTCATTGTATGGTATGGAGTAAAATAATAAAACATTTTATCAGAAATGGCCTTGTATGGAAATCGAACTCGTGACTTCCTATCCGTGAGACTATATGATTTATAGCACTACTGGCTTCCATTACAAATGAGTCTAGACCTATGATTCCTAGACTCTTATATTTTACGACGTGAATAGGATCGGTAGAGCAAATTTATTCCTCTTTCTACATACATTTTCTACGTTTTCTACTTCTTTGGTTTTAAATTTATTTGCCAAATTTTTGACTGTTTTAAAGCAAAAAAGCTTTTAATTACTTTTATCTAAAAAAAGCATATATTTGTATAAATTAACATTTTTTTCATTCAAATTTACATTTATACGAAAGGAAAAATATTGACACGCTTGGTTAAACCTGCTGTTAGAAGCTACTTATACTTTAGCATAAGACATAGCAACATATTGTAGGGAAGGTCCATAGTAACCGAGACAGGAAGGCATTATAAAATTATTAAATACATACATTCAATTAAAATCTATGTATTATTAATATGATGTTAGTTGTGTTTATGGGAAAGGTTTTCAACGAATAAAGAGTAACTTCTTCTTCTTGCCTTACCTAATTTTTTTTATTTACCTTATTTTACCTTACCTAAGGTAAAACCTACTCAAATCTTATAACAAAAACAAATTTCAATAGAATATAATTGGTTGTTAAGTTATTAATGTTTAAAATGTTATAAGCATAAAACAGCTTTGTTTTATTAATCCCTACTAATATTATAAATGCAAATATAAGTTTGTTTGTGGTCTGGGGGAGTGGCAATGGAGTGTCTTAACACTAGGTTCATATGGTTGATGCAGTTCCCTCTGCTTCCTCTGGAATATGCGGGATAAAGTCGTGGCGCAGAGGCGCAACGTCTGCCTGTAACGCGACGGTTACTGGGTTCGATTCCCAGTCGGGGAGGATGGATTTTGCTATTTCCATTTTCTTCGCTCTGGCATCTAAGGCAAAGCGCGGCGTTGAGTTCCGCGGCGGAAAACGGCGGAAAGCGGGGACGGAGTAAGCAGGGACTAAGTAACGGAGTGTCTTAACACTAGGTTCGTATGGTTCCTGCAGTTCCCTCTGCCTACCCTGCCATGTGCGGGATAAAAAGCGTGAAGCTAAAAAAAAAAAAAAAAAAAATAAATGTGAAGTTTAAAAAATAAATGTTTGTTTGTTACGCTTTAACGCGATAACTACTGTACCAGTGATTATAATACTTTGTACACAAACTTTTGGAGATATTAGAAGTAACATAGGTTACTTTTTATTAATTTTAATTTAATTTTGGGGGAAATAAAAAAAAAATACAACTACTACTTTAACGTATTATCATTCCCCACGTGTATATCTACTTCAATTGGCTATAGTATTAGCAAAAAAATATATTTTAAGCATATTTTTAATTTCTTTATTTGTAGCAATTTAAAAAAGAAACAGCCAAGCAATAAAATGTAGTTATGGTATTGATTAATTTCTAACACTTATCTAATGAACCGTGAACATAAGCTAATATATACTTAGTGCTGGCTTAGTGGTCAGAGAGATTGGGCAGGTTCAATTAGAGTCACGGGTTCTAATCCCGCTTCGTTCAATTTTTTATACTATTTTTTTTTCTGTTAGCATTTATATATAATTTGAGCCTTTTTTTGTTAAATATATAAGTAAGTATAAGACTTACCCTATAGAATAATTATTATTTATTTCGACATTTACTAAAAATATAAAAGTTGAAATTTATCCAGGCAATAAAATATTATTGTTATTGAAATAAAAAAAATGTAATTCTCTATTTCTTCGTCTTATCGAGATCCATTCACTTGTATATAGTTTATTAACGTCATTTATCTTTACGCTTATTATGATAAATTATTTATTATGATGGATGGTGACTTTGGTATATTTTAATTAAATCTACTTTTTATTAATTATCTATTTTTTTGCTGACGTTACTTTCCAGCACAAAAAGCTTTATTTTTATTTAATCTATGTAATAAATATATATATATATATATATATATATATATATATATATATATATATATATATATATATATATATATATATATATATATATATATATATATATATATATATATATATATATATATATATATATATATATATATATATATATAGATATATATATATATATATATATATATATATATATATATATATATATATATATATATATATATATATATATATATATATATATATATATATATATATATATATATATATATATATATATATATATATATATATATATATATATATATATATATATATACCTTCTTTTAAATTTATGTAACTTTTAAGTTATATATTTTAACCTATTGTTATGATTTAAGCCAAATTGTCTCACATTAACGTTCATAAAGCTTGATATTTTTTGTTGCAAGCTTTTAAAAAGTGAATAAAAAAGCTCCAAAACGTTTTAAGAATACTTAAACGTTTTAGAGTCTAATAACTTACGCATCCTTTTAGCGTTTTCTTTTCTAAATAAGAAACAAAAATATTTAACCACAGGTAGAGTTCAGAAATTTAAAAATGGTTATTTGAATTGTTAAGCTTAATTTGATATTATATTCACTTAAACATATTTAGTTCATAGTAATATTTATATATATGTTACGTAACATATACAATAAATTAATATAGCCAAGAATGATATAGTAATAATCTCAATACAAACTCACATCATCGTTCCAATCACCGTCACTATAATCTTCTCTGTCACTTTTATCATCTTTCAAGTTTTGAAACTCTTGAACAACTCCTTTGAGCTGGTCATCACTTATTGTACCCCACATTTGCATTGCAGTCAAAAGTTCCTCATCCTCATCTGTCAACTCCTCCGGTTTTAGTGAATTTAGTCTATCCAATTTCGCGTAAAGCTTACTATTGAGCTTTTTCGATGGTGCTATAGTGAATTTTTCAAGCTTTTCGTATATATGATTTAGTCTATCGGCAAAACTTGGCGGGTCTGTCATATACGCTTGTATTTCGTACAGAACGAGCAAAGTGTACAGCGCGTAACGCATCATGCTGCGGCCGCGGCGGGACGTCGACTGGCCACATGGCGCGGCTTTGGGTACGCGAGCATGCTATAGACTTATTAACTTTTGATATCAAGACTATGTTGTTACATTAAAATGGATATTAGATTACTTTGTTTAAATAACCACGACTTATGTGTCAATTAATTTATTGTGTTTTATAAAAACTATTGATTTTGTTTAAATTATATTTTTATACATAGCTAGATTAATCTTACATTAATTAAATGTATGAAAATAAAATAATTAATGCTTAAATATCAATATATTCCCATACACTGTAAAATTATGCAGAAACACTAGTGTTTCTGGTTACCCTACTCTACCATAATATATATATATAGGTGTACATGGGATATATTAAGAATCGAGACGGGTTCCATTCATACGCTTCTGGATTTCGAGTCAGGAGCGTTGCACTTATTAATGTACTTTTATCGATTACCTGTTCGGCACTCTCGTTTTCGTTTATTTTTAAAATAACCCCTTTTTTAAAATTGAATCTTAAAATTGTAATTTATATATTTTTAATATATATATATATATATATATATATATATATATATATATATATATATATATATATATATATATATATATATATATATATATATATATATATATATATATATATATATATATATATATATATATATATATATATATATATATATATATATATATATATATATATATATATATATATATATATATATATATATATATATATATATATATATATATATATATATATATATATATATATATATATATATATATATATATATATATATATATATATATATATATATATATATATATATATATATATATATATATATATATATATATATATATATATATTCAAATCAAAAACAATTTATATGAGATCATCACGTTCTTTTGCGAATAGAAAGGTTACGATTTAAATTGTAACACAACGCTGGATTTCGTCTTATAACATTTTAAATTAAAGAGTTTTTTATATTAAACTAAAAAGCTTGAAATGATTTAGATGTCTTGAATGGTGGTCTAAAGACGCTGAGTCATCTTTCTATCACTACAAATTTATAAAATTCACATAAACATCATAAGAAATTAATTATAACATAATATATATGTGTTTATTTATTCTTAATAAAAAATATAATCAGCTTTAATATTTTGCAGCTTTCAAAATGAAATATGTACAAAAAATGATAAAGAAAAGTGAACGTGTTTCATAATCAAATATGTAACATATCATTTTATGTTTTATCATGTCCACTTTTTATTTAGAAGCAAAAACAGTAAATTGCTTTGAGGTATTCGTTGCATCAAATCATACTATGCAGTACAATTTACAAGAGATACTCATCAATAGGAACGCCATGTTTTAAGACGAATACGTGCTGAATTTTTTATATTAATATAAATAAAGCTATTTAAAATTTGGCAATCTTTGGCAATCTTTTTTAAAATTTGGCAAAATTTGGTATATCTTATAGCATAATTTTTATTACATATATATGTTAATATATGCATGTACATGTTCTCATGAGGTGTTGTTGACAGTTGACAATGAAAAAGATTAACAATCAGGGCCCAATCTATAACTCAAATATATCTTCCGTATGAACACTGTAAAATTAAAAGGCGCTATAAATTGACAAGTTTAAATTTTCGATTAATACTCGATATACACTCATTTTGTTTGAAATGATCTCTAGACATATAGAAGTTTGTAATAGGATTTATTCTTTGTTTGAACTAATTTTTAACTTATTGCCAAATTTCATAACCTTTACGTAATATAGAGAAAATGGTCTTACAGACAGACAATTACACAGGCTGTTGTATAGTGTTATTTTTATAAATATTAAAATAATAATCAACCTGCAGTTACATATGATCTTTTTTAATATGTTTTGTCCAAAAATCTTAAGGCAATCATATGGTAAACCTAGCTTCGTTGAGAGCGTGTGGGGTCTCCTTCCCTAGCTACTGCACTATGCATGACAAAAGCAATAATATATACTTAAGTTATTTGTCCAATAATTGTTAACTAGTGGCCGGCCGTGACTTCGACTACGTTTTGGATCTTTATTTATATACATATGTTAATATGTGTGTATGTTTGTGTAAAATGTAAAAAAAAACGTTTATAAAAGATTTTTAAAATAAGTTAATATTTTATAAACGTTTTTGTATATGTATTTAAATATAGTGGAACTAATAAATAGTTTATACAACTTCAATTATAATTACCTATATATAAAACTGTAATATTTCATATATTGTACTTTATAATATTACATATATTTTTGTAAGACAAAAATATAACAAATTGTAAGTACTATTTTTGTTTATTGTTATCACATATGACTATGTATGTCTTTGTTGATAATACTTTTTTTAATGTAAACCTAATTAAATTTTAATTTTAATTTTATTTTATTTCTTTTTTTTAGCTTCACCCTATATCCCGCATATTGCAGGGTAGGTAGCGAGAAGTGTAGAAACTATATGAACCTAGTGTTAAGACACTCCGTTACTTAGTTGCTGCTTTCTACGCCCACAATTTCCGCGTTTTTCGAGGCATTGCGTGTTGAGTGGCGGAACTCAACGCCGCGCTTTGCCTAGTTTCCAGAGCGAAGAAAATGGAAATAGAAAAATCCATCTTCTCCGAGTGGGAATCGAACCCTCAAACCGTCGCGTTTACAGGCAGACGCTTACGCCTCTGCGCCACGATGGCCCTCACTGTACTGTATAAATGAAAGAAACAAATTATTAATTTACATTTTGTTTCAATATTAATAAATACTTAATGTATTTTTATGTATAAGTATGTATTATTTTATTGCACCACCCATTCTTATACAACTTCTGCATCCATAAGGTGCCTGGAAAAGATCGCTTTAAGCGATAAGGTTGTTATATTTGTGAAATAAATAATATTTGTCATCATTTTACCAATATTACAATATTTGACAACTTGCAAGTAAGAACATAGAAGAACCTAGTAAATTAATTATTTACATTAAAAATTTCTTTTTACTGCAACTTACTAACAAACTAGGGTCCAAAAACTGACAAAATATATAACAATGTTAGCGACTCAATACCGCTTTTGTTCACTTAAGTTTAAAGGATTTAAGTGTGGAAGGAATTTCTCTTCACATGACGATTCATAGTTGCCCTTTAAAAGAGTATGGACTTCCATAGAGCATCCACCTTGCTTTATTTTTTAAATCATATTTAAATGCTGTCTAACGTTAAAAGTTTATATTAAAATATTTTTCTTTCAATTTGCGGCAGTTGTAAGTTCGTTTTGGGAAGAACAAATTATTTTAATTTTCATCGCGTTAATTACAAAGACAAAACAACTACTAACTCTACAATTTGAAGAAAGTGAAGAAAGGAATATCTTAACACTAGGTTCTACCCACTCTGCTATATGTTGGATATAGTTTAAAGCAAAACAAGCAGATAAGCCTAACGTGGAAGACATTTATACGAAGTATGTCACTGAAACCTGTCTTTGAGACAGGTCCATGGTAATTTATTATAACAGTGTCTTAGCTCTATATTTATCTGAGTTTATGAACTTAATTTGCGAATTTCAACACTAATTTATTATAAATTATCCTACAAATACAAAATTATTTAAAATTACCTTAAAATGTATGTATGAAGGTAAATAAAAGGTAAAAGTTGTTTACAACATACTTGAGCTTGAGCTTTGATGAATTGTAGCTTTACATGATATATTATACATGAGTATCAACCGTATAATAATATGTTAAAAAACTAGAGTCATTATAAAGCTTGCATTCTTCAGTTCTTAGTGTTTTACATTAATAAAGAATTTACAAAGTATGCATAATTCGTAGTTAAGGCCCGGTTTTACAAGGCTTTGGCCTACCTACTGAGTTTTTCTGAGTATTTTTCGAATAATTGTTTTAAAATTACTTCTATATATTTCATCTATATAAGTAACCTAGTAATTTTAAGTTTTTTTTTCAATATTATATAGGTGATATTTTTATAGCTTCACGCTTTATTCCGCACACAGTAGGGTAGGCATAGGGAATCGCTGGAACGTTTTCTGGCTTTTGCGTGTTTAGTGACGCAACTCAACGCCGAGTTTTTGATAAAATTTATTTAATGTTTCAAGTATATGATCTGTAAGTGTAATCATTTACCTAAAATGATCTGAGAAATAAATAATCTGATTTTCTTCTATTATCTTCGAAGTAATCTATAGTTATGTCACGTTGAATGGAGAATACACAAGAGAAAAGGATTGAATGGTAACAAGAGTTTAAAGTACATACATATATAATATTAGTTTATAAGTTTACTTTTCCTATATTTACACAGATATTTAGATAAGGACCTAAAAGAAACTTCAAGAAACACTGAACATTAAACATATCTCTTTCTCATTCGGTAATTTTTAGGAATGAAAGGTGACAGAATTACAACGTTTAATAGTATTTTTGTAGTACGACATCTTTACGTCATTCGTATTTAATGATGACTACCTCACGCGTTACACAGCACGTATAAATATCTAAAATGATCCGATGTGTGCCTGAACTGTTGATAATTGTTAAATAGTTTTTTTGTATATAGCCTTGAAATATTTTACCCTATAAGTAATTATGACAACGGCCACATTGTCAGATACACCCTATATATCTTATTTACTTTTTTGTTTTATATCATGAGTGCATTATGGTGTAACAATGTATGAGTATAACAGAGTAAAACTGAGTGTTTATTCACTAAATGCTCTATGCTAAATGCGATATAAAATATATATTAAAGTTGAAATAATAATCTTACAATTTTTTAATATAAAAAATATTATTATATTTAATCGGTACAATAAATTATGACAAAAAACATTTTCTTGAATTCATCGTCTGAACATAATTTAATTCTGAGCAAGGTTTTGTGAGTCCTTTGTGTGCAGTTTTTTTACCATTGTATTGATGCAGGGCATTCGTATAACGGTTCATAATCGATTATTTGGAGAATCTTAATCGATGTTTTTTAATCGATATTTTTTTTATATTATATATAATATATAGGGACATTAAAATTCTTACACATTTTTGAATATATTTTTATTAATTTTACTCAGTTATTATTCGCCTATTTTGTCTATAGTTTTGATAGCAATGCATAAGGCATTGCATATTTTCCACGATGGAGTGACTAGCTGAATTTCTTTTTAATTTTTAATTTTTACTCACAAACCTATATTCTATTATTAAATTTGAATCTATACTGGCGATTTGACAAGTCTATATAACATGACAATCCTTACAAAGCCAATCTGAGAACAATAATAGAAGATATTTTCCTCATAGTAATATGTTTAATTTACAAACAAAAGCAAAACACAAAAGCTTTTGTGTTCACTCCAATTTTACTATACATTAAGCTTAAAGTCCAAGAGGTCGAGGGAAAATGGTTTCAAAAATATAGAAAATGACTATACAATTCTAAAATTACACTCCACACAATATAATGTTCAACATTAACAATTACCTACGCTTCCTTGTTCCTTTGGCTTTGGCTTGAGTCACATTTCAATCAGTTTATTCACTGGGTTCAATGTCGATTTCTCTGCAAATATTGCGGTCACGAGCACATCTTGCGATGTAATTTGAAATCAAGAGCCAAGTTTTAAATGTACAGGTACTCATGTTTAGATTTTGGTATATTAATGTATATACATATATAGCTTCTTTATATTCTGCACTAAATTTATTTTCACACTTTACTAAAATAAGGCGAAGTGTAACGTGAAAAAGTTCATTAATTAGTCTAAATTCGAGAAGATAGTGACTTAGCACTACTTCTATTTTGTCACTTATATGCGGTAGATGCCTTGCACGCCCTATGTCGGTGTGTTCTGCCGTTTATTTTATGTAATAGTCTGGCACAAAGCAATTTTAAACATGGTAGTATTATATTTCGACTGTTTTCATTTTCTGCAAGAACCGATCATTATGAAACTCTGTACACATACTTTTAAAAGTATAAGAAGTAATATAAATAAATAAATAAATAAAATATAAAAGCCATTTATTCGACTACTCATTTTTGCAGATACAATACAATACACTTTCATTGATTAATAATCTAATTTGTGGTATTAAATTTAAAATCTTAGCATTTACATTTTTTGCTTAATTTAAAATTCAAATAAATTCAATAGATAAATAATTAATAATTACATATTTTGGAAATCTAAATATTTACTAATCATTGTCGTAATCATTTTTTACAAACCTTTTTTGGCATAATACATTTTCATGATTATTATCAAGAAGTAATATAGGCTACTTTAAAAAAAATGGAAGTAAAAAGAGAATTAAAAAAAAATATCGTTTGTCAATAAATTTAAAAATCTAGCTACTTCAATCTAGTTACTATATCTTTTTTAATTGACAACAGGTTCAGCTGCTTAGATTTTGTTATATTTTGATCTCTAATAAGTATTTATAGACTCTATGCGAGCGAAGCCGCGAATAATAGCTGGTAAATAATAAACAGTGACGTCGATAAATAATTTGTGTCGCTTTTCAATATATGCCTCCATATTCCTCCATTGCTTTTCAATATATTCTGAGTCAAAATACCTTTATATAGACTTCCCATCTACGTACTAAAAACATACTATTAGTATATATTTCTTAAATAAAATATAAATGTAACAAAATGTATCCATGTATGAACCTTGTGTAGCTCTTAAAATCTAAGAGATATAACAACTGTTAGTTGTAGTTTAACTAACAGTTGTTAGATCTCTTAGATTTTAAAAGCTTCATAGGGCGATTCACGTACTAAAAATGCAAAAACTAGACAAAATTATCCGCATCGACTCATCTTGTATTAAGATCCTTGGTAGTCCTTTAAAATAATAATCAAGTGTAAATTAAAAAATATATATATTGGGAATCGATCTCACAAACTATCGCGTTCACTTTAATTAATTGTTAAATTGCATTCTTATCAAGTATATTTTTGTTTCAGAATTACTCATCAAGTCTAAGAAATTTACTAACCGGTACATTTTATCTTATCTGTTCATAATCTGACCGCAATTAGGTCACGTACCTTCGCACGCTTTAAACAAATACATTGTATAATATTAAGTGAAGTAACTAGTAAAAGAACTTGTCTTACATTGGTTTTCCCAAAGTCCTGGTCTTCCCGGTGAAGATGTAAGGAATATAAGGTTATATGGGTATATTATAAGGCTATAGAAATATTGTGTTTTGGTCAAAAACAAGCACTAGCACTTTCAAATGTTCAAGCAAATAAAATCATGAAATATCTTTAGATTTCGCGATTTTTTTTACATTTTAAAAATGAAACTCTTTTACCGATTTAATTGTATATTGTTTAAACATTTTTCATGTATAAAACTATTTAATATAAAGACCTACACAATCAATCTGTTCAAATTATAAATAATTTAATATGAGTAAAAGACATAACAACAGGTACCGGTAAAGTACCTTCATACATATGTATATGTACGTTGATATTCTAAATATAATAGGCCTAAACACTTTATAGACTTGCAAGTTCGATTCTCAGTCAGAAACTGCCAATAATTGTTATATAGATGTTTCTTAAAAACTATATACCAATTGTTTTTATAGCTTCACGCTTTATATCGCATATTGCAGGGTAGGCAGAGAGAACTGCAGGAACCAAATGAACCTAGTGTCCGTTGCTTAGTTCCTGCTTTCTCCGTCCACGCTTTCCGCCTTTTTCTAGGCATTGCGTGTTGAATGTTGAGTACAATTATTGTTGTATAATACAAATTTTCACAGACAAAAATTTTAATTTACTTATTTAAAATATTTATAACAAATTTACACTCTATCTCCATGAAATAGAGGTAGGCTAAAAATGAAATAAAAATGAGTATGTTAATTCTTTCTAGTCGGTATCAAACCAGTTACCATCACGCTTACCACTGCGCCACAGAGACCTCATTACATATTATATATATATTTTTTGCCGAATAAGAAATGCTGATATTATTATGTAATCAGTTAGATGTGTTTCAACAACGCAATGACCGTTCATATATTCATATTTATCCAGTCTTAGTAAATATTCAAATGATATCATCAATTAACCTCCCATCATTGAAGCCAGCTTGCAAGCACCTTGTAACAGAAATTTCAATCATATTTACATACTATGAATCATTTCAGATATATATTTTTTTGACTTCTTGCTTTATCACACACACATAGACCCTGCTATGACCCTATTACCCTGCAGAGAGAACAACAGGAATGGTGAGAACCTAGTGTTAAGACACTCCGTTCCTCGCTTTCTGCCTTTTCTAGACATTGCGTATTGCGTGACTAATCTCAACGCAGCGCTTGCCTAGTTGCTAAATGGAAATGAAAAAGTCTATTTTCACCCACAAACACCTCTGCGCCACGACGTACACGTAGCTAGTATATAAAGTATGTAACTATATATTATAATTTAAAATAATATTGTGGATATTATAATCATGTGAATTCAATCAGCTGAGATAATCATATGATAGATGATTCTGTGTGATTAATGAACCATATACTGTACCTTGTATTTACATTTTCACTTAGAATTTAATTGATTGTGGCGCAGAGGCACAGTATCTGCCTGTAAACACAACTGTTTGTGAGTTCGATTCCCACTCGGGGAATAGATTATTTCTGTTTTTCATTTTATTCGCTTTGAAAACAAGGCTAGCATGGCGTTGAGTTCCGCCACTCTATACACATTGCTCCGAAAGGTGGAAAGTGGGGGACAGAGTGACTTAACATTAGGTCCCAATGGTTCATATGGTTCTCTCTGCCTACATCGCTATACGCGGGATAAAGCGTGAAACTATAAAAAAAATTTTCTACCTTGAATAATGCTTAAATAGGAAAAGCTAAGCTAGGGGGCCATCGTGGCCAAAAAGGCGGAAAGTGGCAACGGAAAAAGCAGGAACTAAGCAACGAAGTGTCTTAACACTAGGTTCATATGGTTCCTGCAGTTCCCTCTGCCTACCCTGCAATATGCGGGATAAAGCGTGAAGCTAAAAAAAAAAGAATATTAGTCACGTGAGTTCTGACGAGTGGGAGTGATATATTACTGAGTTCTACACACTCTTCTTATATTTATTATGTATTGTGTCTGTGCCAGTTCTGGGTTTGATTTCCACTTGTGGGAAAGAATATGTAAAATATGTGAAAAATATTGTTATTATTAAATGTAACGCGAATTAATTATTTGCGCTATTTTTGATGGTTTTTTTTTTAAAGTGTTAATCCACACTGAGGATAGAGGATTTCAACGCGGCGTGATGTAGAACGCATGGCTCAGTGGTGAGAGCGCCTGCACGGTTCGCAGGAGGGCGCGGGTTCGAGTCCCGCTGCGTTCAAAATTTTTATATGTTTTCTTTAAGTATTATTTGCGCTATGTTCGCAATGTATTATTACGCAAATATATTTTATTACTTATTAATTTCCTTTCTGAATTGATATAAGGCTTTGCCGATAATGTAGAATAATTGTTATAGTAAATCAGTTAAAATAATAGTAATGTATAACTCTGTCAGACTGTCACGTGTGGTATTTGTTGGGACATTCAAGCTATAGGCATAATTTTTTAATTTCTCGATACATCAAGAGTATATATAGTGTGCCTATAGAGAAATACTGGCTGGTTTAACTTAAAGTTGCAGTTCATCAAAAAAGATCATTGTGATGAAAAAAGATGATCCAGAAAGAAAGAAATTCCCTCCATATCTTAATTCTTACAGCGAATGAGAAACGTAAAAGCTGTACCTTCTTAGTCTAGTCACATAAATAATTTAAGCCCAAATTCGCCATAAATATTATATTGTAAGGTAACACTATCGTATATTTATTTACATAGCGGCCTACATTAGAACGGTTTCCTCTATGAAACAATTTACAGTTTTACTGCGAAACGTGCTCTAACGCGCGTTAAATTCTCGCGTTATTCACACCACCTCGTATTTTCCACGGTATAATCGCCTTTGGCTTAGTATCTGGGAATAGGCTAGGGTTTATGGATAATAGCATCAAGTCCCTAATTCCGGGACTAGAACAAATCTTATATGTATTTTTTTTCATAATTTCAAATATTAATTTTTGAAATTTAAATCAGTTAAATTGTTTTATTTTAATTGTGTTTACATTGTGTAAATAGTCTACGTACCGAGGGTTCGAAACATAATTCATAATTATGTGTCAGCGTATTTAATTCATACCACAGTCTGTCTCACTGCCCTACCATGGTTTTAAATACAGATTTTGACACTAAAATTATTTATTATAAACGCCGTGGTGGAACAACAGCACGATAACTAAGTACGGGTTCGATTCCTGGTGAGAGTGATATTTCATTTTATTTACTTTGTTAAGAAGACTAAGCGTGACACAATTTTCTAAAATCGGTAAGTATTAAAGGGGTAGGAAAATGGAAAAGGGAGGGAAGGAAGAAACCTTTCTGTTTTCCAAACATTTCTCTATAATCCTTTGTAAAGATTATAGTATGAAGCTAAACACTAATGTATTTGTACTAAATATAATATCAAATATTTATATTTTACTTTTATAATAATTTTCCTATCTCATATTCAATTATAAATCTGTTTTTGCTACCGATACTGACACCAATCGTGACCGCCTCTTATACACGGTAACATGTTCAGAATGCAATAAAAACCTTCAAACGGCTTCGTTCAAAGTAAAGCATCAGTTTGTGTGTCGTAAAATTATGATTAATAGTATGTTTGTGTTAAGAGGAAAATTTAATACTTTGTTTTAATACATATAGTAATAATATGTATATATATATATATATATATATATATATATATATATATATATATATATATATATATATATATATATATATATATATATATATATATATATATATATATATATATATATATATATATATATATATATATATATATATATATATATATATATATATATATATATATATATATATATATATATATATATATATATATATATATATATATATATATATATATATATATATATATATATATATATATATATATATATATATATATATATATATATATATATATATATATATATATATATATATATATATATATATATATATATATATATATATATATATATATATACTGTAGTTGGACTTCGTCATAGAGCCTTCTTCTTCTCCCTGACCTTCGGCGACGGAGCGGGTCTGCATTTGAGCTCCGCGGCTTCCTTTAACGCCATTACAGACTCGCAGAAGGAGACCACTGCCAACCAGCTTCTCTCATCATCTAGCATGGCCCTTATCACATTAAGAAGAGAGAGATTTTCACCAACTATAGCCATTAATGAATGGCGTTGCGGGGCCCAAGCCGGGCATTCGGCTAGAGTGTGTTGTGCCGAGTCGAACGGCGCGTTACACTCGTGGCATGATAGTGATGCCTCCCGACGAGCAATCTGGTGCAGGTATTTGCCGAAGCAACCATGTCCCGTCAGCACCTGCACCAGCTTGAACGTCAAGACTCCGAATTTTCTCTTTAACCAGCGTTGTAGGTGCGGTCGGATCGCCTCAACCGTCGCCAGGCCTGCAACTGGGGACTCTAGCTCCACCCTCCATCACTGAATGAGAGCTTCGTTCGACCTTTTTCTGATCCGCGCAACCTCCCCCCGATGGTCATTCACCAAGAGACCGCTCGCGTGCTCGGAATGCATGAACCCTTGCAAGCACTTCCGCCTGCAACTCTCAAGGTGGATCTCCAACCAAGAGAGTAGCTGCCGTCCACGATATTGTGCGGTATCCCCGGATAGCTCTAATTGCAATAATTCGCTGCGCTTTGTGCAATTGGGCCCTATTGCTAGTGGTGAGCGAATTTGCCCACACTGGTCCATACAGTGCCATAGATCTCAACACACCAATGTAAAGCTGTCGGCATGAAGAATCCGGCCCTCAGACATTCGGCAGTAACCTGTCTAGGGCACCGGCAGTCTTGACAAGTCTTGTCGCAAGTTGACCAAAATGTTGCGCAAATGACCATCGCCCAACCAAAGTAAGGCCCAGATATTTCATCTGCCTCCTTATATCTACGTCTTGGCCCTGAATACGTAGGGTAGCCCCGCGCAGGGGTCCTTTACGTGGACCATGAAACAGCAGGGCTTTTGTCTTGGCACTAGAGATATGAAGACCCAGTGCAGTAATGCGGTCGATTATGTGATGAGAGCCGATTTCTGCCAAACGTGCCACTTCCCTGTAATTCACTCCTCGAACTGTGACGAGTGTGTCATCCGCATAACAAATAACTCTCATCCCGGGAGGTAGGTTGGACTTCGTCATAGAGCCTTCTTCTTCTCCCTGACCTTCGGCGACGGAGCGGGTCTGCATTTGAGCTCCGCGGCTTCCTTTAACGCCATTACAGACTCGCAGAAGGAGACCACTGCCAACCAGCTTCTCTCATCATCTAGCATGGCCCTTATCACATTAAGAAGAGAGAGATTTTCACCAACTATAGCCATTAATGAATGGCGTTGCGGGGCCCAAGCCGGGCATTCGGCTAGAGTGTGTTGTGCCGAGTCGAACGGCGCGTTACACTCGTGGCATGATAGTGATGCCTCCCGACGAGCAATCTGGTGCAGGTATTTGCCGAAGCAACCATGTCCCGTCAGCACCTGCACCAGCTTGAACGTCAAGACTCCGAATTTTCTCTTTAACCAGCGTTGTAGGTGCGGTCGGATCGCCTCAACCGTCGCCAGGCCTGCAACTGGGGACTCTAGCTCCACCCTCCATCACTGAATGAGAGCTTCGTTCGACCTTTTTCTGATCCGCGCAACCTCCCCCCGATGGTCATTCACCAAGAGACCGCTCGCGTGCTCGGAATGCATGAACCCTTGCAAGCACTTCCGCCTGCAACTCTCAAGGTGGATCTCCAACCAAGAGAGTAGCTGCCGTCCACGATATTGTGCGGTATCCCCGGATAGCTCTAATTGCAATAATTCGCTGCGCTTTGTGCAATTGGGCCCTATTGCTAGTGGTGAGCGAATTTGCCCACACTGGTCCATACAGTGCCATAGATCTCAACACACCAATGTAAAGCTGTCGGCATGAAGAATCCGGCCCTCAGACATTCGGCAGTAACCTGTCTAGGGCACCGGCAGTCTTGACAAGTCTTGTCGCAAGTTGACCAAAATGTTGCGCAAATGACCATCGCCCAACCAAAGTAAGGCCCAGATATTTCATCTGCCTCCTTATATCTACGTCTTGGCCCTGAATACGTAGGGTAGCCCCGCGCAGGGGTCCTTTACGTGGACCATGAAACAGCAGGGCTTTTGTCTTGGCACTAGAGATATGAAGACCCAGTGCAGTAATGCGGTCGATTATGTGATGAGAGCCGATTTCTGCCAAACGTGCCACTTCCCTGTAATTCACTCCTCGAACTGTGACGAGTGTGTCATCCGCATAACAAATAACTCTCATCCCGGGAGGTAGGTTGGACTTCGTCATAGAGCCTTCTTCTTCTCCCTGACCTTCGGCGACGGAGCGGGTCTGCATTTGAGCTCCGCGGCTTCCTTTAACGCCATTACAGACTCGCAGAAGGAGACCACTGCCAACCAGCTTCTCTCATCATCTAGCATGGCCCTTATCACATTAAGAAGAGAGAGATTTTCACCAACTATAGCCATTAATGAATGGCGTTGCGGGGCCCAAGCCGGGCATTCGGCTAGAGTGTGTTGTGCCGAGTCGAACGGCGCGTTACACTCGTGGCATGATAGTGATGCCTCCCGACGAGCAATCTGGTGCAGGTATTTGCCGAAGCAACCATGTCCCGTCAGCACCTGCACCAGCTTGAACGTCAAGACTCCGAATTTTCTCTTTAACCAGCGTTGTAGGTGCGGTCGGATCGCCTCAACCGTCGCCAGGCCTGCAACTGGGGACTCTAGCTCCACCCTCCATCACTGAATGAGAGCTTCGTTCGACCTTTTTCTGATCCGCGCAACCTCCCCCCGATGGTCATTCACCAAGAGACCGCTCGCGTGCTCGGAATGCATGAACCCTTGCAAGCACTTCCGCCTGCAACTCTCAAGGTGGATCTCCAACCAAGAGAGTAGCTGCCGTCCACGATATTGTGCGGTATCCCCGGATAGCTCTAATTGCAATAATTCGCTGCGCTTTGTGCAATTGGGCCCTATTGCTAGTGGTGAGCGAATTTGCCCACACTGGTCCATACAGTGCCATAGATCTCAACACACCAATGTAAAGCTGTCGGCATGAAGAATCCGGCCCTCAGACATTCGGCAGTAACCTGTCTAGGGCACCGGCAGTCTTGACAAGTCTTGTCGCAAGTTGACCAAAATGTTGCGCAAATGACCATCGCCCAACCAAAGTAAGGCCCAGATATTTCATCTGCCTCCTTATATCTACGTCTTGGCCCTGAATACGTAGGGTAGCCCCGCGCAGGGGTCCTTTACGTGGACCATGAAACAGCAGGGCTTTTGTCTTGGCACTAGAGATATGAAGACCCAGTGCAGTAATGCGGTCGATTATGTGATGAGAGCCGATTTCTGCCAAACGTGCCACTTCCCTGTAATTCACTCCTCGAACTGTGACGAGTGTGTCATCCGCATAACAAATAACTCTCATCCCGGGAGGTAGGCGACAGCGGAGGAGCCAATCATACCCAAGGTTCCATAGAATAGGACCTAAAACGGACCCCTGTGGTACCCCATATCCAACACTATGACGGCTGATGCTTCCATCGTTCTCCGTCCATAGCACCACTCTTTCCTGAAGATAACTATTTAACAGTCGCCGGAGATAAAGAGGCACACCATGATCACATAGTGCCTCACTTACCGTCTCAAACGGCAGGCTGTTAAATGCATTGACCATGTCAAATGATACAGCAAGAAGAACATCTCCTTCAGCTGTCGCAGCCAATGACCAAGTCTTCAGTGTATTCAAGGCGTCAATGGTAGAACTACCAGCCCTGAAACCGAACTGAGCTTCAGATAGACCTGGACCTACCTCCTCCAGATGCTGAATAAGACGTGAAGAGATCATTTTTTCCAATAGTTTACCCATCTCATTCAGCAATACTATAGGTCTATAAGCAGAAGGAGAGTTAATAGGATGACCTTTCTTGCGCAGCATACATAACCTTCCTTCCTTCCAGATTTTCGGAAACCACCCAGTCAATAAGCACTGGTTAAACAAAACCCGAAGATTGCCAGCAAGATATTCCAAGGCGATTCCTAATACTTTCCCCGGAATACCATCCGGTCCTGTTGACAGTCCAATATTAAATTCAGAAGAACCATTGGCTGATACAAGAACAAAAAATGGTAGACATATCTAGCATATATAAAAGTACCCAGTAAAAGCAAAAGGGTATACACCTACTTAGGAGTTGCAAATAGTTGTGTGGATGAAGATAGAGATGTTCGAGTACATTACTATAAAACTGTAGATGACACTAAAAAATATTTAAATTATATATATATATATATATATATATATATATATATATATATATATATATATATATATATATATATATATATATATATATATATATATATATATATATATATATATATATATATATATATATATATATATATATATATATATATATATATATATATATATATATATATATATATATATATATATATATATATATATATATATATATATATATATATATATATATATATATATATATATATATATATATATATATATATATATATATATATATATATATATTATATATATATATATATATATATATATATATATATATATATATATATATATATATATATATATATATGGGTGGGTGGCTGGCTGGGTGGTTTCCGAAAATCTGGAAGGAAGGAAGGTTATGTATGCTGCGCAAGAAAGGTCATCCTATTAACTCTCCTTCTGCTTATAGACCTATAGTATTGCTGAATGAGATGGGTAAACTATTGGAAAAAATGATCTCTTCACGTCTTATTCAGCATCTGGAGGAGGTAGGTCCAGGTCTATCTGAAGCTCAGTTCGGTTTCAGGGCTGGTAGTTCTACCATTGACGCCTTGAATACACTGAAGACTTGGTCATTGGCTGCGACAGCTGAAGGAGATGTTCTTCTTGCTGTATCATTTGACGTGGTCAATGCATTTAACAGCCTGCCGTTTGAGACGGTAAGTGAGGCACTATGTGATCATGGTGTGCCTCTTTATCTCCGGCGACTGTTAAATAGTTATCTTCAGGAAAGAGTGGTGCTATGGACGGAGAACGATGGAAGCATCAGCCGTCATAGTGTTGGATATGGGGTACCACAGGGGTCCGTTTTAGGTCCTATTCTATGGAACCTTGGGTATGATTGGCTCCTCCGCTGTCGCCTACCTCCCGGGATGAGAGTTATTTGTTATGCGGATGACACACTCGTCACAGTTCGAGGAGTGAATTACAGGGAAGTGGCACGTTTGGCAGAAATCGGCTCTCATCACATAATCGACCGCATTACTGCACTGGGTCTTCATATCTCTAGTGCCAAGACAAAAGCCCTGCTGTTTCATGGTCCACGTAAAGGACCCCTGCGCGGGGCTACCCTACGTATTCAGGGCCAAGACGTAGATATAAGGAGGCAGATGAAATATCTGGGCCTTACTTTGGTTGGGCGATGGTCATTTGCGCAACATTTTGGTCAACTTGCGACAAGACTTGTCAAGACTGCCGGTGCCCTAGACAGGTTACTGCCGAATGTCTGAGGGCCGGATTCTTCATGCCGACAGCTTTACATTGGTGTGTTGAGATCTATGGCACTGTATGGACCAGTGTGGGCAAATTCGCTCACCACTAGCAATAGGGCCCAATTGCACAAAGCGCAGCGAATTATTGCAATTAGAGCTATCCGGGGATACCGCACAATATCGTGGACGGCAGCTACTCTCTTGGCGGGAGATCCACCTTGAGAGTTGCAGGCGGAAGTGCTTGCAAGGGTTCATGCATTCCGAGCACGCGAGCGGTCTCTTGGTGAACGACCATCGGGGGGAGGTTGCGCGGATCAGAAAAAGGTCGAACGAAGCTCTCATTCAGTGATGGAGGGTGGAGCTAGAGTCCCCAGTTGCAGGCCTGGCGACGGTTGAGGCGATCCGACCGCACCTACAACGCTGGTTAAAGAGAAAATTCGGAGTCTTGACGTTCAAGCTGGTGCAGGTGCTGACGGGACATGGTTGCTTCGGCAAATACCTGCACCAGATTGCTCGTCGGGAGGCATCACTATCATGCCACGAGTGTAACGCGCCGTTCGACTCGGCACAACACACTCTAGCCGAATGCCCGGCTTGGGCCCCGCAACGCCATTCATTAATGGCTATAGTTGGTGAAAATCTCTCTCTTCTTAATGTGATAAGGGCCATGCTAGATGATGAGAGAAGCTGGTTGGCAGTGGTCTCCTTCTGCGAGTCTGTAATGGCGTTAAAGGAAGCCGCGGAGCTCAAATGCAGACCCGCTCCGTCGCCGAAGGTCAGGGAGAAGAAGAAGGCTCTATGACGAAGTCCAACTTTCCCTACCTTAGACAGCCTACTGCGAAAGGTTCATAAAGATCCTCTAGCAAGGTATATAGCATCCGAGTCCGAACCCTGAGCGAAATTTCAGAGTACCCTAAATGTTGATGGCTCGCAGCAGGCGGGCCTTTCACCGAGGCATCATAGTAGAATGTTCAACCGATCCTATGGTGTCTCATGGTGGTGAAGTGGTGAAGAGGGGATTTCGCTGAGTTTTAGCTGGGTAGTGTCGAGACAGATACTGTATCGATGAGTCCCACAGTACCACCCGAGTCATCACATGGCTGGTCTGCGAAAAAAGCATTTCCCAGCGTAAAAAAAAAAAAATAACTCAACTCTCTAAATTGCTAGTTGGTTAGTTGGTAGATGTCCAAAGTACCTTTTATCAGAATAATTTCACCTGGAATTTTCATTAAAATCTGAGCAACATCGCCTTTGCTAATAAGAAAAAGTTACAAGTATCGGATGTAAATGAAGCCCAAATACTTGCAACGGATGAGACTGAAGTCATTGAACGATATCCAGGACTTGAAGAAAGTAACCTGGATGCTCAAGCTGACTCTGTCACATTTTTTTGTGACACAAGTGCTCTCGTGACAGAGGTGTTAAATAATAGCGTTCGACGGTCTCAGAGTTCACTTAATTACGAATTATTCATCAAAATAGGTAAATATGACAGAGATGAGGTCAAAGGGTTGGGGAAACCGTAGTTTTGTTTAGTATTAAAGGTCAAACAACTAAGGCGCGTTTTTGTTTTTGTAAATGCGTGACAGAGGATAGCAGACAAAACGTATTCGATCGGACCCAACGATAAAATATTTTTTTTCTTTAATAGTATGAACTTTTATATGTATCTTATTCTTATTAATTTAATGACAATGTTTTAGAAGTTCAATAAATATCTTTTTACAAAAGAGTTCCAAATGATTTTTTTAAGCGAGATCATTTTATAGCATAAAGCAACGCACAGAGACATATTTTATTTGTATGTAAAACACCTCTGTCACACATAGTACTATGTCACAATGATTTTGTAAAAATGAAATATAATTAGTAACATAATTTTATTATTATTATAATGATTACATAGCCCAAAAAGGGTAGTGATAATGTGTAATTTTTAAAAACCTACAGTTTTGGAAGAATGCCGATTTTTTTACCGCAGGAGACACACACACACATAAACAAATCTAAAACAACTTACAGACACTACTTACCTCCCACTAATGCTAAGCTAGGCTATCGGCTATTTCTACCTCTATCGTCTTATAGCCTATAGTCGATAGCCTAGTATAAGTTTCGTGTTGAATGGCGGAGCCTAACGCCGCACTTTGGCATAATAGAGAGAACCTGGTGTCAACTAGTTTATCTTATTATTAAAACAAGTCATTCGCTACATAATTAATTTTCGCGTGCAAAGCCGCAGGTAAATACTAGTCAGTATATAAGATGGTTAACTTTAATTACAGCCACTTCTCTATTAAAACTTAGATTGATACGACGCGTGACCTAAGCTCGCAGGCATTTAGTACATTCTTAGACCCTCACTCGTACGCTGTAAACATTTTTATCTCAATGGCCATAAAATGTTCTTCGCCATAATTTCTCATAAACTAAATTTATAACTCTGTATGACGTACTCATATGTGGAAAAATTTGAGTTATTAAAAAAGGTTATTTTGTTTAATATGGTGCCTTTAAAATTTTCTAGACGTACTAAAGACTTTTTTGTTTTGCTAAGCTTGATTAAGACGTTGTGTAATATCTGCTTATATACATATATATATATATATATATATATATATATATATATATATATATATATATATATATATATATATATATATATATATATATATATATATATATATATATATATATATATATATATATATATATATATATATATATATATATATATATATATATATATATATATATATATATATATATATATATATATATATATATATATATATATATATATATATATATATACATTTATATATATATATATATATATATATATATATATATATATATATATATATATATATATATATATATACATATATATATATATATATATATATATATATATATATATATATATATATATATATATATATATATATATATATATATATATATATATATATATATATATATATATATATATATATATATATATATATATATATATATATATATATATATATATATATATATATATATATATATATATATATATATATATATATATATACATATATATATATATATATATATATATATATATATATATATATATATATATATATATATATATATATATATATATATATATATATATATATATATAGGCTCTTGCTTAGTAGGAAAAATAGGGAGCATCTATCCCAAACTAATTTAGGATAAGACAAGTCTCATTTTCTAATAGAAATTAACAACATTCATTCAACCAAGTGGGAAATCTATCACAACTATCACACTAGCCACATCTATCACACTAGCTTATTACAATGGCTTTGCTATAATAATTTTGTATGGCTTTACAAAATTAATTGTATCCATCGCATATATAATTATAGTCTTTTTAATAGATAAATGTTCATATACTAAAATAGATATTACAGTAATTTTATTATGTAAAATGTTTAGTAACTAGAAAAAATGTTGTACACCCAGCTTGAAGCCCTTTGACCATGTCTGGTCACGCCTTATAATTACACATCAATTTAATTAAGAAGTCTGCGCGTTTGTCATCGTTAGTGGAGGCGTGAAGAAATTATTAATGTCAATTCTATTTAAGAGGATAGTCGAGTAGTTTTGAGAGAAGTGTATCGGGTTTTGACGGCCAGCGGAACATCTTAAAATAAATTTCATAGTAAAAAAAATTGAAACAAAACATAAGTAGATAAAAAAAAATAAAAACAATAAATGACTAGAGGAGAGTTGGAGTAACATATTGATAATATATAATATTTATATAACATAGTAAAATTCATATAATATATAAAAAAACAGTATGTGTGTCTCATCTTTATGAGAGGCGCGAAGAAACTGTTAACGTCAATTCTGTCTGAGATATTCACGCACGGTGTTAGTTTACGGAAGATGTAAATGAAAAGCTGATTTTTGAGTAAAATTATTAGATTTATGTCATTTCTGTTTTCAACAAAGATTATGTATATTGTTAGAAACTAGAAGTGGTTCGAGTTTACTTTAAAAAATTATATCGATACTGATGGAGAGAATGACGCAAATCACTTATGAACAATATTACAGAATAGTTCCCTGCTAATATAGGCCGTTGACTGCATGCAACAGCCAGAATTGACATGATTATTTTTTTTTATTACTCTTTGTCATCTAAGACTACGTTCTTTTTATAAGAGATTCCTAAATATTTATAATAATAATGTATAGAAGTCAAACCAAATTAAGACTATTAATTTTATTTATTACGACATTAAAATATTGTTACTGTACAAGGTTTATCGTCTCGGCCTGTTTACCTTAATTCCTTGCAATTAAATACGATGGTTATATATTTGAAATTTTAATAAATAGATGTTGGTACATATTTCAGAAATAGGATATTTTATATTAAACCTAGCAAATAGTTCTTGAGATTAGTGCTCTTAAACGAACAAACTTCTCAGCTATATAATATAAAATATAAATATATCATCAAAGCTGAACTATGAAAGTAATAAATCTAAATATACAAAAGAAAAGTCATAAATCAGACGACCAAAGACAAAATAAATAAGTAGTCTAATAATAAAATGGTACCAATTCCACAATGACGTAACAGTTTCTCGACCAGATGTTAGGAATCTCTTTCTGACTGACTAATTAATTTTTTTGATTGACAGCCCGACAAATTGCCTTTAGTTATATTTATTCTCCAGTCATTACGTAATGAATGACAAGTGGCTGTATACAGGTGGTTTGATTTTCTGGTAATTTTTGCTTATTTTCAAGCATCCTGTAGTTAATAGAAGATTAGTTGAGAGAAATTTGACTATGGTATTTCTTGCTTGTGACAGTTCAAATTTTGTCTAATGAAATTCAAACCAGAACAAGAAATTATCTTTGGCTCAAGCGACTCACGCCAACTCCTCGCGAATGAAGATTATGGAGAACTAAGTTTGAAACAGTTTTAACACTTTTTTCTTGCCTACTTTCATATTATATAATTTCGTTTTATATTGATTTATATATTTTTAGTGATCTTTTGTAATGTAAACTTTGCATAAATTTAATGAATTATTTAATTTTAATTTGTACCTATATCAATTCAAACTATTTGTTTTTAATTTTAATTTTATTAAGTGCATGTTTAATTTTTGTTATGTTTTTGATTTTTATCAATTTTATTTTTTTTTAAACTATTATACTATAATTATGTGTTAATGTATTTTTAAAACAAATATTGTAATTGTTGTGGCTACTTTAAAAAGCTTCACATGTTAACTATTTTCGTTTAATTGTGTAACATTTGTCATTAAAACATGTAGATTAAATTAAATGGACTTCTTATATAATAAACGCCCCACTGTGGATCATTTGAATAAATTGTATGAACCTAACAAACAAACTATGAATAAAGAAAACACTTGTGCTAATAATTTACAAGAAAGATATATTCTATCATTTCTTCGTATTTATTTTATTGCCACGATTATATTGTAATAAATCTGCATGTGCTCTTCAAGGTATAATATCAACTTGTAATGTCTAAGGGAACTGTTTATATCGGCGATAGGTAGGGAGTTCAATTTCCGAAGGAAAAGGGGGACCGCAGGGACTGTGGGAACCTAGTGTTAAGTCACCGCATTCCCTGCTTTTCGTCTTTCGAGGCATTGCGTGATGAGTGATACTATATATATTTGTTTCTATGTACCGTTGTAATGACTTAAGATTGACCCATATTGATAATTCTGACGTCATCCCTATAAATCTAACTAAAAATAAGATTTTAATTTTATTTTTTTTAAATTTTGAAACAAAAATAGTACTTTCTTAAACAAGAACTATAAAAAGATTAAATTTAGTTTTTAATTAAAATACAATTTTAATTTAAACGTCAAATTTGAAATAAACATTAAACTGTAGTTGTCATTTCCTTCCCACATTAAGCATTTATATTACATCATACTGGATCCAATACAATTCGTTGCAAAATGACATTTTGTAACGCAAGTGTGAATCGTAAACACTGAGGTTATTAAAATAAGTGAATGTGCGAACATTTTAAGAACAGACGAA